>CM033473.1:16783941-17383941 GCA_019447015.1 Hymenochirus boettgeri | reverse complement strand
TATTGCTGTCTTTGTTTTTACTTGTCATAACTTTTTTCCTATCAAAATCTGTTGCGGCAAACTTTAGTTCATATGAATTGTTCCTGTCTCGGATATTTTTATAACTGCATAGTCATCATTAGCAAGCTTTGGTTTGTTTCCATTCCTGCTGCTAAAGGGAACCGTTTCCCCATAAAAAAAAAACAAACCCAGAAGGAGTTGATTTTAATTTTACTGTGAATCTTCACTAATAGACTGAGCTCAATCATTCACAATTCCGTGTCTGTATGTTAATACTGAGCTTTGATCTGCAAGTGCCAAACATTCTGACATTAACATAATCACATTTTAAGCATTATTTGTCTAATTTTGGTCCCTTTTGGGAACAATGGAAACCAATATTTATGTCAAATCTTGAGCAAAATGATGCTAAATAGCAACACAAAGTGTTGGAACGTGATGTGGCTAAAAACATTGTACATTTGTGAAGTATGTTCTGCTATAATTCTGCATGGTAGCAGCTAGGTTGTCTGTTTTTTTTATCCCCAGTCCTGAACCCTTTGTCCATAAGGTCATGCAGGGTTAGTTAAAGCCCATACTCACATGGTCTAGTGGACTATTATCAGGTAGTGAGTCTTTAATTGTTCATTCTCATTCTAATCACGTTTGATTCTTTTGTTTTCAAGTGTCTGAAGGAGAAAAAGAAAAATGAGAATTACAGTATGATAACTGGAAAAAGATAAAGATGAAGTGAAGAAGAGCAAAGAAGATAAGAGGTAGTTTCAGGACTATCACTGATGCATGTTATCATTTATACTCTAAGCTCCACCTTAATGCTGCAGCATTCTGTTTTAGAAAGTTACACTCTCCCCTCTCTTCGATGCCTTTAAATGGTTCCCTTTAATCCCAATCACTGTTTTTATTTTTACCAGTTTGGCTCTAACATTGTGATCTAAAGTTGGTAGGCAAGCGTACTTACAGACTACTACTAAAAAGTAACTTGTTAAAACAGTACCTGGAACAGGAATGTAGGATGTTATATCCTACATCCCAATATCATTTAGTTGAGGAGCACCAGCACGTACAGTTCATCTCCAGTTAGTGTTCTGGCTTTCCTGTAATACAGAATCGTTCTGAGAAGCCTGGCACAAGCAGTTTTCCTCATGAAAGAATTAATTAGAGGTTAGAAATCAATCTTTCCTTCCTGCCCCAGGAAACTTTATATGCATTATAGTTCCCTTTAAAGAGTTGGCATTAAAAATAAGAGGGGTGATGCACTCACTTGCAGTTACTTATCCCTATTTGGATACATTTAAAAAAGCTTTCAAGCAATAATATACACAGTCTATCTCTCTCTGAATATGATTGCTTAACCTGGCTCCTGATAACAAGTAAGTGTGTTTTTGTTCACCTGTTGGAATAGAGAAGTTTTAGCCCTTACTGATCAATTCATCCATAAGGAATGGTAAAGCTATGCCACATTTATAAATCTGGCCTATAGCTAAGAAAAAAAATACTACTCCCATGTGTAGGAATTCCTAAATTCTAAAGGAGACTACACCCTAAATACAAGTTTCTACAGACACCTGGATTTTTGCTACGAGGGCTTGGCACCTCTGTCTCTGGTCACTTATTCCTCCCACCTGTAACAATGGTTTTCAGTCAGGTAGGAAGCTGCAGGACATCTAAAGTGACATGATTTTAAAGTGAATGATTATTTGCTTCTGCGCCATAGACCTTTATTTAGTGAAGTGATGTCTAGGGGAATTTATCACCTTCAATATGTTTTTTGTTTGAGGCCATGTTGTCATTTGTTGCATTCCAGTCTTATTCTGCCTCGCAGCGTTCTTTTGCTCCTTATAGTGTGAATCGATCTTGAAAAAGTACCCAAAGCAGCATTGTTTTTTTCTGGATGTTTCAAGACCTGTCTTCTACTATTAGTTAACCACGTATTGGTAATACCCCTGGGGATGTTAGGGTTAAATATAGGGTCCTTCTGTTGCATAATCAATATACTACAATTATGTTTTCTTCTGTTTTTCATAGAGATAGAAATCGGGCTGAACTTTTGGAATTCCTTAGACTCCTCCAGTGATCAAAAAGGATGGTTCGGCCAATCTGGACATTATAATAAAATCAATGTGGTTTGTATTTCATGGGATACCATTGACAAAATCGTTGAAATATCCCCTCTGCTTTAATTTAAACAGAAGGAATGATATTTCTATTAATACTGTCCTATGGAAGCAAGCCATATTTCCTGAAGGCTTATTAGTGTAAATAACAGCATCCACCATGTTCATAGTGGGGTCACAGGGAAAGAACCCTGTTCATAGAAGCAGTAGTGATTGCTGATCTGTACACTTGCCTGGATCATTGATTTATGAACCTAGAGATCGATTTAAGTGGAAGAGTTGGGGACAGTTTTCATTTAATTTTAGCTGGAACCAGTAAATGTTACTTTGTTTTCAGTTTTTTATTGTTGTTCTGTTAAAGGTAATTAAACTGGACTTGGGTGGGGTCTTGTTATCTCCTTAGTTAGCGACTAGTGAAGTCCGT
This sequence comes from Hymenochirus boettgeri, assembly GCA_019447015.1. NCBI lineage: Eukaryota > Metazoa > Chordata > Amphibia > Anura > Pipidae > Hymenochirus > Hymenochirus boettgeri. Next base: position 17,381,403 of record CM033473.1, on the reverse strand, counting down.
GGAACGGCCCCCCTTCTCTCATCCTTTTTAGCAGATAGGACTACCAATGTGCAGTTGTGGGGAGCTGTCAACCGAGTTGCAGTATTCATAAGTATAGGGCTGCTGTAAGTACTAAGGGACAAAGTAGTGAGTGCTCTTATTGCCTTTTTAAGTTCCCATATTAAGTTTTTCTCCTATTACATATGTTTATTTGGAGTTCTGTTTCCACAAACTTCGGATCAAGTTTATCCCCAAAAGCCTAACGACGGTTGCACTTACTGGTGACAATGAGATTGATCCCTGGATCCCCTTTACTTTTGTAGACATTTTGTCTAATCCAACCCTAACAGATGAGCCGTGGATGATGTCCACAAATGAGATATTTGGAAGTGGGGAGGGAGGGGATAAGAAATCAGGACGAACCCGAATACTAGGTAATCTCCTTCTCTTCACGGATTTCAAAGAATCAAATACATGGTGTGTAAAGCGACGGGAAATAACTTTTATTATTTCCACAATTTATAACCGCGTGTCCATTTATGTTTTGCTTGATATATATATATTTTTTTTGTTGCCAAAACAAACACAAGGGCAGAAATGAACAAGTCTTCTGACTTCCCCACAATGTGTTAACTGTGCTGAAATGAGTACAAAGAAGATATTCTTGTTTAAGTATGAGGTAGGACTGGGACCAGCATAAGCTATGTGTGGATAACCCACCACCAATGTTAAAACCAATAACCACGTACATTAGCAGGGATGTACTATCTGTTGTTTTTATTTAAATAAACAGCAAGTCGGGAGTACAGGCTTAATGCTTTGATGCCTCCTAGTGTCGGGTGGGCCATTGTTTGGTTTTATATTGACATTTTTGTTGCAAATTTTAATAATTAAAACGAACTAAAAGCGAGATTGTTTGCCATGTTCCGTTAATATGTAATACTATACAACATTACTCTATGAAAGGTATTTTGTTACATTTCTACTGATGGGTGCCATTCTATATATATCAAATCCGTTGTACTTATGTGTTTGGTGGTTACGATACATGACCTGTTATGTTCTATAAATTGGCTTCTGTTAAACCTCTAATGCATCTTAACCTCTATAACGTATCACAGTATATACTGATGGAATTCTTGAGTGGTAACTAACGCTCATACTGAGGAGGCTTTAATGTGTCCTGTGCTATTACTCTGCAAAGCCAAAAACCATACACCTGATCTGTGCCTGATATACACCTGATCAGTGCCTGATCTACACCTGATCAGTGCCTAATCTACACCTGATCTACACCTGATCTGTGCCTGATATACACCTGATCTACATCTGATCTATGCCTGATCTACCCCTTATACTGTATACCCCTGATATATGCCTGATATACAACATAACTACACCAGATCTACAGCTGACATACATCTGATCTATAAAGCTTCGTACACACGTACGATATTAGCAGCGACCCTTGCCTGCCTGACCTTGATACACACATGTGACGAACGTCCGTTTCGGCTGATAATTGTGCGTGTGTATGCGTTTGGTCGAGGGTCGTTCATTGATCCGCCATGGCGGATCGACAAATGACCCCCGGCTAAAAGCATACACATGTGAAATTTACATTACATGGGACTTTCCATATATACTTTATCCCAGAAAAGCTAAGCTTGTCTTATTCTGGGGTCACAACATTACTTACCTTACATGCGGCTGCAAACCGGAGCAGTCAGGAGAGAAATTGTGATTGTGCACACAGGGGCGAGCGTGCACGAAGGCGCAAGAACGTCGGAACTTAAGTTCAAAGTTCAAAGCATGCTGGGAGTTGTAGTTTCCAATCATCTGGAGTGCTAAGGAATTGGGGGCTACTGGATTTGGCTACTGTATTATTATATTGGCACCAATACTGTATGGGACTACTGTATGGGAATTCTGCTGTTTATTACATTATAAAAGGGTCAATTTAAAGTGCAACTAAAGCCTGAAAACAATACTGGATCAGAAGGCAGAACACCTTAATATAAAAGCAATAATCAATGGCTCACTTATCATTTTAATATGGTTGCTGAGACATTTATCTTTCTAACATGGAGTGTTATGTGTTTTATGTCCCAGCATTCCAATATCACAAAGTGATAGTGACTAATTACAGGGTTGCAGTAGTGGTGGGGATTTCTACCCTCGGCATATACTCGAGTCAATCAGTTATACTCGTTTTTCAGGGAAAAATAAGTACTGCGACTTATACTCGGATCGGCTTATACTCGAGTATATATGGTATGTGTTTTATTTCCCAGAATTCCTTTATCACACAGTTTGGTCACTGGTGATTATGTTCTTCACACATATAAAGGGCCATAATCAATAACCTGCGGTTTTGGCAACTTCAAATACCACAGGATTTCGTAAAAGTACAATCGCGTCCACATACGTCCACATATTTACGAACAGTCGTTTGTACAATACTTTGCAATAGTAGACTACCGCAATGGTGTTGTATGATAGATTGTACAATTACAATAGTGATCATAACTGTCCGGATGTAATTGTATGCCTCGTACATTTATGATGGTGATTATATTTGTTGAAGGCACAGTATTGCAAAATAGCGATAAATACTATAAATACTTCCCCAGTTCTAAGCTACTGCAGAATCCCTAGAAATATCTATCCAACCCTGTTACAGTGTGTGCAATGGACCATACAATTCCTAATGGATTTATATTTACTTTAATGCCATTTACTAAAGTAATATTTTAAGATTAATGGTGTTCTTGAGAGGATGTTTTAAGATTATAGAGAATAAAGATTTGTGTTTACTTCTCCTTTAAATGTAACTGTAACCTATTAAAACACCCTGTAGGTAACATATTACATACCACGTCAGTATTCGGCCCATAAAGGAAGAAGCATAATACACGTAATTTTAATGTGCAGCTCAATAAACAACCCAATACATACACATCGCTTTTTCCAGTCTCCGGTGTTTATTACTAAATGTCGAAATCGCTACACAATTGTCAACATTACAACTAAAAGCAGAACATACAGATATGTGTAACGTACAGTGTGTGTATCTTATTTACACTTGGTCCAGAGAGCTTAATTGATATCCGTGAAACAGATTTTCTGTGTTGTGACAGAAGTTTCTCTTTACGGAAATTCCATTCCACATTGTTCTGTGATTCGTTTTATTGTTTATTAAGCACATCATCGGGATCAATCCCATTACAGGTCTTTTTTTGGATTTGTTTAATATTCTCGTAAACATCAGCATATCCTATTAGTTTGAAGAGACCCTCAGTTGTGGGCTCCCGTTACACACAGAGTGCGGAATACCACACGTTACTCACACAGGAAGCAATAAAACACAACTATGAAGCATTTAGACAAAATCTGTTTATGTAACGAGGTCAAAGAAATTACAACATCCTTCCAGGCACAGAGAGATCTATTAAATAAAAACAATACAAATTTATATGAATACATTTTCTTTGCAACACAGTGTTTATTGGAAAACTATGTGTTATTTGTATGACAAAAGATCTCTTTCAAGGAGAATTAAAGCCAGAAAGAAAGAAAAGCTTTGTTCCGTCAACCGTGAAGACATCAATTGGACGTATTCTCACCTTTTCCTGTCGCCGATGTGTTTAGAAAGGTTTCTGTGACCCTGTAACCATGACTGGTCAAGATTAACCTTGGGATTGGAAGGATGAGCCTTCACCCACCCTTCTGGGCAGAAGACTATTAAAGTGGCCAAGGGAAACGTTTATCTATGATCCTTAAATCCTTGGCATGTTGCCAATGAATGAGCAAGTGTGTAAAACATTGTGGATGCTATAGAACAAGTCTTACAATAAAAGTATGAAGTTGGAGACACATGGGACAAGATGAGGATGTCGAAACACACCCAACTGTGGTAAAAAAGAAAAAAAGAAGGTTATATACTGGACACGAAGAACATGTAGATTGTTTAGTATAGTATAGTATTTGAGGTTGAATAAAGACTTACGTCCATCCAGTCCAACCTACTCAGCAATATCCACATTTCCTGCCTAACTGTTGATCCAGAGGAAGGCAAAAAAACAGCATGATCGGAAATAACCCTGGATCAACTTCCCTTATCAATATCAATACCAGTAACTAGAGATGGACGAACTTACTGAAGTTCGTTTAGTTTCTGAACCTTCGAACTTTAGCAAAAGTTCGGAAAATTTGGAATTTCGGAAAAGAACCCATTAAAGTCGAAAAAATAGTTTGGATAAAGTACAGTAAAAATAGCAATGGTAACTTACTGTAAATGGCTGTGACACCTGGGAAATGGTCTGGGGAACATGTACATATCACAAACTTGTTTAAACCCCACCCCCCCACGATCGGACAATTGTCGGGTTTCCGCAAGCTACATTCAAGGGTTATGGCCAATTCGAGGGTTATCTAAGGATTTATATCAAACTATACATTCGAGGGTTACCAAAATTTACCACTGCATTTGAACGTTACCGAATTTGAACGCTACATTTGAGGGTTACCGAAAGGAACATTACATTTGAGGGTTTTCCAAAATGAACGTTACATTTGAGGGTTACCGAACACTACATTCAAGGGTTACCGAAAATGAACATTACATTCAAGGGTTATCAAATTAGAACAATACATTTGAGGGTTATCGCCAAAAAGCCGCATTCGAGGGTTAGCAAACGGTCCATAAATTCGATAATTATTGAAAATACGTCCACAAGTTCGAAAAACCGAACTGGTTCGGAGTTTGGAAAGTTTGAGTTCCACCGAACTGTGAAAGTTCGTATCGAACTCGGTTTCGAGTTTGGTTCTAAGTCCATCTTTACCAGTAACCTGCAACATTCCTTGTTTTTAGAAACTCATCCAGCTTTTTATTAAACTGACCAATGAACCGGCCATAACAACGTCCACTGGAAGACAGTTCCATAGCTTTACCGTTCTCACAGTGAAAAACCCTTTCCCAACTCTACTTTATGTATCAATACCAGTAACTTGTAACATTCCTTGTTTGTAGAAACTCATCCAGCTTTTTATTAAACTGACCAATGAATCTGCCATAACAACGTCCACTGGAAGACAGTTCCATAGCTTTACCGTTCTCACAGTGAAAAACCCTTTCCCAACTCTACTTTATGTATCAATACCAGTAACTTGTAACATTCCTTGTTTACAGAAACTCATCCAGCTTTTTATTAAACTGACCAATGAACCTGCCATAACAACATCCACTGGAAGACAGTTCCATAGCTTTACCGTTCTCTCAGTGACAAACCCTTTCCCAACTCTACTTTATGTATCAATACCAGTAACTTGTAACATTCCTTGTTTGCAGAAACTCATCCAGCTTTTTATTAAACTGACCAATGAACCTGCCATAACAATGTCCACTGGAAGACAGTTCCATAGCTTTACCGTTCTCACAGTGACAAACCCTTTAAAACTGAACTTCTTTTCTTAAAGTCTTAGGCTATGGCCCCACTACAACAAACTAAATCGTGCACGCAATAGTGAGCGTTATCGCACACAATTGCGTCATTCTTGTGTGTTTTCCGCTTGCGCGTAAGTTTTGCGCATGCGATTTTGTCGTTTTCCGTTATGGCAACACACCAACGCACACCGAAAATGGTGAACGCATGCATTGCCAAAACGGAACCGGATGCGCAATCGCATGCGCATGGGAAATTGCGGGGATTTTTGCATCCACTCGATTTCCATTATAACCAAATCGCATGCGCTTTTGCGGACACAAAACACCTGCGCAAACGATTAAAAAATGCGGAAGTGGGGCCTAGCCCTTATGGGATGTCCATGTGTCCTCTGACATGCTCTATTGGTGAACAAAGCCCCAGATAGTTTATTGTATTGTCTGTAAATGTATTTATTGCTGGAACATGTTTGAAAGGATCGTGCATTGGGCCAAAATTATCGGCTTTTTTTATCATGACGGATCTACGGAAAAGACAGAAAAAATGTAAAAATCAGATGGCAGAAGCCCATGTGTACCTACCCTTAGGCTGGGTACATATAAAACACATTTCATTTAGGCCTACCATTCACGTCTAGCCAAAAAGCCACTGATGGCAGTTTGCTGTGACTTTATTGTCCAAAAGCCTGTTCGTCAAGATCAGACAAACAGGCATTTGTATAGACAATATAATGAAAGTGTCACCTGCATAGACATTAAAGCATCTCAAAGGAACTCAAAAGGAACTTATATAGGAAAGACCTCAAAGAGATAAAAGAGATTCCTTCATATCACTCTGAAACCACAACTGTGCCATAATAGCAGACAAACAACCAAATCTTGCTAAGTTTTGGTTAGCTGCCCACCCACTACACACTCGCCTTCCAACAGGGGGCGTAACTACCAGGGAGCAGGGGGAGAAATACAGGGGGGTCCAGGAGCCAAGGCGGCTCCATCTTCTTATTTTTCTTAGATATAGCCTCCTCCCATAAAACCTCTGTGGATGAAGCATGAATAGTTTTGCAGGGGAGCCCGGTGATTCCTAGTTATGCCACTGCCTTCCAATGTTCCCATGCAAAATGAATAAGCCAGTTGAATCTAATCTAATGTCTTTATACAGTTTAGTGGTGATGGACACAAAACCGAACTCCAACCCGAGTTTGAGACAAATTTTTTGAGTTCGGACGAACTCGGACTATTCAAACTCGCGGCTGGATTTTCGATAATTATTGAATTTACGGGCCAAATGCTAACCCTATAATGTATCGTTCGCTAACCCTTGAAAGTATTTTTCGTTTTCAGTAACCTTCAAATATACAGTTCGTTTTCGCTAACCCTAGAATGTACCATTCACTAACCCTAGAAAGTATCGTTCATTTTAGCTAACCCTTGAATGTACAGATTGTTTTCGAGAACCCTAGAATGTATCGTTCGCTAACCCTTGAATGTAGCCTTCGTTTTTTGGTAACGCTCGAAAGTTTTGTTCGTTTTTGGTAACCCTCGAATGTATCATTCGATTTTAGTAACCCAAGTTTTGGTGACAGTGACATGTTCCCCAGGCCATTTCCCAGGTGCCACAGCCATTTACAGTAAGTTACCATTGTTAGTTTAGCTGTAAATCATCCAGGCTTTTCGAACTATCACTCCCCATTGACTTTAATGGGTCCAAATTCGAACTTTCGAACTTTTACTGAAGTTCGAAAGTTCGAAAACGGACCGAACTTTATGAAGTCCGGCCATCTCTACTGTTTAGGCAGCATTACTCTGGCCTAAAACGATGGTTAAAACTTTCTACAATATTAATAAAAAATATGTAAAATATAATTGGCCAACATCTAAAAAAAAAAACAGAGCAAGTAAATATAGCAAAAGCCAACGTTATTGACTGAATTACAGCTTAAATAATTCAATATATAGTTAATGGAAGTTGAGGTTCGCTTTCTTATGCAAATCTGAATAATTGTTATTTGTTGAAGCTCTAGGTAATCTATTGTTTGGGGGGGGATAATCTAAAAAAAGATTTGCTGACTTCTTTAAATAACATTTCCCTTTTACAGGAAACGTCTGATTTCTGTTATATTAACTAAGATTTCCTTTTCATCTCTTCCTTGCCTGTGGTATTCCATTATTATGTTATAGGTGGGAAAGAAATTATTGTCAGCCACAGACTGCCTATTATACTTTACAAGTAAGCCAGTAACAAGAAATCTATTACCGTGCTATTTTAGTACTTCTCAGAATTTTGTCCGCATCACGCAATTTATTTTTCATTCAGGCGGTAGGGCTTTGCCAAATGGGTGGCCATGGGGTGTTAGTGGAAAAATGTTAAAATATTTTGTAATCTTGCTGTTTTGAGATATTAGCAGATTTTTTTTTAGACCTTTAATTGTTAAGAAATGCTGAAAATGAATCATATCTAAGCTGTAATTGACAGTATGTATATTTGACCATAACATCAAGCTTTTGTCTTTTGTTGTGTTGCGTATGGCTGTTTAATGAAATGGAAATCTAGAAAGAAGGATATTCAATGGCAGGTGAGCAATTTTAAGTGGTCAGTCTGCAGGTTCTTTCTGGGTAGAATTGGGAAGATGTCCCATTCATAGCTCTCTGATTAAGGTTGCTCAGGAGCAGAGGTGACCTCTCCATGATGTAAGTTGAATAAATGGTTCTAGGCACTGCAAATGGAAGTGTGGAGCAATAACAAGGGGGGCAGTACTAGAGGCATTTTGTTTCAGGTGTCATTGCCTCTTGAAGTGCCACTGGTCAGGAGATGGTTTCAGACAAAGAAGAGTTGCACATGAGTTACAGTGTTGGTGGTAAGATGTGCTTTTGAACCAACAACCAAGGTCTACTAAGAAGTCTACTGAGATATCTTCAAACTGAATCTGGGCAAGAATTCCATTTGTTTTATTTATTTTCTCAGAATCATCCTGCTTTAACTGCATACCACCATCTGAGGGATGAAGGGTTTCTGTCAAGAAAGACATTGCTCATTTAGATTGGAGAAAAAACTCATAAGGAAAATTATCTGTTAGGGGATAGCTTCTCTAATAATAAGTCCTCTTAAATTTGTTTTTCTCTGGGAAAATATTGGGGAGAATATGAGCTCCACTAATATTAAGTGTTTTATGGTTAATGTAAACCTAGTGGAGCAACTCCACCATAAAAAATAGCAATTTCATTTCCCAAGAACCCAAGTAAATATTTCACAGTGAAGTAAATGTTTGTGCTACATGACCTCAGTTGTGTCTATGTATGAGACAAGATACCAAAGAATAAAACCTAAATAAGCAAATTTAAGGTATAAAAACAGAATCTCATATATAAAGATAAACTAAAGGTTAGTGCTGGTTTGGATATTTTGTAGAAATGATCATTTCAAGAATAATGATGACCGAACTTTAAATATGTATGAGTGAGCTGTAAGCAATAGAGCTGGCCGAAACTACGTAGTTTCATTCCGTTTTCCGATTCCCGGATCTTGGGAAAATCCCGAAGATCCAAATATGGAAACGAAGATTTTGGAATGTACCGAGCTATTTTCGAAAATTGACGAAAATAGCCTCGAACGTTTGATTCTCGAAAATATGATCGGAAACTAACACGTGGTCTCTAGTCGTATTTTTGTAAGATTTTCGAAAATTCAAAGATATTTTTAAAAATTATCGAAAATTGCTCCATACATTCGAAAATCCTCAAAAATGTGTTACGAAATCCAGATGATCCATACGGATCCGGACTGATCTTTCGGATTTCGGAACCGAGGGCTTCTGTGTCGGATCCGGGTTCATGTTGGACCCGGATCCCTTCTCTAGTAAGCAACCAGAACAAAAGAGAGGCCTCTTGTCAATATCATTTCAAAGAAGGTTTTCGGCTTGACAAAAGATATATAAAAAATATTAATATAAAATATAAATTAAAAATATATACATAAAAATCTGACCCATTTGTTTCTGACTACTATATTTGTATCTCTTTCCCAAATAATGAATATTTTATTAATATTATTAATATTATTATTGTTATTATTATTATAATTGAGAATTTTTATAGAGCCAGCAGCTTCCGTGGCACTTTACAATTCCATGTATACATTCACATCTGGCCCTGCCCTGAAGAGCTTACAATCTAAACACATTTATTTGACACATACAACGTATTGTTATGTCTTTATGATTGTGGGGGAACAGGATTGCCTGGAGGAAACCCACGCAAGCACTGGGGAAACATAAAAACTCCTTGAAGATGTGTCTAAGGGTGGAATTGAACTCAGGACCACTGAGCCACTGTTGGCCACTAATATTTATATGGGGATGCAAGAGTATTGGTAGAGTTATAGTTATGTTTTAAGATGGGAGTTGTTACTATGAGGTAGTAGATACTTATTTTACAATGTGTGCCTTTATTTGTGTCATAAGATTAAAACTCAATGATGGAATACAAGTCTAACAAATCGCAAGAGGCTAGATGATCACCCAATATGATGATTACCTAATAAGTTGATTACCCAATAAGAAAATAACACAATAAGATGATTACCCAATAAGGTGATTACTCAAAAAGATGATTACCCAATAAGATGATTGATTACCCAATAAGATGATTACCCAATATGATGATGACATAGTAAGATGATTACCAAATTAGATGATTACCCAATAAGATGTTTACCAAATAAGATTAACAAATAAGATGATTAGCCAATAAGGTGATTACCCAATAAGATGATAACATAATAAGATGATTACCCAATAAGATCATTAACCAATAAGATGATTACCAAATAAGAAGATTACCCAATAAGGTGATTACCCAATAAGGTGATTACCCAATAAGATGGTTACCCATTAAGATGATTACCCAATAATATGATAACACAATAAGATGATTGATTCCCTAATAAGATGATTACCTAATAAGATGATTACCCAATAAGATGATAACTCAATAAGATGATTACCTATTAAGATGATAACATAACAAGATGATTACCCAATTACATGATTACCCAGTAAGATGATTACCCAATAAGATGATTGATTACCCAATAAGATGATTGATTACCCAATAAGATGATTACCCAATAAGATGATTACCCAGTAAGATAATTACCCAATAATATGATTACTCAATAAGATAATTATCCAATAAGATGATAACCCAATAAGATGATTACTCAATAAGATGATTACCCAGTAAGATAATTACCCAATAATATGATAACCCAATAAGATAATAACACAATGAGATGATTACCCAATAAAATGATTACCCAATAAGATAATTACCCAATAAGATGAATACCCAATAAGAGGATTACCTAATAAGATGATAACTCAATAAGATGATTACCCAATATGATGCTAACACAAATAAGAGGATTACCTAATAAGATGATTACCCAAAAAAATTATTAAACAATAAGCATTGTTACAAGTTTGGTCTCCTTCCTACTAGAGATGGCCGAACTTCATAAAGTTTAGTCCATTTTCAAACTTTCGAACTTCAGTAAAAGTTTGAAAGTTTGAATTCGGACCCATTAAAGTCAATGGGAGAGTGATAGTTCGAAAAGTCAGGGTGATTTACAGCTAAACTAACAATGGTAACTTACTGTAAATGGCTGTGGCACCTGGGAAATGGTCTAGGGAACATGTCAGTATCACCAAAACTTGTTAAACACGTCTTAAACATGAGCGGGCAATTGTCGGGTTTTGCGCAAGCTACATATTTCAGGGTTACGGCAAATATGAGGGTTACCGAATGATACTTTCGAGGAAAATATCGGAAATAGAACCGTAAATTCGAGGGTTACCAAAAATAAACAATACTTTAGAGGAATACTGAAAACGAACAATACTTTCGAGGATTACCAAAAATGAATGATACTTTCGAGGATTATTGAAAACGAACAATACTTTCGAGGGTTAGTGTACGATACATTTGAGGGTTAGTGAAAACGATCCATATATTCGAGGGTTACTGGAAACGAATGATACTTTTGAGGGTTTCCGAAAATCAAAGGCTACATTTGAGGGTTAGCGAACGATACATTCTAGGGTTAGCGAAAACTATGTGTACATTTGAGGATTATCGAAAACGAAGGATACTTTCGAGGGTTACTGAAAATCGAAGGCTACATTTGTGGGTTAGCGATCAATACATTCTAGGGTTAGTAAAAACGATCTGTACATCAAGGTTTATCCAAAACGAACAATACTTTCGAGGGTTATCGAACGATACATTCTAGGGATAGGGAATGGCTCGTAAATTCGATAATTATTGAATTTACGATATTTATCGGAAATACAGCTGCGAGTCCGGAAAAACAAACTAGTTTGAAACCCGCGGATATAACAAAAGAAGAAACGGCACTGCATCAACCAGGAAAAAAACCAGAGAACTCCGGATACAACATGAATGAATGAAATCACAGCTTTATTAACAATACGCCTGACGCGTTTCAGACCTCCCGGTCCTTAATCATAGGCTAGTTCAAATAGTTCGAGTTTATCCGAACTCCTAAAGTTCGGTCTGAACTCGGGTTTGAGTTTGGTTTTGTGTCCATCATTACTTGCTACAAGTGAAGTAAGTAATTTGCAATATATTTTTTTACATTTTTGAAGCTACTATTTTATATCTGTTGTATTCAATTAGATCAACTGGACTTGAAATGTAGTTCTTGAAGACGTTTCGCTAGTCATCCGACTGGCTTTCTCAATTCAGAATGACTTGTACAAGAACTGTGGCAAATTGTTTATTATGTTTCTTGTACAAGTCATTCTGAATTGAGAAAGCCAGTCGGATGACTAGCGAAACGTCTTCAAGAACTACATTTCAAGTCCAGTTGATCTAATTGAATACAACAGATATACCATGACCTGGATGAATGAGAACCTTCACAAGCAAGCTACTATTGTATATTTTTCTTTTTATCTGTGATTCATGCTGCAATTTTGCAATTAAAGGGCAAGTCCAGCCTAAAAATAAATAGCTTTTAAAATGCTTATTACCCCCCAAAACCTCACTTTCACAAGGTTCCTATAGTTCAATGATCCCCCAGAACTTACTTACCTGACCCTTTGATTGTCTGAAGAAGGTACAGCTCACGTACTGAAACGTTACACTTTGGTGTACTCTGTGTATGCAACAATAAATAATACACAGACATTTAAGACTGATGTGCATGGTGTTTATTCCTTTGCTGACCCGGTTCCTCGCCGTCTAAGTGTCAGGAACTTACCTTGCCGCGAGCCTGGGATCCTCCTCCGGCGGTCGCGAGCGGGAGCGCGCCGATGACGCGAGGTACCCGCTCGCGTGCACGCTCTCGCGCCGCGCGTCCAGTGACGCGAGGACGTGGGCGGCGCAGGCTTTTACCCTGCTGGCGGCCATCTTCTTCCAGGGCACGGCCAGCAGGGATGAGGTCACAGGGGCCTATTAGGCTCCTCCTGGCAGTTGGCCTCTTGCTGCCAGTTCAGAGTTTGTTTGCTCTGAACTCCTAGCTCCTGGTTAGCGTTGGTGATTGGTATCCAGTTGTTCCCTGTCCCTGTTACCTCTGGTCAGCATAGCTACCACAGCTCTACCTCCGGTCCGTATCTCTCTCAGCTCCCCCTACCTCCTGTTACCTCCGGTCAGCATAACTACCACAGCTCCTACCTCCGGTCCGTATCTCTACTCCAGCTCCTACCTCCTGTTACCTCTGGTCAGCATAACTACCACTGCTCCTACCTCCGGTCTGCATCTCCACTTCAGCTCCTACCTCCTGTTACCTCTGGTAGCATAACTACCACAGTCCTACCTCCGGTCCGTATCTCCACTCCAGCTCCTACTCTGTTACCTTGGTCAGCATAGTACCACAGCTCCTACCTCCGGTCGTATCTCTACTCCAGCTCCTACCTCCTGTTATCTCGGTCAGCATAACTAACAGCTCTACCTCCGGTCCGTATCTCCACTCCAGCTCTACTCCTCCTGTACTCTGGTCAGCATAAACTAACACAGCTCCTACCTCCGGTCCGTATCTCTACTCCAGCCTACCTCCAGTTACTCCGGTCAGCATAACTGCCACAGCTCCTACCCCGGTCCGATCTCTACTCCCAGCTCCTACCTCCAGTTACCTCCGGTCTGCATATCTATCACAGCTTCTACCTCGGCCTGCATCTCACATTGTGGGATGGTCTTTGTGATTCTCTCTTCTGGAGCCGCGACCTGGTGCCTGCCTGCCGCAAAACATCCTCACCATTAGAGGCTCTGGTGAAGACCAGCAGGTACTTAGACTCGCGTCCAGAGGGGGTCTCATAGAGGCTTATCCTGAAGAAAGCGTAACAGTACATGGCAGCCAGATGAATCCCACTGGAGACGTCGTCCAGCGGAGGACTTATATCGACAAGTCGCCGAACTTCGGGGAGCCTTACAAGAAGCCAGACAGGGTAACTGCCAATTGGATGCAAGGTTGAACGCCATGTCTCCTGGAAGGTCTCATAACCCATCAGTTGCTGAGCCTAAAATTCCTTCCTGACCGATTTTCCGGAGATCGTTCCAAATTTGAGAAGTTCAAAAGCTCCTGTCATTTGTATTTCTCCCTTCCCCGAAAAGCTTCACCGAAGAAAGGGTAAAAGTGGTTTCATTATCATTGCTTAGGACGAGCCCCAAGCGTGGGCCCTTCGTTTGCTGGATCAAAACAGCCCTGCGAAGCTCCGTAGGTACTTTTTTTCCGCTCTAGGAGAAATTTATGATGATCCACGTAGAGTTGTTTCAGCTGAAGCAGCACTCGAACCTGTCCCAGGGGAGACAGGTAGAAGATTATGTGGCTGATTTCCGCAGGATCAGTGTGGAGACCCAATGGAATGAAGCGGCTCTGATCCACCAGTTCCGAATCGGACTATCAGAGATCCTAAGGATGAATAGCACGCACTGGAGTCCCTGAGAAACTGAAAGATCTATTGATCTAGCGGTCCAAATTGACCGTCGACTGAGGAAAGGAGATTAGAAAGATTGGGCACTCCCGTTCGTCCTATGACGTACTCACTACCTCTCCTTCTTCAGGATTTTGGAACCGGTCCCTATGCAATTAGGGTTAACTCGTCCTTCCCTCTCTCTGAGGAAAGGATCAGAAGACGTCGCTAAACCTATGTCTATACTGTGGGGAGTTCGGTCATTTGTCAGGGAGTGTCAATCAGACTACGAGTAAGACTCCTACTATGCATTCTGGTCGTCGCTCCCCGGCTTCAGCATCTTACCTGTCTATTGATGCTCATTACAGGGAACCGGTCCGATGGTCACCGTCCAAGCCGTTATTGACTCTGGGGCCTGTAGCTGTTTATTTTGGAATCCCTTACCAAGGAATGGAAGATTCCACTCGTCCCAAAACCTCTCCTCTCTTTATTCATCTGGCAGACGGGTCTAAAATCTCATCTGGTCGTTCTACGAGAGACTTTTCCAGTATTGATCAAAATTAATCATCATTCAGAATTTATATGTTTTGATGTATTGCCTTTCTCTCTTTTCCCTCTTATTCTAGGTATGCCGGTTGAAGACACACAATCCTTCAATAAATTGGATCTCCGGAGAGATCTCTTTTCTCTATACATTGTCGACTGTATGCTTCCCTCTTCAGTGTTAAGTATTAGTCAGGTTCAGGCTGAGACTCTCTACCCGTGTCTATCAGAACTCGCAGAGTCTTTGATAAGAAAGCTGCTAATAATCTACCACCACACCGCATTTATGATGTCTGTTGAACTATTACCTGGTGCGGAGATTCTTTTGGGCGGGGGTATATCCTTTGTCAGAACCTGAGCAAAAGGTTCAAGGAAATATAGAAGAGAATCTTCAGAAGGGCTTCATTCGCCACTTACGTCTCCAGCAGGGGCTGGTATATTTTTTGTTGAGAAAAAAGATGGTTCACTTAGGCCTGTATTGATTACCGAGCTCTCAAATATGTCACGATTAAAAATAGATATCCTCTTCCATTATTCCCCGAATTGTTTCAACGATTGAGAACCGCCAAAGTTTTTACTAAGTTGGATCTTCGGGGAGCCTATAACTTGATCAGAATAAAGAAGGGATGAATGGAAAACGGCGTTCCGCTCCAGATATGGTCATCGAATATGGTCATGCCTTTCGGTCTATGCAATGCACCTGCCACATTCCAACATTTTGTCAATGATATTTTTCGTGACTTTGTAGATGACTTTTTGGCCGTTTATCTAGATGATATATTGATTTTTTCTTCTAACCTGGAGGAACATCGTATCCAGGTTAAGAAAGTTCTCTCTCTCGTCTTAGAGTTCATGGGTTATACGCCAAGTTGGGAAAATGCGAGTTTGAAAAGACTTCTATACCGTTTTGGGGTCATCATCTCACCCCAAGGGCTAATATGGATCCTCAAAAGGTTTCCGCTATTCAGGATTGGCCTACTCCTACTACCCGGAAACAAGTTCAAAAATTCATTGGGTTTGCCAACTTCTAGTAGATTCATTAAGAATTTTTCTACTATATACTACCATTGACCCTTCTGACCAGAACCCATGTCCCATTCTCTGGACGAAGTCCGCTCAAACAGCCTTTGAGCGCTTAAATCTGCTTTTACTTCAGCCCCCCTCCTTATTCCCAGAACCAACTGTTCCTTTTATATTGGAGGTGGATGCTTTGAAGTTGCATTAGGAGCTATACTCTCGCAAAGTAACGGACTAAGGCGCTACTACATCCGGTTGCTTTTTTTTCAAGAAAACTTTCTGATTCCGAAAAGAATTATGATGTAGGAGACCGTGAGTTATTGGCCATAAAATCGGCCTTGAAGAGTGGCGATATTTACTTGAGGGCGCCAATCATCCTATTACCATCTTCACGGATATAAGAACCTGGGATACCTACAGACTGCTAAGAGGTTAAAACCCCGTCAAGCTAGATGGGCTTTCTTTACAAGATTTAATTTCCAATAACCTTTCGTCCTGGTTCAAAAAATGGTAAAGCCGACGCCCTTTCTAGACAATCTTCTGAGGTCAATAAGTCGGATAAGCCTAATATGGTTCTCTCTAAATCTAATTTTCTACTATTAACTACTAATATAGTCAAAACCATCAAAGAAGCATCGCTCCAATCCTCTTCTCTTTCCCAAGACGGCTTTATATACCAAGACAACAAAATATTTGTTCCAGTTCAAGCCAGGTCTGCAGTACTTCAGTATTGTCATTCTCATGCTTTGGCCGGTCATTTTGGGGTTCACAAGACGTTGGATTTGCTTAACAGAAATTTTTTTTGGCCAAGTATGTCTAGAGATTGTAAACAGTTTGTGGCTTCTTGTCTTACTTGTGCTAGGTTCAAGACCACTAGACAGAGACCATATGGATTACTATCTCCCTTGCCTGTTCCGGACCGCCCTTGGGGCATGATTTCCATGGACTTCATTGTTGAGTTACCTCGTTCCAAGGGGTTCAGCACAATTTTTGTGGTCGTTGATCGATTGACGAAGATGGCTCACTTTATTCCGTTAAAAGGAATTCCCTCAGCTTCCATTACGGCGGAGGTGTTTATTAGAGAAATTGTGCGTCTTCACGGGGTTCCTGATGACATCGTATCAGATAGAGGGGTACAATTCACCTCAAAGTTTTGGAAGGAGTTGTGCAAGTGTTTACATATCCACAATTCTTTTTCCTCCGGATACCATCCACAATCTAATGGACAAACAGAAAGAACAAACCAAACTCTTGAACAGTATCTTCGTTGTTACTCCTCCGTGTCACAGGAAAATTGGTCCTCTCTGTTACCACTTGCAGAGTTTGCTTACAACAACGCGGTTCATTCTTCCATCAAGTGTTCCCCTTTTTATGCTAACTATGGATTTAATCCAACTTTCCTTACCGGTATTCCTTCCAAGATCACGATTCCTGATCTTTCCACCAGAATACATCTTATGAAGGAGAAGACTTTAGAGCTGAAGACCTTCATCGCTGAAGCTCAGGAGCGAGCCCGTAAGTCAGCTAATCTATTAAGAAAAGACTCTTCGATATTTAAGGTTGGAGATTTGGTTTGGTTGTCGACTCGGAATTTGAAATTAAGGATTCCCTCGGCTAAGTTGGGTCCCCGGTTCATCGGGCCATTTCGTATTAAGAAAGCTATCAACACGGTTGCCTTTGAATTGGAGCTCCCCAAGTCATTAAAGATACATCCAGTTTTTCATGTATCCTGTTTTAAAAGATATGTTACAGACTCGGCGCTGGAGCCTCCTCCGCTGCCTATTATGATTGACGGGACTGACGAATACGAGGTGGAGAACATTTTAGATGCCAAGGTCTCTGCTGGAAAGTTAAGATATCTTATTAAATGGAAGGGATTTGGTCCCGAAGAGAATTCTTGGGAGCCGTCTGAGCAGATTCACGCTCCTCGTTTAGTCAAGACTTTTCATTCCAAACATCCTGACAAACCTAAGGTCAAGGACACCCGGAGGGTGCCCGTGGGGGGGGGGCAATGTCAGGAACTTACCTTGCCGCGAGCCTGGGATCCTCCTCCGGCGGTCGCGAGCGGGAGCGCGCCGATGACGCGAGGTACCCGCTCGCGTGCACGCTCGCGCGCCCGCGCGTCCTCAGTGACGCGAGGACGTGGGCGGCGCAGGCTTTTACCCTGCTGGCGGCCATCTTCTTCCAGGGCACGGCCAGCAGGGATGAGGTCACAGGGGCCTATTTAGGCTCCTCCTGGCAGTTGGCCTCTTGCTGCCAGTTCAGAGTTTGTTGCTCTGAACTCCTAGCTCCTGGTTAGCGTTGGTGATTGGTATCCAGTTGTTCCCTGTCTCCTGTTACCTCTGGTCAGCATAGCTACCACAGCTCCTACCTCCGGTCCGTATCTCTACTCCAGCTCCTACCTCCTGTTATCTCTGGTCAGCATAACTACCACAGCTCCTACCTCCGGTCCGTATCTCCACTCCAGCTCCTACCTCCTGTTACCTCTGGTCAGCATAACTACCACAGCTCCTACCTCCGGTCCGTATCTCTACTCCAGCTCCTACCTCCAGTTACCTCCGGTCTGCATATCTATCACAGCTTCTACCTCCGGCCTGCATCTCCACATTGTGGGATTGGTCTTTGTGATTCTCTCTTCTGGAGCCGCGACCTGGTGCCTGCCTGCCGCAAAACATCCTCACCATTAGAGGCTCTGGTGAAGACCAGCAGGTACTTAGACTCCGCGTCCAGAGGGGGTCTCATAGAGGCCTTATCCTGAAGAAAGCGTAACACTAAGTTTCGAGCTTGTTGCGAGCAAAAACAGGAGCAGGGGACTTCTGTGCTGACAGATGCTTCTCTTCCTGGTCGCGGATGTCAGGCGATTGGGCGTGACATCAGGTTGCGCCTTAACTGACAGCCGCAACCAGGAAGGAGAAGTAGCGAGGGTCTAGGTCAGGTAAGTAAGTTCTGGTGGATCTTTGAACTATAGTAACCTTGTGAAAGTGAGGGGTAATAAGCATTTTAAAAGCTACATTTTCAGACTGGACATTCCCTTTACTCACATAAGCAAGATTCAGGTACAACATTATAATGTAATTAACCCAAATCATAAAATGTAATAGTGGGTACAGTACAATAGACATGGCTCTTTCGGGAAAAAAAATCTAAAAATATTTATTGTGTATTTAAAGCAAAAAGTTGTGGTTGACTGCAAGTCTGAGGCTGGAGGATTCCTACCAACAAATCCAGTCTTTAATAAACCTCTTGCAGAAGTCTGTAAATCATGACATAAATATATAACTTCCTTTAGTGGTTTAAATTTCTTATGTAACCAGTGCAGTACCTGTTCTACAATGTTAAATGCATTAAACATCAGAGTTACGTTCCTTAATTTTTGCAGTTTCAGAAATAGATTTTGAGTTGTAAATCTGAAAAAGAACTAAGGGGAAAACGTTTAACCTGGCAGTGGATTTATAGACGTGTGGAGATTTTTCCCCGTAGTGGAATGAAAGGGTAATAATGCACAACAAATGGGGTTTTTATGGCCCTATTACTGCTACTACCAATTCCTTTTAGTTGCTGGGACACATAGGGCTAAAAAGCAAAGGTGCTAAGAATAGAGATACATAGCCTCGAAAAGTCAATAATAATCGAAAATGCACCCCGAAGTCCCTAAATCCGGTCGATTTCTTCAGTTTCGGATTGATCGTTCGGATTTCGGAACCAAGGGGTTCCGTGTCAGATCCGGGTCCATCTAAGAAGGAAGGAACCAGGCCAAAAAAGGGGGTAAAAGGACATGTTCACCCTTAAAACAAAAAACTTGTCAATTGTCAGTTACCTGCCCCAACACCAACTAATATATTCTGCACTTTATTACCTGCATTACTAACCAGATATTTAAGGATAATTATTGCCCCCATTCTGGCAGAGTAAGTTGGCTCCTCCCTCCATGCTGTCAATCAAGGCTGTGACAACTGACATCATTGACTTCTGTTTCACCTACTGCCTACTCTGCACATGCTCAAACTTATAAAAAAGCTCATTAAGCAGAGGGAGGAGGTGGATACCTTTGACAGGAATAGAACTTATTAAATATCTGGTTTACAAATGCATGATAACTGACAGCTTTTTGTTTTAAGGGTGGACATCCCTTTAAAGTGATGAAGGGTAAAAGAAAGTAATAAGGGTGGACCAGAAATCCATAAATAGAGAATCGTGGTTTAGGAGAGTGAGAATGATAAAAATGCCAGGAAAGATACAAAATTAATAAAGATTTAAAAAAGGACAATAAAGCGCAGAAGAGCGCATAGGAGATCATATAATAAAGCTGCCTTAGTTAACATTCTGATGACAAAGAAAGTATTTTTGTGGAAGTCCCAACAACCAGTGATCCACAGATCCTGTTATAAATTCCAAGGGTCAATGATTGATAGATTTGCTAAGGCCCCTCATAGTGCACAAACACATCACCAAACAGTGCAAAATAGGCATAGTAGCAAAATAGTGTTTCTAAAAAGTCATGTCAGGATTAATAAAGCTAGTCTAGACCCACGTAAATGCTATCCTGTTCATTTTCAGCGTGTTTGTGAAGGTTCTCTCCACCAGTCATGGTATATCTTGTAATATTCACCCATCCAGGTCAGGTATATCTGTAATTTCATTCATTCAGGTCATGATATATCTGTAATATTCATTCATCCAGGTCACGGTATATCTGTAATATTCACCCATCCAGGTCATGGTATATCTGTATTCATCACCAGGTCATGGTATATCTGTAATATTCATTCATCCAGGTCATGGTATATCTGTAATATTCATCCATTCAGGTCATGGTATATCTGTAATATTCACCCATCCAGGTCATGGTATATCTGTAATATTCACCCATCAGGTATGGTATATCTGTAATATTCATCCATCCAGGTCATGGTATATCTTTAATATTCATCCATCCAGGTCATGGTATATCTGTATATTCATTCATCCAGGTCATGGTATATCTGTAATATTCATTCATCCAGGTCGGTATAATGTAATATTTATATCCAGGTCATGGTATATCTGTAATATTCATTCTCCAGGTCATGGTATATCTGTAATATCATTCATCCAGTCCTGGTATATCTGTAATATTATTCATCAGGTCATGGTATATCTGTAATATTCACCCATCCAGGTCATGGTATATCTGTAATATTCATTCATCCAGGTCATGGTATATCTGTAATATTCATTCATCCAGGTCATGGTATATCTGTAATATTCATTCATCCAGGTCTGGTATATCTGTAATATTCACCCATCCAGGTCATGGTATATCTGTATATTCACCATCCAGGTCATGGTATATCTGTAATATTCATTCATCCAGGTCATGGATATCTGTAATATTCAACCTCGAGTCATGGTATATCTGTAATATTCACCTATCCAGGTCATGGTATATCTGTATATTCACCTATCCAGGTCATGGTATATCTGTAATATTCACCCATCCAGGTCATGGTATATCTGTAATATTCACCCATCCAGGTCATGGTATATCTGTAATATTCATTCATCCAGGTCATGGTATATCTGTAATATTTATTCATCCAGGTCATGGTATACCTGTAATTCATTCATCCAGGTCATGGTAATCGTATATTCATCCATCCAGGTCACGATATCTGTAATAATTCATCCAGGTCATGGTATATCTGTATATTCATTCATCCAGGTCATGGTATATCTTGAAATTCATACATCCAGGTCATGGTATATCTGTAATATTCATACATCCAGGTCATGGTATATCTGTAATATTCATCATCCAGGTCATGGTATATCTGTAATATTCAACCATCCAGGTATGGTATATCTGTAATATCACATCCAGGTCATGGTATATGTAATATTCTTCATCAGGTCATGGTATATCTGTAATATTCATTCATTAGGTCATGGTATATCTGTAATATTCATTCATCCAGGTCATGGTATATATGTAATATTCATCCATCAGGTCAGGTATATCTGTAATATTCATTTATCCAGGTCATGGTATATCTGTAATATTCATCCATCCAGGTCATGGTATATCTGTAATATTCATTATCCCGGTCATGGTATTCTGTAATATTCCTTCATCCAGCTATGGTATACTGTAATATTCATCCATCCAGGTCATGGTATATCTGTAATATTCATTCATCAGGTCATGGTATATCTCTAATATTATCCATCCAGGTATGGTATATCTGTAATATCATTCATCCAGGTCATGGTATATCTGTATATTCATCCATCCAGGTCATGGTATATCTGTAAATTCATTCATCCAGTCAGGGTATATCTGTAATATTCATTCATCCAGGTCAGGGTATATCTGTAATATTCATTCATCCAGGTCAGGTTATATCTGTAATAGTCATTCATCCAGGACATGGTATATCTGTAATATTCATTCATCCAGGACATGGTATATCGGATATTCATCCATCCAGGTCATGGGATATCTGTAATATTCATTTATCCAGGTCATGGTATATCTGTAATATTCCTTCATCCAGCTCATGGTATATCTGTAATTCATCCATCCAGGTCATGGTATATCTGTAATATTCATTCATAGGTCATGGTATATCTGTAATATTCATCCATCCAGGTCATGGTATATCTGGAATATTCTTATCCAGCTCATGGTATATTGTAATATTCATCATCAGATCATGGTATATCTGTAATATTCATTCATCCAGGGCATGGTATATCTGTAATATTCATCCATCCAGGTCATGGTATATCTGTAATTTTCACTCATCCAGGTCATGGTATATCTGTAATATTAATCCATCCAGGTCATGGTATATCTGTAATTCATCCATCCAGGTCATGGTATATCTGTAATATTCATCCATCCAGGTCATGGATATCTGTAATATTCATTATCCAGCACAGGTATATCTGTAATATTCATTCATCCAGGTCATGGTATATCTGTAATATTCATCATCCAGGTCATGGTATATCTGTAATATACCATCCAGGTCATGGTATATCTGTAATATTAATTTATCCAGGTCATGGTATATCTGTAATATTCATCCATCCAGGTCATGGTATATCTGTAATATTCATTCATCCAGCTCATGGTATATCTGTAATATTCCTTCATCCAGGTCATGGTATATCTGTAATATTCACATCCAGGTCATGGTTATCTGTAATATTATTCATCCAGGTCATGTTAATCTGTAATATTCATCCATCCAGGTCATGGTATTCTGTAATATTCATTCATCCAGGTCCTGGGATATCTGTAATATTAATCCATCCAGGTCATGGTATATCTGTAATATTCATCATCCAGGTCATGGTATATCTGTAATATTCATCCATCCAGGTCATGGGATATCTGTAATATTCATTCATCCAGCTCATGGTATATCTGTAATATTCATTCATCCAGGTCATGGTATATCTGTAATATCATCCATCCAGGTCACGGTATATCTGTAATTATCATCATCCAGTCACGGTATATCTGTAATATTTTCTCCAGGTCATGGTATATCTGTAATATTCATCCATCCAGGTCATGTATATCTGTATATTCATCATCAGGTCATGGTATATCTGTAATATTATCCATCCAGGTCACGGTATATCTGTAAATTATCATCCAGGTCAGGTATATCTGTAATAATCATCCATCCAGGTCATGGTATATCTGTAATATTCATCCATCCAGGTCATGGTATATCTGTAATATTCATCCACCCAGGTCATGGTATATCTGTATATTCATCCATCCAGGTCATGGTATATCTGTAATATTCATATCCAGCGTCATGGTATATCTGTAATATTCATCCATCCAGGTCACGGTATATCTGTAATATTCATCCATCCAAGTCACGGTATATCTTGTAATATTCATTCATCCAGGTCATGGTAATTCTGTAAATTCATCCATCCAGGTCATGGTAATCTGTAATATTTATCATCCAGGTCATGGTATATCTGTAATATTCATCCTACCAGGTACGGTATATCTGTAATATTCACCATCCAGGTCAAGGTATATCTGTAATATTCATCCAAGGTATGGTATATCTGTAAATATATCCATCCAGGTCATGGTATATCTGTAATATTCATCCACCAGGTCATGGTATATCTGTAATATTCATTCACCAGGTCATGGTATATCTGTATTATATCATCCAGTCATGGTATATCTGTAATATTCATCCATCCAGGTCATGGGATATCTGTAATATTATCATCAGGTATGAATAGTAATATTATCCATCCAGGTCATGGTATATCTGTAATATTCATTCATCCGGTCAGGGTATATCGTTAATATTCATTCTCGGATCCCCTGGTATATCTGTAATATTCATTTCATCCAGGTCATGGTATATCTGTAATATTTATCCATCCAGGTCATGGTATGTCTGTAATATTCATTCATCCAGGTAATGATATCTGTAAATTCATTCATCCAGGTCATGGTAATCTGTATATTCATCCATCCAGGTCATGGAATATCTCTATATTCATCCATCAGCTCATTTTCAGCTGTTGTAAAGGTTCTCATTCATCCAGGTCATGGTATATCTGTAATATTCACCCATCAGGTCAGGGTATATCTGTTAATAGTCATTCATCCAGGTCATGGTATATCTGTAATATTCATCCATCCAGGTCATGGTAATCTGTAATATTCATTCATCCAGTCAGGTATATCTGTAAATTCATTCATCCAGGTCAGGTATATCTGTAATATTCATTCACCGGTCATGGTATATCTTGAAATATTCATTCATCCAGGTCATGGTATATCTGTAAATTCATCCATCCAGGTCATGTATGTTGTAATATTCATTCCAAGGTCATGGATATATCTGGAATATTCATTCATCCAGGTCATGGTATATCTGTAATATTTACCATCCAGGTCATGGATATCTCTAATATTCATCATCCAGCTCATTTCAGCATGTTGTTGAAGTCTCATTCATCCAGGTCATGGTATATCGTAATATTCACCCATCCAGGTCAGGGTATATCTGTAATAGTCATTCATCAGGAATGGTATATCTGTAATATTCATCCATCCAGGTCATGTATATCTGTAATATTCACCCATCCAGGTCATGGTATATCTGTAATATTCATCCCAGGTCATGGAATATCTCTAATATTCATCATCCAGGTCATTTCAGCGTTTGTGAAGTTTTCTTCCATCCAGGTCATGGTATATCTGTAATATTTCATCCATCCAGGTCATGGTATATCTGTAATATTCATTCATCCAGGTCATGATATATCTAAATATTCATCATCCGGGTCATGGTTTATCTGTAATTTCACCCATCCAGGTCATGGTATATCTGTAATATTCATCATCCAGGTCATGATATATGTAATATTCATTTATCCAGGTCATAGTATATCTGTAATATTCACCCATCCAGGTCATGGTATATCTGTAATATTCATCCATCCAGGTCATGATTATCTTGTATATCATCCAGGTCAGATTATCTGTATCTCAATCCATCCAGGTCAGGGTATATCTGTAAATTCATCATCCAGGTCAGGTATTATCTGTAATAATTACCATCCAAGTCATGGTATATCTGAGTTATATCATTCAGGTCATGGTATATCTGTAATACCTCCCTCCAGGTCATGATATATCTGTAATATTCATCCATCCAGGTCATATATATCTGTAATATTCATTCCATCAGGTCATGGTATATCTGTAATATTCATTCATCCAGGTCATGGTATATCTGTAATATTATCCATCCACGTCATGGTATATCTGTAATTATATTCATTCAGGTCATGGTATATCTGTAATATTCATCATCCAGGCCATGGTATATCTGTAATATCATTCATCCAGGTTATAGTATATCTGTAATATTATCCACCAGGTCATGGTATGTCTGTAATATCATACATCCAGGTCATGGTATATCTGTAATATTCATTCATCCAGGTGTATTGTATATCTGTAATATTTCATTCATCCAGGTCACGGTATATCTGTAATATATTCATCCAGGTCATGGATATACTCTAATATTCAGTCATCAGGGTCATTTGTTAAATATCTGTAATATTCATCCATCCAGGTCACGGTATATCTGTAATATTCATTCATGTAATATTCATCCATCCAGGTTACAGTATATCTGTAATATTCATTCATCCAGATCACGGCATATCTTTAATATTCATTCATCCAGGTCACGTTATATCTGTAATATTCATCCATCCAGGTCAGGGTATATCTGTAATATCCATTCATGTAATATTCATCTATCCAGGTCACAGTATATCTGTAATATTCATCCATCCAGGTCATGGTATATCTGTAATATTCATTCATCCAGGTAACACTATAGCTGTAATATTCATCCATTCAGGTCACGGTATATCTATAATATTCATTCATCAAGGTCACGGTATATCTGTAATATTCATCCATCCAGGTCACGGTATATCTGTAATATTCATTCATCCAGGTCACGGTATATCTGTAATATTCATTCATCCAGGTCAGGGTATATCTGTAATATTCATTTATCCAGGTCACGGTATATCTGTAATATTCATCCATCCAGGTCACGGTATATCTGTAATATTCATTCATCCAGGTCATGGTATATCTGTAATATTCATCCATCGTCATGGTTATCTGTAATATTCATTCATCCAGGTCTGGTATATCTGTAATATTATTCCTCCAGGTCATGGTATACCTGTAATATTCATTCATCCAGGTCATGGTATACTGTAATTCATCCGTCATGGTCAGTATATCGTAATATTCTCATCCAGGTCATGGTATATCTGTAATAATCCATTCCCAGTCATGGTATATCGGTAATATTCATCATCCAGGTCATGGTATACTGTTTAATATTCATACCTCCAGGTCATGGTATATCTGTAATATTCATTCATCCAGGTCATGGTAATCTGTAATATTCCATCCAGGTCATGGTATATCTGTATATTCACCATCCAGGTCATGGTATATCTGTAATATTCATTCATCCAGGTCATGGTATATCTGTAATACATTCCACTAGGTCATGGTATATCTGTAATATTCATCATCCAGTCATGGTATATGTAATATTCATCCATCAGGTCATGGTATATCTGTAATATTCATTATACCAGGTCATGTATATCTGTAAATTCATCCATCCAGGTCATGGTAATCTGTAATATTCATTCATCAGGTCATGGTATATCTGTAATATTCCTTCATCCAGTCATGGTATATCTGTAATATTCATCCATCCAGGTCATGGTATATCTGTATATTCATCCATCCAGGTCATGGTATATCTTATATTCATCCATCCAGGTCATGGTATATCTGTAATATTCATTCATCCAGGTCATGGTATATCTGTAATATTCATCATCCAGGTCTGGTATATCTGTAATTCATTCATCCAGTCAGGGATTCTGTTATATTCATCCATCCAGTCGGGTATATCTTGTAATATTCATTCATCCGGTCAGGTTATATCTGTAATATCTTCATCCAGGCATGGTATATCTGTAATATCATTCATCCAGGCATGGTATATCTGTAATATTCATCCATCCAGTCATGGTATATCTGTAATATTCATTATCCAGTCATGGTATATCTGTAATATCTTCATCCAGTCATGGTATATCTGTAATATTCATCCATCCAGGTCATGGTATACTGTAATATTCATTCATCCAGGTCATGGTATATCTGTAATATTCATCCATCCAGGTCATGGTATATCTGTAATATTCTTCATCCAGTCATGGTATATCGGTAATATTCATCCATCCAGGTCATGGTATATCTGTATATTCATCTCATCCAGGTCATGGTATATCTGTATATTCATCCATCCAGGTCATGGTATATCTGTAATTTTCACTCATCCAGGTCATGGTATATCTGTAATATATCCATCCAGGTCGGGTATATCTGTAATATTCATCCATCCAGGTCATGGTATATCTGTAATATTCATCCACCAGGTCATGGTATATTCGTAATATTCATCATCCAGCCATGGTATATCTGTATATTCATTCATCCAGGTCATGGTATATCTGTAATATTCATCCATCCAGTCATGTATATCTGTAATTCATCCATCCAGGTCATGGTATATCTGTTATTAATTTCATCCAGGTCATGGTTATCTGTAATATTCATCCATCCAGGTCATGGTATATCTGTATATCATTCATCCGCAGGTATATCTGTAATATTCCTTCATTATCTGTAATATTCTTCATCCGTCATGGTATATCTGTAATATTCATCCATCCAGGTCATGGTATACGGTAATATTCATTCATCCAGGTCATGGTATATCTGTAATATTCATCCATCCAGGTCATGGTATATCTGTAATATCATTCATCCAGGTCATGGTATATCTGTAATATTAATCCATCCAGTCATGGTATATCTGTAAATTCATTCCATCCAGGTCATGGTATATCTGTAATATTCATCCATCCAGGTCATGGTATATCTGTAATATTCATTCACAGTCATGGTATATCTGTAAATTCATTCACATCAGGTCAGGGTAATCTGTAATATTCATCCATCCAGGTCAGGTATATCTGTAATATTCATCCATCCAGTCAGTTATATCTGTAATATTCATTCATCCAGGTCATGGTATATCTGTAATATTCATTCATCCATCCGGTCATGGTATACTGTAATATTCATTCATCCAGGTCATGGTATATCTGTAATATTCATCCATCCAGGTCAGGTATATCTGTTAATATATCAGTCACATATCATCACATCCAGGTCATGGTATATCTGTAATATTCATCATCCAGGTCATGGTATATCTGAATATTCATCCATCCGGTCATGGTATACTGTAATATTCATCCCCAGTCATGGTATATCTGTAATATTCATTCATCCAGTCATGGTATATCTGTTATTCATTCCATCAGGTCAGGTATATCTGTAATATTCATCCATCCAGTCAGTGTATATCTGTAATATTCATTCATCCAGGTCATGTATATCTGTAATATTCATCCATCCAGGTCATGGTATATCTGTAATATCATCCATCCGGTCATGGTATATCTGTAATATCTCCATCCAGGTCAGGTATATCTGTAATATTCATCCATCCGGTCACGGTATATCTGTAATATTCATCCATCAGGTCAGGGTATATCTGTAATATTCATCCATCCAGGTCATGGTATATCTGTAATATTCATCCACCAGGTCATGGATAATCTGTAATATTCATCATCCATCCAGGTCATGGTATATCTGTAATATTCATTCATCCAGTCATGGTATATCTGTAATATTCATCCTCCAGGTCATGGTATATCTGTAATTCATCAATATCCAGGTCATGGTATATCTGTAATATTCATCCATCAGGTCATGGATTCTGTAATATTCATTCATCCCGTTCAGGTATATCTTTAATATTCATTCATCCATCGTCGGTATATCTGTAATATCATCATCCAGGTCATGGTATATCTGTAATATTTATCCATCCAGGTCATGGTATGTCTGTAATATTCATTCATCCAGGTCATGATATATCTGTAATATTCATTCATCCAGGTCATGGTATATCTGTAATATTCATCCATCCAGGTCATGGAATATCTCTAATATTCATCCATCCAGCTCATTTTCAGCATGTTTGTAAAGGTTCTCATTCATCCAGGTCATGGTATATCTGTAATATTCACCCATCCAGGTCAGGGTATATCTGTAATAGTCATTCATCCAGGTCATGGTATATCTGTAATATTCATCCATCCAGGTCATGTAATCTGATATATTCATTCATCCAGGTCAGGTATATCTGTAATATTCATTCATCCAGGTCAGGGTATATCTGTAATATTCATTCATCCAGGTCATGGTACTCTGAAATATTCTATCATCCAGGTCATGGTATCTATCGTAATATTCATCCATCCAGGTCATGGTATGTCTGTAATATCATTCATCAAGGTCATGATATATCTGTAATTCATCATCCAGGTCATGGTATATCTGTAATATTTATCCATCCAGTCATGGATATCTCTATATTCATCCATCAGCTCATTTTCAGCATGTTTGTGAAGTTCTCATTCATCCAGGTCATGGATATTCTGTAATATTCACCCATCCAGGTCAGGTTATATCTGTAATAGTCATTCATCCAGGTCATGGTATATCTGTAATATTCATCCATCCGGTCATGGTATCTGTAATATTCACCCATCCAGGTCATGGTATATCTGTAATATTCATCCATCCAGGTCATGGAATATCTCTAATATTCATCCATCCAGGTCATTTTCAGCGTGTTTGTGAAGGTTTTCTTCCATCCAGGTCATGGTATATCTGTAATATTCATCCATCCAGGTCATGGTATATCTGTAATATTCATTCATCCAGGTCATGATATATCTATAATATTCATCATCCGGTCATGGTATATCTGTTAATTTTCACCCATCCGGTCATTTATCTGTAATATTCATCCATCCAGGTCATGATATATCTGTAATATTCATTTATCCAGGTCATAGTATATCTGTAATATTCACCCATCCAGGTCATGGTATATCTGTAATATTCATCCATCCAGGTCATGATATATCTGTAATATTCATCCATCCAGGTCATGATATATCTGTAATATTCATCCATCCAGGTCAGGGTATATCTGTAATATTCATTCATCCAGGTCATGGTATATCTGTAATAATTATCCATCCAGTCATGTTATATCTGTAATTTCTTCATTCAGGTCATGGTATAATCTGTAATATTCATCCATCCAGTCATGATATATCTGTAATATTCATCCATCCAGGTCATAATATATCTGTAATTCACCATCCAGGTCATGGATATCTGTAATATTCATTCATCCAGGTCATGGTATATCTGTAATTATTATCCAATCCACGTCATGGTATATCTGTAATATTCATTCATTCAGGTCATGGTTATATCTGTAATATTCATCCATCCAGGCCATGGTATATCTGTAATATTCATTCATCCAGGTTATAGTATATCTGTAATATTTATCCATCCAGGTCATGGTATGTCTGTAATATTCATACATCCAGGTCATGGTATATCGTAATTTCATTCATCCAGGTCATTGTATATCTGTAATTTTCATTCATCCAGGTCACGGTATATCTGTAATATTCTTCATCCAGGTCATGGTATATCTCTAATATTCATTCATCCAGGTCATGGTATATCTGTAATATTCATCATCAGGTCATGGTATATCTCTAATATTCATTCATCCGGGTCATGGTATATCTGTAATATTCATCCATCCAGGCATGGTATCTTTGTAATATCATTCATCCAGGTGTTGGTATCTGTAAATTTATCCATCCAGGTCATGGATATATCTGTAATATTCATTCATCCAGGTCATGGTATATCTGTAATATTCATCCATCCAGGTCATGGAATATCTCTAATATTCATCCATCCCGGTCATTTTCAGCGTGTTTGTGAAGGTTCTCTTCCATCCAGGTCATGTATATCTGTAATGTTCACCCATCCAGGTCATGGTATATTTATAATATTCATCCATCCAGGTCATGGTATATCTGTAATATTCATCCATCCAGGTCATGGTATATCTGTAATATTCATTCATCCAGGTCATGATATATCTGTAATATTCATTCATCCGGGTCATGGTATATCTGTAATTTTCCCATCCAGGTCATGGTATATCTGTAATATTCATCCATCCAGTTCATGATATATCTGTAATATTCATTCATCCAGGTCATGGTATATCTGTAATATTCATCCATCCAGGTCATGATATATCTGTAATATTCATTCATCCAGGTCATGGTATATCTGTAATATTCATTCATCCAGGTGTTGGTTATATCGTAATATTTTCCCACCGGTCATGAGTATCTTAATATTCATTCATCCAGGTCATGGTATATCTGTAATATTCATTTATCCAGGTCATGGTATATCTGTAATATTCATTCATCCAGGTCATAGTATATCTGTAATATTCATTCATCCAGGTCATGGTATATCTGTAATATTCACCCATCCAGGTCATGGTGTATCTGTAATATTCATCCATCAAGGTCACTGTAATAATTTTTTTAATTATCCAATCATTAATGTTTCTGTTTCCAATGGTGGTATTCAGTTATTACCGTTTATACTCGAGTATAAGCCGACTCGAGTATAAGCCGAGGTACCCATTTTTGCCTCCAAAATCAGGAAACCATGATTGACTCGAGTTTAAGCCGAGGATAGATAGTTGCCCTTTAAATGTACAGTAATCCCATACAGTAACTCTAATACCTTTCCACTGTAGATGTTTGGAAACTACAACTCCCAGCATGCTTTCGTTGCTGGGAGTTGTAGTTTCCAAACACCTATAGTAGAAAGGTATTGGGTGTTACTGTAAGTTGGGACACTGGTCATGTGCTTACACGATGCTTCTGATTTCTTGCTAGAGGCAGCAAAACTGACAAACTATGCAAAGTACCAGCGGTTATTTGACTCTTTCTTCTTGTTCTTCGCACTCGTGTTTGTAACCACACGACCTGTCATTTATCCTTTATGGATCTTAAATACAACATGTTTGAAAGTTGGGAACTAATTGGTCCATATCTGTCCTGGTGGTTATTTAATGGTCTCCTCTTGATCCTACAAGTTCTTCACATTATATGGTCTTACCTAATCATTCGCATTGCATACAAGGCTTTGCTCAGGGGAGCCGGCAGTTCCCAGTACTGTTCCCGCCAGCATGCGCGATGACATCATCGCGCACCCACGAAGAACTACTGGGAACAGCCGGATTTCCTTCCTGACTCGCGGCTGCATCTGAAATTAAGGTAAGTTTTCGCTTGACTCAAGTATAAGCCGAGGCAAGGTTTTTAGGTTGATTTTCAAAGCTAAAAACCTTATACTTGAGTATATACGGTATTAGATATTTACAGGGAGATTCACCCAGAGCCGCAGATTTTTCAGGGGCTCCGCAGCTGTCGGTGAATCTCACCTGCACATAAGTAGTTAACAGCAGCTATCAGTAGGCGTTAAATACTTACATGTGCCCAGCCACGCAGCCTTTAATAAATTGGCTTGAAATAGCCGTGCAAACCAAGGGTTAAAGTCACTAACCAATCGTAAGTCAGTTAGCCCTAAAAAGAGCGCTAAGCTCGTCCTCTGCCTACTTGTAAATTACCTCGTTAATTTCTGTTAATAATTCCTGCATACATTCAGGGTTATTCAATAAAAGTTCTTCGGGCTCATTTAACCATAGTCGCTATCGCTCTGGGTTTCTGCTCCTTTCGCTATTCAATATCGCGTTTGCGGATGTGGGTAAATCCCAGCAATGGATTTACCCACTGCAGGATTTTTACACCAGCTATTTGCTGGTGTTAAAATCCTGCACTAAAACGAGCGCAAACGCGATATTGAATCTCGAGCTGGTGATTTTTGCGTAACCCGTGCATCCGATGCTAATATGGAAGGAGCGTACGCTACGAGCGAGCGCTCGGCCTGGACAAATGTCTGTCCGTCGCGACAATAGTGGCCGCAGCTGACAATCGTGCGACCAATAATGCTGTCCCAAAGGGAACCACGTGATCCACCGTGAATTACCGACACATCCAATCGCCCATTTGTCCGATCCAGATACATTGGTCGTGGCAGCGGGCAAAAGCGGCACAGATTTGCCCGTGCATACCCAGCCTTAAATAATATCTGATTGGTTGGGGCAAAATTAGCACCATTTTTGATAATAAGAACTTTTATTGAATCTCCCTGATAGTATTATTAAGATGGACACAAAACCGAACTTGAACCCAAGTTTGAGACGAACTTTATGAGTTCGGTCGAACTCAAATTATTAGTTTTTCTGGACTCGCAGCTGTATGTAATTATCGTAAATTATAGAATAATTATCGAATTTACAGGCTGTTTGCTAACGCTAGAATATATTGTTCACTAACCCTCAAAAGTATCTTTCGTTTTCGATAACCCATGAATGTACGGATTGTTTTAGCTAACCCTAGAATGTATCGTTCGCTAACCCTTGAATGTAGCCTTCGATTTTCGGTAACCCTCGAATTTATGGTTCTATTTCGCTAACCCTCAAAAGTATCGTTCAGTAACCCTCCAATTGGTCGAATGTAGTTTGCGCAAAACCGACAATAGCCCGATTGTGTTTAAGAAGTATTTTAACCAGTTTTGGTGACAGTGACATGTTGCCCAGACCATTTCCCAGGTGCCACAGCCATTTACAGTAAGTTACCATTGTTAGTTTAGCTGTAAATCATCCAGACTTTTCGAACTATCACTCCCCCATTGACTGTAATGGGTCCAAATTCAAACTTTCAAACTTTTACTGAAGTTTGAAAGTTCGAAAACGGACCAAACTTTATGAAGTTTGGCCATCTCTAGTATTAAACCTTTCAATATTATAGGTATTTTACATTAAATATAATTAAAAAAACAGGTTCGTTTAACCCTCTAAAATATAAGAGAAGTAAATCATGACATGAGACCTTGTGTTGCCAATTGAGATGGCCGAACTTTCAAAAGTTTGGTCCGTTGTCGAACTTTCGAACTATATGGAAAGTTAGAAAATGGACCCATTAAAGTCAATGGGAGTCAAATAGTTCGAAAAGTTTTAATGAAATACAATTAAAATATCAATGGTAACTTAATGTAAATGGCTGTGGGACCTGGTAAATGGTCTGGGGAACACGTTCGAATATCCAGGACTTTAGGAAAATCTATTTTACTCTCACTGGCGCTATTTTCGAGCTCATTCGTGCCTAGATACCATGGACGTTTTACTCATGGATTCGATGCTCGCGTATAGGTTTTAATGGACACTTTACTCGTAGATTTGATGTTCGCGCCTAGATACCATGGACGTTTTACTCGCGGATTCGATGCTCACGTATAGGTTTTAATGGACACTTTACTCGCGGATTTGATGCTCACGTTCGCGCCTAGATACCATGGACATTTTACTTGTGGATTCGATGCTCGCGTATAGGTTTTAATGGACACTTTTTAGAATTTTTGTGGGTTTGTAGAGAGAAAACGCACTCCTTCTACTTTATATTCAATTTATTTGTGACATAAACAGTGCACAACGTTTCGGGGTTGTCCCCCTTCCTCAGGTGCTAATGGACACTTTACTCGTGGATTCGATGCTCGCGTTCTCACCTAGATACCATGGACATTTTAGTCGCGGATTTGATGCTCGCGTATAGGTTTTAATGGACATTTTACTCGCGGATTCGATGCTCGCGTTCGCGCCTAGATAACATGGACATTTTACTCGCGGATTCAATGCTCGCGTATAGGTTTTAATGGACATTTTACTCACAGATTCGATGCTCATGTTCGCGCCTAGATACCATGGACATTTTACTCGCGGATTTGATGCTCGCGTATAGGTTTTAATGGACATTTTACTCGCGGATTCGATGCTCGCGTTCGCGCCTAGATAACATGGACATTTTACTCGTGGATTCGATGCTTGTGTATAGGTTTTAATGGACCCTTTACTCGCGTATTCCATGCTCGTGTATACGGTAGGTATAATACTCGAGCATTCGATATTTATCGAAAGTCCGAAAATACCGAAAATCCGTGTCCGGGATAGTTTGAGAAGTTCGAATTCGAATAGTTCAGCTCAAACTCGGGTTTGAGTTCTAGTCCATCTCTAGTTGCCAATCAAAACGTTTCTTTATGTGCATCATTTTTGCTCTGACATGTGGCTTTCTTATTATGCTGAACCTACATAAATCACTTTTACAAAGTGGGAGAGAAATGTAAAGTGGAATTTAACAAGAATAAATATACGTTATTGTATGTATTGGCTGGTGGGACGGGTACTTCAAGTCACACACTTCTTGACTTTCTCTCCGTGTGATTTGTTTAACATCTGACTGATTTACTACATTGTATTGCTTGGGAAACTACCAATTTGCTAAGGTTTCTGGTAAATTGGCAAAAATGTATCTTTTTATATATATATATATTTTTTTTTTACGACCTTTTGGCGGAAGGAGGTATCATACATTGAAGCTAGACCGTAAACAGGTGGGATAAATTAGTGAGTCTATACTGTGAAGTTAATATTACTCCGAAAATTAGTCTTGCGTCTATCTTTAGAATACGCCATATGTTAGATTTCCCCCTCTACTGGATCACCCAAAGCAGGTGTGGCAGTTATATTAGATTCAGCTGGAGGTTAAGCTTCTGTTTAAAAAACGTGTCTGCGTACCGTGTTCTATCCCAGGGGGTAATTACTATTGTAACAAATGGCGTTGATTTCCTGAACCAGGAAATGTTCTATGAAAATGACTTGGGCTCTAGATTTACGGATATACGAGCTCTTAAGTTTCTCAGTGAAATAAACAGGCCAAGACTTTTCTCTTTTAAATGACATCATAACAGAGTCATAGATTCTAATTGGATCAAGATGGCGACTCAGGAAGGGGAACTAAATTGCATTTCTCTGTCTACGTTTATGAGATTATTCCAGGCGAGTTTACACAAGAATAACTGTAAATGTCACATTGAAAGCTCTAGACAAATTCTTCATGTGGATTCAGCGCCTTTGCGTTGTATTATTTTTTCCTCTAAGTGAATGTATGTGTGTGTTATAAAGCTAAACATGGATATTCTGGTCCTTTCTTCTAGCTAATGTGTGTGTTCTAGCAGTTTTTATAACTGTAACATGTTAACACTGGAAGGGAAAAGATGTAATCCCTTAATTTGAGATCATAAAGAAGAATAAACTAATGAAAGCAGCATGTGCAGAAACTCAACAAAACCCCCAGCTCTTGTTTTCCTTTGGCTGAAATCATTTTTGCCGGATCCAGGGATTTTACCTACATTGTAATGAATCGACCATTTATTTAACTTCGCATACTGATCATTAAGGGCAAC
Organism: Hymenochirus boettgeri; assembly: GCA_019447015.1. Taxonomy (NCBI): domain Eukaryota; kingdom Metazoa; phylum Chordata; class Amphibia; order Anura; family Pipidae; genus Hymenochirus; species Hymenochirus boettgeri. Next base: position 17,344,496 of record CM033473.1, on the reverse strand, counting down.
TTAATGTCTCAGAACAACGCTGAATCAGAAGGCAGAGCACCTAGACATAAATGCAGTAATCAGTGTTTCTCCTCTTATTTTGGATGCTGAAAAATTTTCAGCATTTTCGTATCGCACCGCGTGGTCACTGACCATTATGTTCTTTACACATGCCCAGTCCTCAGCTACTGCAGGAACTTGTTAAAGCAGGTCACTCCTACTAGTATTTAGAGATGTAATGTGGGTTCCAATAGAACCCGGTTTGGAATCGAATCTGAGGGTTTCAAAGTCCCGACGAAACTTTTGGAACTCCCGGATTTCACCGAACCCGTGTTTTCCGAATTTTAGATTTTTATCGAAATGTCGATAATCATCGAAATTCAAAATAGACGATTATCAAAATCGGAACTGCGAAACGAAGGAAAGAACGATTTCTGTAATCCTTGACAGTAATGATTGATTTAGGTAACCCTCAAAAGCAAGAAACGATTTTGGTAACCCTCGAATTTGTAATATCGATAACCCTCGAAAGTAGCGCTCGATTTGGGTCGATTTGGATCACGAAAATAGAATGCGGAAGCTGGAAAACAGCCCAATCATGAGTAAAGATAGATTTAAAATAAGTTTTGGTTCTATTTACAGGTTCCCCAGACCATTCCCCAGGTCTCTGTGGCATTTACAGTAACCGACTATTACTATTTGTCCCTCAAAATGGACAGAAACTTTTGAAATTTTTTTTTATGGGTTTGAAAATTCAAAAACGGAAAACTCAACAGTTTCAAACATCTCTACTAAAATAGAATGATAATGGAAGTTTTCTTTAAAGAAGCAATAGCACATGAGAGATGTCATGTAGTTTCAAAACAAACATACAGGGTTATTCAATAAAAGTTCTTATCGTTAAAAATGGTGCTAAATTTGCCCCAACCAATCAGATCTTATTTAACATTTGAAAGCTAACATCTGATTGGTTGGGGCAATATTAGCACCATTTTTACGATAAGAACCTTTATTGAATACGGTAACCCTGCTGGTTTTTCTGCCTTAATTCGTGTAAGATTTCCACTTACCTCCTTTAATTACATCTTTGACACAGTACAGGTCTTAGTGGCCTCTCAGTCTTTTAAATACTTATAAATTAATGTTTCAAATGTATCAAATTGTTTCACCATTATGATGATATGGCCAAGAAAATACCATAAACTTCAACAATGCAGAAAACTGTCGAACAGCGAAAAAACACACACACCACGTATTCAAATCAACAGTGAACAAGTCTTTAATAGAAATGGCTGAAATCCATTCTGCTTGGAAAAAATAATAAAACTCACAAGCGGACCTGAACGTTCTGCCTAAAAAGAAGGTATAAATGGTAATGGTAACTTACTGTAAATGGTCTGGGGAACACTTATCAACAACCAAAATCTAGTAGTATTTTCGACCATTTTTGAAATTTCTGGAAATTTCAAATTTACAAAAATTTCAAAAACTTTTAAAAATAGTTTGGTGGTTTGGAAAAATACGAAAAATTCACAAATCCGCAAAGTCCGAGTTCTGGCTCATCTGTAAAATCCACTTCAGAACTTGGTTCGGGTTTAGGTCCATCTCTAGTCTTTACTTAATCAACCTGAACATATCCAGGACTCCCTGACGTGTTTCGAGCATCCTACTCTTAATCATGGGGGTTATTTGGTGTATTTTGTTGTTTGATAACTATTTCTCAAGGAATCACCATGCCAAAAAAATATAATCAACATCCTAACAGCCCCCAGCCAAAAGGCCTTTGACTTAGCCAACTTTCAGATGGACAGTATAATTGAGCGGTTCCAGATGTTTGCCGTTGGAGAAACACTGCATGTAGGGTTTCTCTAGCAGTGACCATTGGGCTACTGGTCAGTAAACTTTCAGCCTACGGCAACCTGCCATTCATCTGGATGTCACCTTGTATGAACAAAAATGTAACACCAATAGTGGTTTATTATAACATAAAAAACCATGCACCAATACCGCAAACATGTCTGACTGGGCTTTATAAATCAGTAGTAAATGAATTCTATAGAATTCTACCGCCATTGACAATATTCCTCTGATGAATATATTTGGTGGGTTTCAATTTCTCTTGCACCTCAATCTGTTTTTCAGATGTATTTTTCTAGGTGTTCCTGATACATTTATAATGTTCCTCCTTTTCCTGAACTCGTTATTTAACCAAACATAATTACCGTATTCCTCGCCATGTCTGTTATTATTTAATATGTCGCTGCTTGTTCGCCAGACCACAGGAAATTATCTCACTTACCACAACCCAAAAACTTCTTCTCCCTCCCTTGTTTTGCTAGTGTTGATATGAACGCAATACTAAAAATAAAAGGGTAACAAACATTTACAGACAAGCAAATCATTAACGTCAATAGCAGAGAAAGCAAATTATAACAGAACGCATGATGTAGCTACCGTGTGTCAACAAAATGGCGGCTTTACATTGGTCAAAACAGCAACCAGGGGGAATTGATTCGTATGGGCGCTGTTTCACAACATGTAGTAAAATAGCACGGTAGTCGTAAATTACCGATAACGATCTGCAATTTGCAATAATGGTTTTTAATTTCCACATTATAACATAATGACCTGGGCATTAAATGATTGATATTACAGTTTGCCAGTTGCACCACTAGGGATGCAGAGCTAGGAGTAGATTGTCTCTGGTGCCTTTAATAGAAGATAATGGGAGTGGAGTTTACCAATATTGAACCATTATAAATACCACCGATATAAATACAAACAGGGAGATTGAAATCTGAAATAACAAAACATGCAGGGAGATTCAATAACAGCTCTTATCGTTTAAAATTATTCTAATTTTGCCCCAACCAATCAGATTTTATTTAACATTTGTAAGCTTTCATCTGATTGGTTGGGGCAAAATTAGCATAATTTTAAATGATAAGAACTTTCATTGAATAACCCTGCATGTTTTATTATTTCAGATCTTTTTAAAGGACAACAATTTTGTTTTTAAAGGGCATGTCCAGCCCCAAAACCTACTTTTGGTTACAAGGTAGGTGCCCCTTGCCCACCCCCAACCGCCGAAATATTTTTGCAAAATAATGCTCCCATGGTTACTTACGGACCATTCTCTCCCGCGCCATTTCTAATCCAGCTCCCTGCTCGCGGAAGCTGCAAGCATGGGCTGGACTCGCAGCCGCGTCTGTGATTGGCTAAGACGCGGCCAATCACAGATGCGGCTGATGTCATTCAAGACGGCGCAGGAGAGAAGGGTCCGTAAGTAACGATGGGAGCATTTTTCAACAGCCTGTCTTCCTATTGTACAGCTCGTGGACCAGAGGAAGCAAGGAACAGCGTGCTGGCGATCAGAACCTCTATAGGTAAGTACAGGACTTAGAGGGTGAACCCTCATCCTGGGTATTTTTAAAGGACCAAACAGGCGGATCTGGGCCATGGTAAATATAGTTGTTCTTGAGAAGTCACCGTTTTTGAAGAAACTCTGCATCAATCTAGTGCATTGACTTTGGAATTTTATATTGGTCTATTTAAATTTCTCAAATGATAAGGATAATAATTATTTACACGTATGCATATCTCAAAGCCTCAATATCTATTACATGCTTAGATTTGTAACCCTGAGTTAAAAATGGGAGGACATTCCATAGGGAAATATATTTCAAGAGTTAGATGAATTTAAATTGATAGTTTAGATGTAACTTTACACTTGGGAACAGACGTTCCCAATAGACAAACCACCCAAGTCTGGTGAATAATTATATGAACTTGGAAATATAAAAACACAGTAATGTGAAGAAGAAATATATGCTGATATCAGTTTCCCACTGCCAACCATAGAGCTGACCTTGGTATATGAAAATCAAAGAGAGATCAAAGCATTGTTCACAACATAATCATTTGCAGATCAGGAATCAGGATGACCTATGCAGTGATGTCATAACCAAGGGGAATATTAATGTGCTATTCTAGGGATCAGGACCGGAAAACCATGCTTATTGGTTTACCTTCCCCTCTCCCAATTTTTTATTTGCCAAAGAATACCATTAATTCTTTTTTGCAGTAGATTTATGCTGTCATGTTTTTTTTTTATGGCGTAATGTGTTGCAAATCCAACAAGGCCGAATGTAAAGTTAAAGCATTATTCTCCCGGACCTTTCCAAGCCTGTGGTCTTTTTGTTATTTTTCTTCTACACATTCTCTAACAAGGGCTATAAAGAGCTTTAGACTGCACACCTGCAGGAATGATAAGCAACAGTAAAACGTTTATTAGGCGCTTTGACCTCAACAATAACCATCTCCACTTATTTAGTGTCTACACAAATACTGCAAGGTCAGGAGCCTAGATTCCTATCTGCTCTTATTTAGCTCCAGTACACAGGTGGGAGGAGCTGGAAGTCGGACAATATTTTAGCAGGACTGTATGTTGTACTATTTGAAATACCCACCAATCATTCACCAACATATCCGAATGCCCATCGCGCATCCATATAAAGTTTATGGGCTGCTTTAGTCCAATAAGTGCATTGCTATTGCTTATGTGGATTATTACCTCAGTACAATGAGCTGAATAAATGTTAGCTCTTGGGCACAGTCTAATCCAGACAGTAGAGTAATATCACATATTACCCACTACACTGACTGCCAGCAATGAATTACCTAATGAGAATAATTTCCCCTATTCTGTTCAATTTCTATCCTTCTACCCCAAAGCTGCCCTGGGGCCCCAGGATTCCTGTAACAGTAAAAATAACACTATCCCTCTATTTCCCTGTAGTCTCTCTCTCTCTCTCTCTCTCTCCCTCTCTTTCTCTCTCTCTCTCTCTTTCTCTCTCTCTCTTTCTCTCTCGTTTTTTCTCTGCCTTAAAGTGAAAGATAATTACAAGTTAATTAAACACAGGGAAAAGGCATCTGGTAAATGAAACAATGATATTTTTAGACATTAATCAGTAGGTTGTAGCTCGGGCCCCTTGCAACTGCACTGCAAAGCTGTTCACACATGTATTAGGCCTCTGGTCTTGTGCTTCTATATGGTCAGGAAACTGCTCTGTAAATTAGTATCCTTATATGCCAAATTTCACAGTAATGGGCACAGTATCGACCCCCTTGCTGAACCCAAGCTCTAGTCCACCATAGTGATCTGGAAATCAGTTGTTTTAAGCAGCTGATTGTTGCAAGCTTGCACATTCATCTGCTTAAAACAACTGATCACCATGCCGTATGGGCCCCCCCCCCTGTTCTCTGGCCCCACGGGGACAGTAGTTATGCCCCTGAAGAGTTACATTATCCCTTATATAACATATTGGTGAAACATTTTATAATTGGAGCAATAGTACTGAGGTTGGACATTTAACTGCCTAAATGATTGTAAAAGTTTCTATAAAAATTTTTATATTTCATGGAATATCGAATCCTAAGTGCTGATTTAGGTCAATTGCCAGTCCGAAGAATAGAAAATTTAAAGCCTATAAATTGTAGGCCAGTTTAAACTTTAATGATATTTAATGATGTAAAATCATGACATTGCTAATTTGCAATACCACAGCTTTTTAAATATGACCCCTAATATCCTTATATTACACAGCAAGCGTTACATTATCCCATAAATTAGGCTATGTGTAGTTTATAATATAATCTATGGTTACTATATATCCTTTCAGACTGTAAACAGGGTAAACAATTTAATAAAAAGGAAATAGCAAATATTCTAAAGAGAGTTGCCCCAATGTTCCCTGATAACTGATTGGGGGATTTTGTGATCAGTTTTCAAACACAAAAATAAATGGGCCAGTGAATTGTGGAAACGGTTGATACTTTCAAAAATTGTGTTATAAGGTCAATTTGAATGTTAAAGCAATCTAATAAATAATTAGTATATGGCCAGGATAAGACAACCTCTCAAGACATTGGTAAAAGGACCACCGCTGAAAAAGTTTAGTGATAATACATTCATGGGTATAACCGTTCTTTTAAGTAAAGCCGTTACTAACTTCCTCCAAGGTTTGTTCCTCCCATGCGTCTTCCTGAATGATTCAAGGCAAAAGAAAGGATAAAAGTGTAAAAACCCAAAATAAAAAGAGAAATACTGCCAAACGACTTCTCGAATCTTGACCTTTCCTGCCACCATAATCAGTACTTAAGGTGGAGACATTCAACCCTTTCATTCCAAGTACTAACTACCAAAGTTAAGTGTAAACAGCTGGTTTGCTCATAGCTGGGAATCCGAAAACCAAACAACGCCAAGTGTTTTCATAGTACAAACATCCAATCAGACGGCCATATAATTTACCAGGTTTAAGTACAGGACTACGAAGTTCTCTTGAAATTAAGATTCTTCAAGATTAATCAACCGTATCAACAACCTGTTTTATAACCCATTTACCTGAAGTTTTTCTTTCCTTTTAAGAGTTTCTGTTTCCTCTCCATCTGTTTTAACTGAAATTAAGTTTCCTTCGAATTTAGGTCAAAGTCCGGTGTTTTATTTATTTTTAAGTTGCTTGTTCAGCAGATGGGTTAATTGGTTTTTTTCCTTTTTATCCTGTAACTTGTGGATATTTCTTTACAGGGAAAATAAAGATCAGGTGGTTTGACACAAGTTAGAATTTGTTTGGAGAGGGCAGTTCGTACAATGCAAAGGGAGGCAATGACTGTATTATCATATACCAGAGTGTTTATGTAATACAATGGACAACAGTGTAGCCTTGTAACCCATAATAGCAGTAGATGTTGTCTTTCATTTTTATAAAAACAGTCACTTGCCCGGGCAGCATGGTAGCTCAGTGGTTAGCACTGACGTCTTGCAAGATTGAAGTCCTGAGTTCGAATCCACCCTTGGACACATCTGCATGGAGTTTGTATGCTCTTCACTTGCTTGAGAGGGTTTCCTCCGGGAACTCCGGTTTCCCCCACAATCAAAGACAAACTGATAGTAGGTTGGATGTGTTAAATAAATGTGCTTAGATTGTAAGCTCTTAGGTGCAGAGCCTCATGTGAATGTATACATGTAATTGTACAGCGCTATGGAAGATGTTGGCACTATGTAAATCACCAATAATTATTGTCATACTTGCCAGACTGTCTGCTTCAAGGGTTTCTATCATCAAAAGATGCTGTAGGGATACAAAAAATAGTATGTGTCCCTACTTCCCAAAGCTATTTATTTGCAGGGCAAAACCTTTTCTGTTGTCCTAGATTTGATCGAGCTGAACTATTGATCTCCATGGATCAGTCCTTAGCTTTCTATTGTAACCTCTCACTTTATATCCAGTTATTGCACTTACAGTTATTTCCAAACATGTTATTATTCCCCTTTTAATTCTTCCAGACAAATACGACACGTTTTTCCCTTTTAGGCAAAAGAATTTTGGGACCATGACAAAGTTAAGATTTACAGGACAGCTGCCTTTAATTGATGGCTCTGATGTCAATAGTAGCTCCTGGTATTTTTGTTTATGATTTGGTTTGGTTATTAGCTCATTGACTGACAGATGGTTACTGACATATTTAGTTAAGTCTCACTTTATGCAGAATAGTTACATTAAAGTGTGCCAGCATATACCAGCTTTTCCAGTAACTATGGCGCTATGCTAAAGTGACTAAAGAGAATGACAAACACATCTAATGAACTGACCACTGTCTTGATTCGTCTAAGTGGGGGCTCAGAGGTAAAGTGACTGCAGTACTAATTGGAAGATAGACGTATGAGAAAACATTACAGATACGCCTCAAATACTCCATAAGAAAAACTGTGCTAATCATGGCTCAACTGTGGAATTGGACATTAAATCAGACTAGCATATTTTTATTTGAGAAATATGACATAACCTGTGTCTTAGCACAATATAATAATAATATCTCCAATACCCCTCCAGGAGAAGGCAACATATTAAAGGAGAAGTATAATCTCCCATTGTACCTTCTACAACCCCTTTTTCCATAAACCACTAGGTCCTCTCCTCTGTCCTATACCAGGTCCAATCTGATCCGGGTAAGTTCAAGGTTTGCATGGTGGGAAGATACCTTGTGATAGAAGCACTTCTTTCCATTGGCAAGTCCTGGACTGCAAGAGGGGGCAGAGCCAAAAAAGAACTTCAAACACAGAGGAAGGGGACCTAGCAGGTTTAGTCTGGGTATTTTTACTGTAAAGAAAGGGGGGTATTTTGGACACTGCAGTAAGGTGACTCAGCTCCAGCGTTGCAAGGCTTTAGGGATCAATAGGTGCAAACTAATGTTGTGATGTAATAACACAACTTTTAATGCATTTGTTTGAGAATTAACAGCATTTTTTATTGAGATTCTAAAAATCATTTCAATATTAACTTTTTTCCATTCAAAGGTTTCAGATGCTACAAGCTCAGTTCACAAACTGAATTAACAGGAAAGCAGCAATGTGATTCATTCAGACTGTGCTCATTATCGGCTACATTGGAAAAGGTTTCACTATTTGTTTATTCCTAGTAGAGTTCGGGTAAACAATAATGGACTGTAACGTGCTCTCTGCTCAATAAAAAAATGAATATTAATCTATGTATCCAGGCCCACTTCTGTTATAGCAACAATATGTGGGAGGGGCAGAGAAGCTATTTAAAAAATGATACTGTATACATAATTATAAATAAGGATGGGATCCGTGTCTGTCTCGGACCCGGATACGACACGGAACCCCTTGGATTTCTGGACTTCTTAGTCCATTTTTGATAATTACCAAATGTTCCAGGCTATTTTCAATAATCCTCGGAAATAGCCTCAAACGTTCGATAATCCTTAAAAAATATGATCCTAAACTCGAAAGTAGTTTACGATCATATTTTTGGAGATTATCAAATGTTCAAAGCTATTTTCAAGGATTATCTTCAGGATTTTCCCGAGATCCATAAATCTGAAAACGGAACGAAACTTAACCTTTCGGCCATCTCTATTTATAACAAATTGCACTGACGTCAAGTGAAGATTTTAATTTTTTATAGACAACTTAGTAGTTTAGATCCTCACCCCGGGTACTTTTATGGGAGGGATATTCATTTTCATAAGTTTTTTTTAAATTACCAATTAAATAATGTCCTTTTATAAAGCAAAGAAAATATTTAGATCTTCTTGATAATAACTCCTGGGTGAAACATTGTCTGTTGCCTTCCAAAGGGGCAATAAGACCAAACTGCCACATGCATTGACCAGACCAATAATACAAAGTAAGGCATTTCTTTTAGTGTTCGATCATAAGGATAAGGTTTCAGTAAGGAAATTATTTTTTTAGATAAGTCAGCCATCTATATAATTTATATACTGCATTCTTATCCTTCGCTTCCTATTATGTGTCTACTTGATCGCTAAACCAACGTATGGATTTCCTTACACATTGGCACAAGTCAGTTCAAGTCATTCGCTCTGCCAGTGTGCATACCCTATAATAAAAATGGACAAACTTACTGAAGTTTGGTTCGTTTCCAAACTCCCGAACTTCAGTAATAGTTTGGCAGTTCGGCAGTTCGGAAAGGAATCCATAACTCCAAGACAATGGGGGAGTAATAGTTCAAAAGTTCGGATGATTTACAGATAAACTAACAATGGGAACTTACTGTAAATGGCTGTGACACCTGGGAAATGGTCTGGGGAACATACACCTGTCAACAAAACCTGTATAAACACGTTACTTCATGATCGGGCAATTGCGGGGTTTGCACAAGCTATATTCAAGGGTTACGGCCAATTGGAGGGTTACCGAACGATACTTTTAAGGGTTACCGAAAATAGAACTAAATTAAATTTGGCGATTATCGAAATCAAATGATACATTCGAGGGTTACCGAAAATCGAAGGCTACATTCAAGGGTTAGCAAATGATACATTCGAGGGTTAGTGAAAACGAATCATACATTCTAGGGTTAGTGAAAATGAACTATACCTTAGAGGGTTAGTGAACGATACATTTAAGGGTTACTGAAAACGATCCATACATTCTAGGGTTAGCAAACGATACATACTAGGGTTACTGAAAACGATCCATACATTCTAGGGTTAGCAAACGATCCATTCTAGGGTTAGTGAAAACGAACGATACATTGAAGGGTTAGCAAATGATACATTCTAGGGTTACCGAACAGCTTGTAAATTCGATAATTATCGAAAATACAGCCGCGAGTTCGGAAAACCAAACTAGTTTGAATAATTCGAATTCGTCCGATTTCGAGTTATAGTTTGGTTAATGTCCATCACTACCCTATACCATCTGATCCTTGTCCTCCAGAAGAATCATTTAAACAGTCATATTTAGCTTCATGCTGATCTAAATATTTGGAGAGTGAAATTAAATAACTTGCAGTCAATTAACCTAAACTGTTTCAACTCAAGTTCCATATTTTTTTAATAGTCTACTAGATGTGGTTTCTGTAGGCAGATGCAAATGTTTCAAGAGGATGTTTGCTACTACATGGAATTAGCTCATTTATTAACATGTCTTTTCCTTCCTTCTCATAATTTCTTCTTTATGTATTCTGGGACCCATCAAGATAATTTTATATTTAAATAAAAAAAACTGTTATTTCAGAATAGTTTTTCTGCGTAGTTCAGCTAATTTGCTAGGATTTACCCATTCTGATCCCATTGGTAGCTGGCCTTGTGTTAACAATGGGTCTTATTTAATAAAAGGTGCAAAATGCTGCCCATTTCTTAAAGGACAATTATACTCGCCTTTTCCCCATTCTATAGCTGCATAGTACCCAGTGTAAGGATTTCAATCGTTAAGTCCTCATGGCTGGGTACTTTACCTTACTGCTGGAATATTTACTCAAAGTCTCCCTCGGTGCTCCAGTGCAACCAATGGGAAGGACGTATGGCTTTATTCAAGCTCCAATACTATGTTACTATATAACTGTTAGATAGGCATTGTGTGTAGGGTATAAATGGTGGACTGGATGGACGAACGGTCTTTATACAACCTCCAATACTATGTTACTATGTAACTGTTATACAGACATTATGGGTAGGGTATAAAGGTTGGACTAGATGGACCTATGTCTTTATATAACCTCCAATACTATGTTACTATGTAACTGTTATACAGACATTATAGGTAGGGTATAAAGGTTGGACTAGATGGACGTATGTCTTTATACAACCTCCAATACTATGTTACTATGTAACTGTTATACAGACATTATAGGTAGGGTATAAAGTTTGGACTAGATGGACGTATGTCTTTATACAACCTCCAATACTATGTTACTATGTAACTGTTTTACAGACATTATGGGTAGGGCATAAAGGTTGGACTAGATGGACGTATGTCTTTATACAACATCCAATACTATGTTACTATGTAACTGTTATACAGACATTATGGGTAGGGTATAAAGGTTGGACTAGATGGATGTATGTCTTTATACAACCTCCAATACTATGTTACTATATAGTATAGTATTTGAGGCATATGTCCATCCAGTCCAACCCATCTAGCAATACCTTCATTTCCTGCCTAACTGTTGATCCAGAGGAAGGCAAAACCCCCCACCAAATTTATGATGGGAAAAAAATTCCTTCCTGACTCCAAGTGACAATCAGAAATTTCCCTGGATCAACTCTACTTTATGTATCAATACCAGTAACTTGTAACATTCCTTGTTTGCAGAAACTCATCCAGCTTTTTATTAAACTGACCAATGAACCTGCCATAACAACGTCCACTGGAAGACAGTTCCATAGCTTTACCGTTCTCACAATGAAAAACCCTTTCCAAACTTGAAGCCTAAACCTTTTTTCTTCATGTCTTAAGGGATGTCCATGTGTCCTCTGACATGTTCTATTGGTCTATATGTCTGTATACCAGGTGGCATCCATCCTCTATTTGGTTCCTTGCCGGCTAGAGCGGTGGAGGTGAGCTTGGGACTGGTGCACACATTATCTTCACATTTGCATAGAAAGGTGAACTGGAACTGTTCCCAACCCGACAGTACATTTTTATTTTTGGGTCTAGACAGACATAGTGTTATCTATTGAATACGGGTCTATTTAAAGGTAAACTAACATACAGTATTTTTGAATGACTTAACAACCTTTCCTTTTAGCCAAACAACTACAGTAAATGACTTCTGTTAATAACCCTAAATCTAGGATTTCAGTAAGTCTGCAATTATAGTCTTCCTGGGTTAACATGATAAATAGCCTAATTACACACCATTACTCCCTGTGCCCCTATCTGGAGATATTGCTTTCCAGAATACAAATTCATTTTTATAAGGGAAATGGAATATGTTTGGCTTAACACTGTTTGTTTTTTCAAACCGTTTTAATAAATCATTTTTACAAACAGAAATTGTTTGTAAATCAACTTCCTGCCTAGAGGTAGAAACTTGCTGTGGAATATTAGAAAGTATATTTGGATTCTAATTTTAAAAAGGCCACCAATCAGAACACCGCTACACCACCAATCAGAACACCGCTGCACCACCAATCAGAACATCGCTGCACCACTAATCAAAACACAGCTGCATAATGACATCCTAGTCATTCTAAGATCATGAACCGGATCCGAATCATCTATTACCCTATCTGTGTTACTAAATTGGAACTATGTTCAATGTGGACATTTTTCAATGTTCCCTCTCAAAGCCACGTTAGATGAATGAGTGCCTCGTTATTAGAAATGGACGAACTTCATAAAGTTCGGTCCGTTTTCGAACGTTCGTACGTCTGGAAAAGTTCGAAAATTCGAATTCTGACTCATTAAAGTCAATGGAGAGTGATGGTTCGAAAAGTCTGGATGATTTACAACTAAACTAACAATGGTAACTTACTGTAAATGGATGTGGCACCAGGGAAATGGTCTGGGGAACATGTCACTATCACCAGATCCTGTTAAAACACTTCTTAAACACGAGCGGGCAATTGTCGGGTTTTGAGCAAACTACATTTGAGGGTTACGGACAATTCGAGGGTTAGAGAACGATACATTCTGGGGTAAGCGAAAACGATCCATACATTCGAGGGTTACCGAAAACCAACGATACATTCGAGGGTTACAGAACAATACATTGTGAGGTTAGTGAAAACGATCCATACATTCGAGGGTTACCGAAAATGAACTATACATTCTAGGGTTAGTGAATGATACATTCTAAGGTTAGCAAAAACGATCCATACATTCGAGGGTTACCGAAAATGAACTATACATTCTAGGGTTAGTGAATGATGCATTCTAAGGTTAGAAAAAACGATCCATACATTCGAGGGTTACCGAAAATGAACTATACATTCTAGGGTTAGTGAATGATACATTCTAAGGTTAGCAAAAACGATCCATACATTCGAGGTTTACCGAAAATGAAAGATACATTCTAGGGTTAGTGAACGGACCATAAATTTGACAATTTACGATAATTTATCGAAAATACAGCCGCGATTTTTCGAAAAACTAGTTTGAATAGTTCAGCCAGAACTCGGGTTCCAATTCGGTTTTGTGTCCATCACTACTCATTATACTGAAGACTTCTGATTAGAGAATCCTATTATATTATTATTGAGTTGCATCCAATCTAGTGCATTTAAATGATGTAATTAACATAAAAAACACTACACATATATGGTAAATATTCCAAGTTCAGCACTTTCTGCACATTTAAGCTTTGTGTTTGCCTTTGATGACAACTCTGAACTCTCCTTAAAGTCTTTTCCCAACATTAATTCACGTAGTTAGAGATTGACATGAGGGTTTAGCTTTGTCATGTGACTCACAAAAATCAAAACCTCTATTTCCCTGTATTACTACAGGGAAATGTTTTTTGAGGACAAAAGTCTGGTCCACTGACACATTTTTCTTATGATAAACTAATGTGTGCATATAATAGTGTAATATGCAAATAAGGAACAAAGACTTCTGGGAATTTACCATGTTTATACATGGAAGCTCTTAGGAACACTATCAGGGTTATTCAATAAAAGTTCTTATCGTTTAAAATGGTGCTAATTTTGCCCCAACCAATCAAATCTTATTTAACATTTGTAAGCTAACATCTGATTGGTTGGGGCAAAATTAGCACCATTTTAAACGATAAGAACTTTTATTGAATAAATAGGTGCTGCCTATAATGTGCGTGGATGTTCCTTGAGCTCCTGGTGCTTTGTTGTTTATGGTTTAGGGGCTACTGATCACTGAAGCATCCATTTGCCTGGTCATGGGGTAACAATTAATACTAGCATCACATGGTACCCTCTGAGCAACCAATTAGATGTCTCATGGACTTTAGGGACGCACACACACCCTTGTCAGGTCAAGGAAGATGTTTTAAATGAGTCCAGCCTAAAACAAATGTTCCCTTACTTAATGACCTGAAACTGCTTATTAAAGGGCAACTATAGTGAAAAAAAAACTTTGTCTGTATACAATGTATAGATCACTTAGTATAAGCTGCCTTACTTTCATGTTTCTTTGTGGCTTCGTTTCTTCACACTGGCAGAAGTTTGTACCAAGCTGTGTAGTCCCCCTCCCCTCTCTGTCTACTCCCCCTCCCCTCTCTGTCTACTCCCCCTCAAGCAGTGACGGGCTGTATACAGAGTCCGAGCATTGTCAGTTGAAAGGACTTTAAATGAAGTGCTGACATCCTGTTGACCCCTCCCTTCCAGAGCTAGACTGCAAGCAATGAAAGTGTGGAATAAAGTAGCAATATGCTGAAGGGAGGGGCAGAGGGGGAGAGAGGAGGACAAGTAGTGCTGAGATTCTTTACAAGTAAGTTACTGAACTCTGCCTGTTCTCTAAGTTTGCTAATTGTTATTTACTTTTTACCTAAAGTTCATATCTCTGCCCCTGCTTAGCTGAGATCATAATCACTGAAGAGAGAGTCAGTGTAACAGCAGCTTGTAGTGAGACCTTCACAAACACAGTGACACTGCTTGTTGTCCTGTTACATTTCAGTTGCTTTAGTCTATATATTTCATAGATTGCACTGTGTGTCTTGTTTGGTATATAGTCTGTATTACTGTATTATATATACTGTATTAGTGTTCCATTTGAGTCACTGGTTTTGTATGTATATAAGATTTTATTTGGGGGGAGGGGCTGTTTTATAGTGTGTTATGCTCATATTGCTGGGTTAATGGTTTATTGATTGTGTTTAGCACTACAGCATTTGACTATATGTTGCACATGGTGCATATAGTGTGGGTGAGAGAGTGTGTGACAGTACTGCAGGGGAGCTTTGGATTGTGTGGGTGTGTGCCTTTGAGTGACAGATGAGGTGTAGCAGCTCCTACAAATCACAGCATATTCAAAGGCTTATATCTTGAGGACTATGTAGAATTTAAAGAAACTAAAGGTACCCTGGTGGTTGGGATGACTTATAGGATACATTAGAAGTAATTTAAAAAAAACAATTTTCTCACTATAATTGCCCTTTAAAATAATGCATCCTAACTAAAGATATACCTGTTTAAATACAATGAAATCTCTCACTACAAAAAGCCCTCCCCCTTTCACTTTATTTTATATTCCCTCTCTTTAGTATGGGGGCATGCAAAGTAGCCGATTGTAAGATTCCTCCCTCTCCACTGAGCATGCCTGAGATCAGTGAGCTAGGAGAGTGGGTAGGGCTTGTTGTATTGTAAAATTTTAGATTTTGGATCAACGAACAATGCATGATCATCCCAGAACACAGGTGAAATTGCCCATGTGTAAACCTTTATGGAGAAGAAGTCAAGTGCCCGGTGTCAGGTCGTGAAGACCTTGTTGAACAGTATTCGGTCATAATTGCATTGATGTTGACCTGTAAATAAGACTGAAACAACATTATCCTTGAGTTTAATCTCCATCAATGGTTTCTTAAAACAGTAACTCCCCATTTTACTGTAAATTTTAAAAGTAAACAAAAGAAAGTTTGTTTATCTTTCTATTAAAACTTCCTCCCAAGAAACAGTATCAGTGTTGAATGTAGCCCGTTATAATTGCCAAGGATCTTGAATCCAAAATGCTCTGGTATAAGACCCTGTATATTTCACCGTCTTTATTGAAGGAACGTCCATCAGTACTTTCAGCTACAGCCAAGATGCTTCAAGATTGACTAGATACAGTTGTGCCAGAGGATCAACCGTACAAAGCAAATCCCTTATAATATCTGAACAATGAAGAACTATCCTCTTTCAACACACCTGACGCTGTTATCATGTACAGCAATTACCTTTTCATTGTTCAAATGGCAGATAATCTGGTGTAGCCAGTATCTACAATCTTATTCATTTTAATGCTCCTGCATCTGTGTTTTAAACAGAACTGTGTCAAAAAAAGAATTATAATTTTGGTTGCGGAACAAAATGAAGGTCTTTACTAATGATTATCTAGTGCCCTCCATTTGAGTGAATAGTGAATACTACTTAATAATGGATGGTATTCTGTAGACCAAAAATTATATTTCAATGGATAACACACTATTATATATAAATATAATGGTTTACCCTTTCCCCAAAGGGGAACTGTTGTGTTAAAACAAAAGACCTGGTCATCACGAGTTTAGTGTTGAATCTTAGAAGACTAAAGACATGATCTCTCTTCTTCTGCTCTCTTCCTCCAGGCTTCTAAACCAATGATGAGTCTATGATTGGTCAATTTGCAGGTAAGACAAAGGACCAAGTCACCAACAGCGCCAACTGAGTCTAAAAAAACAGGGTTGTAGTAGCAAAATATTATCTCTCTCATTAATTCACTGAAGCAAATCCATAGATAAGTATCATGACAGGAATAATATAGTGGAATATTTTCTTCTTTTACTGAGAACATTGCCAAATCCTTGGCTATATATAGAACGTGCGGTTTCATGGTGAATAAACATTGAATCTGTTACGTTTCCTATTTTATATTTCTACCAGACAATCTCTATTATGTTACTTGTTATTCTACGAATTCCCTTAACGTTTTTGTTTGCCAGACTTCTACACTGTGACATCTGGCACCGAACGAAGCCTAAAGAATCCGCGTTTCCCGACTCCAACTACAATATTTCTCCTGTGCTGCTGAAATCTCAATTTCAGGGATTTTTTCTTGTAATTGGAATGTTCGTACATCGCACATGTCATTGTATGTAAACAACGCGCGTCATTCGAAATTCTTTCATCCATTCCTGTTCACTGGATCGACATTTCTTCTATGAGAAGAGGCATAAAGCAAGACACACATTTTTTTCTGTAGGCTAATTTCATTTAAATGTAATATCTACCAGTATTCAGTACAACTGATTTCTAAAAGCCTTGTTTACTTTAGGGATGGAATCCATATCTAGAGATGCTCGAACTTTCGAAAGTTCGGTCCGTTTTCGAACTTTCGAACTGTATGGAAATTTCGAAAGTTCGAATGTTCGAAAACGGACCCATTAAAGTCAATGGGAGTCAAATAGTTCAAAAAGTTCTAATGAAATACAATTAAAATATCAATGGTAACTTAATGTAAATGGCTGTGGGACCTGGGAAATGGTCTGGGGAACATGTTCAAATATCCAGGACATTCGAAAATCAATTTTACTCTCACTCACGCTATTTTCGAGTTCATTCGCGCCTAGGTACCATGTACATTTTACTCGCGGGTTTGATGCTCGCGTATAGGCTTTAATGGACACTTAACTCGTAGATTCGATGTTCGTACCTAGATACCATGGACATTTTACTTGCGGATTCAATGCTCGCATATAGGCTTTAATGGACACTTTACTCGTAGATTCGATGCTTACATATAGGTATAATAGGCATTTTACTCGCACATTCGAAAGGTCGAACATTCGATATTTATCGAAAGTCCGAAAATATCGAAAATCCAGGTCGGGGATAGTTTGAGAAGTCCGAATTCATTCGAATTCGAATAGTTCAGCTCGAACTCCGGTTCGAGTTCGAGTTCTAGTCCATCTCTATCCAGATCCGATACAGACCTGGTTCCGAAGTTCTGTCAAAACTTTCAGATCTCAAAACTTTCTGTATTTTATGTAATTTTTTAAATGTAATTATCGAATTTTATGTAATTATCAAAATACGGAGCTACTTTCAAGGGTTATCGAAAATGTTAAAGGGCATGTCCACCCCTTATTTCAACTTTTTACATATTGTAGTACATCCTCCCTAGCCCCAACCGCCATAATAGAATTTTGAGAAACTCCCCTGATCATTACTTACCTTCCCTCTCTCCTCTGCTGCACTGCCTGGCCTTCTGCTTGCATAGGGGCCGGACCAGCAGCCGCATCCCTGATTGGCTGAGAGGCAGCCAATCACAGACGCGGCTGCCGGCTGCTCAGAACGCCGGGGACAGAGTACTACAATATTACCAAGGGGTTTGTAGCTAGGAGGAGGGAGAGCAAAACGGGAGGGAGAGGGAGGGAAGGGGGTTCTCCTGCGCATGCCTCAAACCTTGACAAGGTTGAGACAGAGACAGGCACAGGATGAGCTCCTACACTGCAGTTTTCTGGACTTTAGAGGGGCACAGCAGGGGAACCATTTTGAGCAGAGATGTCAGGTAAGTATTTTATTACACTACAGAGTGGGGCCAGTATGGGGTTAAATTTCAGTTTTGGGGGTGGACATGCCCTTTAAGCGGAAACAGCTCACTAAAGGAAATGAGTTCTTAATAAAGTTATGGTGATTTGTACATGTTCCCCAGACCACTGGCCAGGTACCTGAGCCATCTACTGTTACTGTTTCTATTGCTATTTATACCTTTACTTTACTCTGAACCAACACAAGAATCCCAGACAAATTTTACATCCCACGTATACGGACACAGTTTTAGGCAGATTTGTGGGGGGCAGGCAGGATTACACAGATTAGCCCAGCAATTTATGCAAGTATGGTGTAAGCTGCGCACTCCTGTTCTGTGGTAAGTGGAGGAGAAAGTACTGATCTCATAGAGGCGTATTCTTATTAGAGATGGCCGAAACTGCTAGGTTTTGTTTTAGGGTTTTCGGTTCTCGGGAAAATCCCAAAGAACCGAAAATCTGACAACGGAATTTACAATCGGGACTTCGGAGCGTTTTTTAAATTTTTATTGAACGTTCAAATTTGCGATCGTATTTTCGAGGATTATCGAACTTTTGGATCTATTTTTGAAAATAGCCTTGAACGTTCGATAAAAATCTAAAAACGCGCTTGAAAGTCCCAAAATCCAAACGATTCGTCTGGTTTCAGAAGGAACATTCGGATTTCGGAAATGAGCGGTTCTGTGTCACATCCAGTTCTGAGTCGGACCCAGATCCCATCTCTAATTCTTATGTATAAACCCTATAAACCATAGGTCTCTATATTTTGTTGATCGGGCAGAATTTTCCAAGGTTCAACATTAAATTACAGAAAGTCAAAAAGTCTCCAAAATGATTTTCATTGAAAAGCCAAAAACCAGTGTCGATGTATGAAGTTCGAATAATCCGGTTCAATTGAGTACGGAGTGTTTTTCCAGTTCGATAGGATTTCAACACATTCTACGGGACATCTGGGGGAGCGTTACTCACATATTTTTATGTACACATTAGATAGAAAGTTGACTGAGTCGGAGGCCACACTATGTAGGATGACAAGAATACATTTCACGCGTGTTACTATTCAATTGCAATTCGACCCTCTCAATAGTCCGTTATCGGAGCACACGTGATTCGCGGAAAAATGGTGATTGTATGGGCCTGGAATCGATTTGCAAGACCAGCACATTCAGTGTGGCCACACACATTGCAAGCGCAATTGTTAGTGCGTGAGAAATCACACTAGTGTGTCCTAGCCCTGCACTTTCTTTATCCTAAACACCCCCTTTAAGTTGAATAAGTTGGTCTCAGGACCTAGTGAATTTGCAATTGTCCACCTAATAGGAAATTCCATCTAGTTTCCAAAGCTGCTTATAATATTACTGTGTAATAATGGGTTAGGGTCTGCATGGTTTAACTGAACCGTATTTCAAAGAGACTTCGTTTGGAGAATCGGAAAGGCTTTACATATGTAACATTAAGAAACATTCTCCTTTTCTCTCTAGAGACTCCCTTGTATCTTATTTAGGACGAAACTTATTACTAACATACCATTTAGCAATTAGGCCTGTTCAGAAACACTTTGCACCGTTATTTACTGATGTTTGGAACTGAGCATAAGGTTCACAACAAAAATACATGGAAAATTATGCACATTTCTATGAAACTTAAAACTAAACTCCAAGAACAGACAAATTGCTCACGGCAATTTTTTAGCATTGGTCTTAATTATGACACTCATCATACAAAAATAAAACGTTTGGTCAAAGATTAAAGTATCTCTACTCTTCCTGCTAAATTAATTGGAGAGCAGGATCTGGATTTGTTTAACCAAAACAGCAAATAAACACAATTCTGGAATTATTCAAACAAACGTCCATTCTCTTTTTGATAAAACGGGAACTCTGTGTTCAGTCGAAGAACCTTAATCAGGCTCAGAATGCTCCACCCAGCCTGTTCTTTGTAGACCTTCCTTGCCGGTTTTGAAGATTGTAGACCAAGAACTGGGACCAGAAGAAACAAATATTAATTGAGCGATCCAGTCAGATGACTAGCGAAATGTCTTCAAGAACTAAATTTTAAGTCCAGTTAATCTAACTGAACACAACAGATAGACTGTTCGTTTTGTGTAGTGTGAACGAGGCCTAAGAAGTTCTTTGTATTCAAGTGTCTATCAAGGTTAAGGACTGTGACATCCCGAGTGCCAAGGTTTGAAATCAACAGTCTAGAAGACTGTGACTTCTGGAGAACAGAGCATTTCGCAAATAAGTCTTTATCTCTCAATCCATCATGAAATTATTGAAGATGGCTTTAGCAGTTCACAAGTTTTAACATTCACAGATATTTTAACTTTCCTTTTTACAAACCCACAAAAAATCCTTTTCCAAATACGGGGCTGAAAAATGTTCGACATTCAAAGGACTCACATTGCCAAGGAATACAGCTGAGGTTTTTTTTTTTTTTAGTTATAAGGCAACAATAACAAATAATAATGGTTTGTAATGGTTCAATCATTTCATCACAAGTTTGCGTTGACAAAGTGGAAAGCAGATCGTCTCTATGTATTGTATGAAGAATTCCTTAAAGGATAAGTTTACTTAAATTAAACCCTATTTTTTTTATAGCCCCCTAATCTAAAACAATTCACCCCAACAACCCAACACCAGTTAATAGCATGTATTTATGTGTCTTTTTATCCACTGAGCGACAGTATTAGAAAACAGACCCGCCATATTGTTTACTTTAAAGCAAACTTTGAGGCCTTCAGATATCCCTATGAACATGTTCACTCTCTGACCACGCCTCCTGATCTTAGCCACATGCTCCCTTGCCTGTACTTGTCAGCAAGAGATTTCTTGTGAGTCTTGTGACCAGTGACATCATGCTGTAACGAGCTGCTGCTGTAGATCTGTCTTTAGTTGTTCTTTAAAGTCCAGGTGATTTTCCAAATTCTGAAGACTAATATATGTTTGTTTAGCTTTAAAATTGCTAGTGCAGATTTTGTGTAAAATATAATTAAACTCTTCCACAGCCTCCCTCCAATTTAAATTACCCAGGCTGAAGACTTAAACCATTAGGACTTCACCCCTGGGTACAGTGCTGATAGGCTATTAAAGTTAGGGTAACTTACCCCCACCAGTTTGGTGTAACTCCTCCTCTCAAACAGTGTCAGTGACAAGACCAATGGGAAGATGCTCTCTGCAATAGAGCCATGACGGTCAATGAGGAGAGAAGCTGGAAAGGGACCAGATAGACCAAGGGAAAGTTACGAAAAAAACAGCTGAACAGGGGTGAGGACCTAACCGTGGTGAGAAGATAAGAGGGGTGTGTTAGATGAGTATAAGTGTCTGACTCCTTTAAACTGCCCATTTAAATGAAATAAAACTATAAATAAGAGTTTTTGCCATATTTAGACTGGAAAGATTGATGTAAGGGCAGCAGAATTGCTTTGCAATCGTTGGATTGCAGTGTTCCCCTTAACTGGAACCAGAGAATTTATAGGTTCCATTTGGATATATTAATATTTTGTTTTTAACATAACTGCAACGCTATATTCAGTGTCATATTCCATGTGTATTATAATAGTACACAGTACTTTTCTAAACAACGGGTAGAATTCTGCCTGTGCTGTATTATACAACTGTATAGGAGGGATACTGTTTGTTAGTTAGTTATTCTATTATCTGTAGACCATATAATTACTTGACCATTGTGCCAATATCAGTCAAATTCTATCTGTCCTCTTATAACCACTTATATTCCCATGGAAAAATTATTTTCATAATTGCTTAATATCTAGATGAACAATTCTCTATATACTTTACTCCCTTTACTTATTATAAAGTTCATGTTGTCTGATTATAAACCCAGGACTGCCAGAGCAATGGCTAAAGCTGGGTACACACGATGAGATATTTCGGTCCGATCGACCAATAGTTCAGTGTATCGGTCGATCGGACCGAAATTATCGCATCCGAAAGTGCCCATGTCCGATCGACCGTTCGTCCGAATCGGACGAAAGGACGATCGGACAGGGTGGAAAACCTCGTCCGATCGTGCGGTCCTCTATGGACCGCACAATCGGTCGCGGTGACTATCGGACGCGGCTGCTTTTGCCGCGACCGACAGTCCTTCCTCCTGGCCGAACGTTCGAAAGTATCGAACGGCCGGTCAGGAGGAAAAATCGATAGGTGTGTACCCAGCTTAACAGTAGAAACCAAGGACTTATCGCAGATCCTTTCCTGCTCTAACGCCGACACATTAGAAAGCTGTAAGGGGCCGATATCAATAACAGTATGACGGAAAATAACTAAAGTTGAAATTATTTTAACTGGTCTTTTTGTAAATGTGATGTCATCACATCTGCCAAACCTTAGCCGTGTAAAATCCTACAGGGGGTCCAGGTCCCTGTAGTAACAATACTGTGAAGGTCCTTTTTTCCCCACATTTCCCCTTTAACAAATCTGGTTTACTAAGTAGTTTGTGGAAAGCTCTATGGGCTGCTACACATAAATAAATAATGAGGTCCAAGCCTTTGGTGGGTGCTCCTTTTATACCCAATCTTAATTTTTACACCTGTTACCACTTAAAGGAGAACTAAAGTCTCCAGAGCACATTCACAAAGATACAAAGATCCATTTGCTGTAGCTGCCAGGTGATTTATGAAGCTGGCAGGTAATCATGTTACAGCTCAGAGATCATCCCTCAACATTGATATAGTCCTTTGCTTTTCATACATAAAATAAAGTAATCTTTGTAATTTATTTCTTAGCTAGCATGTAAGAAACAGAAACAGAATCTTTTCAGTAAAAAATAAAACCCTGTGTACTTTGTCTTGCAAAAAGTTAAGTATTATACCACTATCCCAATTGACCTGCTTTATTTTAAAAAAAAGTCAGTACATGTATTAAATTTGTCTTTTCATGGAAACATAATGGAAACAAATAAACAAAACAAGTACTTTTATCTTGAGCTACCAGGGCATCTACAAAAAACACAGCTTGGTTAAGAAGCTTTATTTTTTGCTATAAAAAAAGCACCAAAAAAAGGCATTAAAGCCAACTAAATATTTAGTATTAGCCCAGGTAATACAATATGCAGTTTATACTGGCTGGTAAATAAACTGCAGCATCCAAAGTCCTAATAATTTTACCTGTATAAACTTTACAGTCACCTATTAATCCTATTTTCCTAGTATCCTATTAATTTAGGCCTGCAGAGTCACACTTTGTACGGCCATGGAACTCCTCGGCGACTTCTAATTTCCCTATAATTTCCAGAAAAAGCTACATTATCCTCTATATAAAACATATCTCAATGAGCTATATTAAAGTGGCTTCATTGTAGCCTGGGTGATGCAAGATGGCAGGTACAGATGGACTTGAACTCAAACTCGAAACCGAGTTCAAACCAAACTTATCGAGTTCTAGCGGACTCAGACTTCTCTAACTATCCCAGACCCGGATTTCTTGGACTTTCGAACTTTTGATAATTATCGAATTCGAAAATCGAACAATCTTCTAATCGTATTTGGGATAATTATCGAATTTTCAAATCGTTTATGGGATAATCATTGAAAACTGAACACGGGTGTTAGAAAGTACCGCGTGTGAGAATAAACATTTTTTTTTTGAAAGTTCTGGATATTCAAGCATGTTCCCCCGACCATTTCCCGGGTCCCAGAGATATTTACATTAAGTTACCATTGCTATTTTAATTGTATTTCATTCAAACATTTCAAACTATTTGACTCCCATTGATTTTAATGGGTCCGTTTTCGAACTTTCCATATAGCTCGAAAGTTCGAAAACGTACCGAACTTTTAGAAGTTAGGCCATCTTTAATGGCGGGATATCACAATACATCCTTTGGCCATTGCAACTTTTGTCCTGAATGGAGAAGTCTGGGAACTTTAGCAATAGCTTCAAGGCTACAAGATGGGCGGTTTTGAGACAAATACAAATGTAACAACATTGTGGAACATCCTTTTATTTTTTTACGACCACATAATGACCCTGTCTGCTACCTATCCATATGGAATGGCCATTACATGGACCATTGACACATTGAGAAGATTGCAAAATACTGTGATACAAGGTACTTATTTACTGTGCAGATGAACGGGTTAAACGGCCATTTGAAGATTTCCTTCAGAAGCTTACATAAACATCAAAGTAAACCGAATAAGGGAAAGGAAAATATTTATTGACATTTTGGCATGCAGTTTCTTTTAACAGCTCGAACTCGTTTGCAAGTTGGGGGTAACCACAGATCCAGGCATGTAGCCAGACAGAGTCTCAAGGCTAGAGGCCCTTTGCTCAGTAACGTTTCATGAAAAAATATTTTTCCTTCCTGGTCGCCCCTCCCTTTCCTTACTTCCCCGCTTCTAAGAAAAGATCTTTGTGAGTTTTGTACTGGAACGGCCAAATGTGTTGAATCGTTGGGCGGTCAAGATGGATGTTGACTTGGTGTCATAGGCAAAACGTTCTGTCGTACCTGATTACAGTATTGTTTCTATTTCCTTTTGTAATCTAGAGGTCAAGCAGTAAATCTAATCTAATCATTTGGCTTTGACATGAGGATTGCTGTAAGTGGTCAAAGGCTACACTCTGATATGCAAGAGTTATGTAAGGAAATGGAGTTTAAAATGGAATAACAAGAGACAAAATAGAAACAATATTCATGCACAATAATGTATTTTTAAAGCACAAACAAAGGCTGAAAATTCTTTAAAATAAATGTGCGGAAAGCACTGTCCTGAGATTTTAACAAAAGATGAAATCTCTGGCTAAGTCTATGGATGCCTTAAAGGACATGTCCACCCTTAAAACAAAAAAACTGGTGACTTGTCAGTTATCTGCCCGCAACCACAACTGCTATTTTTACCAGTTTATAACATGAATTTGCAACCAGATATTTAAAGGGACACTATACTTAAAAAATGACTTTGCCTCATCTTAATCTATAATTGAATACATGTAAGTAGCACTTACTCTGTTTGGCATGTGTTGCTACATGCCTTCAATCCAGCACACATTTTGTTAGGAGCAGTATCCCCCCTCCCTATTTTAACCACTCCCACTTCCATCTGACACGACTTTTTCCCCACAAACCAACTGTCTTCACACAGCATTCTGACTGTCAAAACTCTGTCACCATTCCAGCTACAGTAGAACTACTCACAGAAAAATAGTTTTTGAGAGCAAGGAACTTGATTGACAGCTGAAATATAAGAAGTTTTAGATTGGATATCTAAAGAAATAGGGGGCAGATCCACATAATAATGATACAGTGGTGGTTGGGAAGAATTAGAGTTTCCAGTTATGGTCAATTTAAAATAACCTATTTTTCGGTATAGATGCCCTTTAATGATAAGTTCTATTCCTTTGTGGCAAAAGTATCTGCCTCCTTTCTCTGTTCTAAGAGCTTTTTATAAGCTTGAGCGTGTGCAGAGGGGGCAGTAGGTGAAACAGCAGTCAATAATTGGTTGTGATGTCAGTTTTTAAAGCCTTGATTGACTGCATGGAGGGAGGAGCCAGCTTACTCTCCCAGAATGGGGACAACAATTATCCTTAAAGGGCATGTCCACCCCCAAAACTATAATCCCCCCCAGTAATGGCCCCACCATGTAGTGTAGTGTAATCCTTACCTCACATCCCAGCTCCATAGGGTTCTCCTGTAGACCCCCCCTAAAGTCCCAAAAACTGTCCACCAGGAGGCTAGCAGGACTCTGCCTGCTACCTTGCCTCCGGTAGATATTTGCCATGCGTAATGCAGCCCTTCTCCCCCCTCCCTCCCCCTCCCTCCCTCTCCCTCCCTCTCCCTCCCGTTCTACTATCCCTCCCCCTAGCATAAAACACCCTTAATATGTTGTTCCCCCATGTCTGGCAGCCCCAACCACATATTTTTTATTTTCCAAAAGCCCCCCAAACTCTTACTTACCTCACCTCTTTCCTCCGCTGCACTGAATGACCGGCAGTCGCGTCCGTGATTGGCTGCCGCTCAGCCAATCACAGACGCGACTGCCGGTCCCGCCCCTCTGCTTGCATTCTCGCAAGCAGAGGGCCAGCAGTGCGGCGGAGGAACGAGGGGAGGTAAGTAAGAGTTTGGGGGGCTTTTGGAAAATAAAATATAAGCGGTTGGGGCTGCCAGACATGGGGGAACATCATATTAAAAACAATTTTTAAGGGTGGACATGCCCTTTAAATATCTGGTTAGTAATACAGGTAATAAAGTGCAAAATATATCAGTTGGGGTTGGGGGCAGGTAACTGTCAAAAGTTTTTTGTATAAAGGGTAAACATGCCCTTTAGCTAAACACAATGTATCGTAGAATTTGCAGCCATTGGTATAAAGAGCAATTTCAGAAATAAACGCACACAAAAAAAACCAACAAAACATGAGAGTTTATGCCGAACAAATTAACAGAGGGATGGAGTTCAAATTTATAATGGCAACAAAAGTACAATAATAATGATGTGTTATTATTAATAGCATTAGTAAGCCCTGCCCCGAAGAGCTTACAATCTATGCACATTTATTTGACACATACAACCTATCAGTATGTCTTTATGATTGTGGGAACCGGAGTGCCCGGAGGAAACCCACGCAAGCACGGGGAGAGCATACAAACTCCTTGCAGATGTGTCCAAGGGTGGAATCAAACTCAGGACCTCAGTGCTGCAAGGAATCAGTGCTAACCACTGAGCCACCGTGCTGACCATGAGTAACCAAAAGCTAAAGCTAAACTGGAAAGGATCCTGAATGGATTTTATAATCCCTACCTATCAGGTAGCTGTAATTTCCCCCTCTTGAGCAGCATTGTGTATAATCATCTGTATATTTTGTGACAGCTCTGGCAGGGGGCTTCTTTTAGGCTGGGTACACACTATACAATATCTTCGGCCAACTGACCAATAGTGCCATGTATTGGTCGGTCAGACAGAAATATCACATGGTGTGATTGGGGGGGCCGCAACAAACGGGCAATCAGGCCTGTTGGTAAATCATTGCTGATTGTTTGGTTCCCTATGGGACTGCACAATCAGTAGCGTGAACTGTCGGCTGCAACTGTCGACAGTCATTTGTCCCAGCCGAGCGCTCGCTAGGAGTGAACGCTCGGTCGGGACAAAAAGTCCCTTCATGTGTACTCACAATTAGAAAATTTGTGTGTCATTGTGCTGCCAGTGAGACAAAATTTAACACGGGATTTGCATGACTTTTTAAACACACACACAAGAAAAGATTCTAGGAACATGTCGTGAATTAATGCAAAGCTGTAATAGTTATAAAGGTTTCCTTTTTGGGCTACTGACCGAAATTTTAACCCAGGTGTGTGGAGTGGTAACAGGAATGATATGAGGTGCACTCCCCAGTCTTCGTGCCACTAACGGTAAAGGTGATATACATAGATTGTGAAAGGGAGGCACACTACAAAAAAGCTTTACAGCAACAGTGATTTATTCATTCAATGCTGAATACACTAGATACACACAACATTACGGGGGTTATCCCCCACACCCGAGAAAGGGGGACAACCCCTGAAACGTATATACATGTATACTGACCAAAATAACTGTTCTGACTGTGAATAAGAATTGATCTGATCTTATCACAGGGACAAATAAAACATTGCTTTTTATTCCATGTTCATTGAAATCCAGTTATATTCTTTCTGTCTTTTATGGCACAGATTTTCAGAAACACCATTCGCTATATTTTAGTTAAATTCTATGTCCAGTGTCCAAGCTAAAATCTACATATAAAAAGACCTCACACCGCATTACTTTTAAATCCCGTTACTAAACTTAACCAAACAACCCCCATACTAACTTCTGGGTTTTCCCCAGAGTCCTCCAAAGTACAGTTTCCAGTGCTAGTCTGGCCCTGCCCCCTCTCACAGTCTTGGGCTGTTCCTGGACTGGCCAATGGGAAGACACACAGTTTAGGTCCTCATCCTGGGTAGGGGATCCTGGGTTATTTAAGCATATTTTGGAGACTATCAAGGTTATTCAATAAAAGTTCTTATCGTTTAAAATGGTGCTAATTTTGCCCCAACCAATCAGATGTTAGCTTTCAAATGTTAAATAAGAGCTGATTGGTTGGGGCAAAATTAGCACCATTTTAAACGATAAGAACTTTTATTGAATCTCCCTGTATATTTTTCCTCTCACTTACCTTGTAAGCTTTCCAACGTTTCTGGTCTCTACACCTTCTGAGAGGCCGGGAGCAAAAACAATGAGCTAAAACTATTATGGTCTGGAGTTCTTGGGATCTGCTTATATACACACTTTATTTTTGGGGATGGATAATCATTTTCTGCTGCTGACATTGATTGACATTTAAATAGTCATTGTATCTATTGTCATTGGATAACTACAAATATCCCAGTTTGGAGTATGTTCTAAATGGTCCTCAGAAAAACAGATATTTACAAAGAATCAAAGGAACCACATAATGTTTGTCCAAAACCAAAAATATCACAAACGCTTGTCAATAAAACAAATAAGTATAGAGAGAAGCAGTGCAAGAAATATTATATAGTACACTGCACTTTCTTGGCTATCCTCCTATCTCTCTGGTAGGACCTTTAGTGTTTTTCACACTGAAACTAGCTCAACTCCTCGCCCCCTCCCTGTGGGGGTCCCGCAAGGCTTCTTTTCTCCATCTACACCCATGGCTTTGGACAACTCATTAGTTCATTTGGATTCCAGTATCACCTGTATGCAGATGATACCCAAATTTACATCTCTGACCCAGATCTCCCTACACTGACATCCCAGGTCCCTGACTGCCTTAGTGCCATCTCTGCCTTCATGTCCTCCCGCTTCCTCAAACTAAACATGGACAGGACTCAATTTGTACTTTTCCCACCCTCACAATCTGTTTCCCTCCCTAGTCTTACTATTAATATTAACAACACACCCATATCCCCATCTCCTCATGTCCGCTGCCTGGGAATAACGCTAGATTCCAATCTTTCCTTCAAACCTCATATCAATTCGCTTGCCAACTCCTGTCAGCTCCAACTCAAAAACATCTCCCTCATTCGACCCTTCCTCTCGAAGGAAGCTACAAAAATCCTATTCCATGCCCTAATTATATCCCGGCTAGACTACTGCAACACACTCCTGTGTGGTTTACCAAACAACCGCCTGGCACCACTTCAATCCATTCTCAACTCTGCTGCCCGGCTCATTCATTTCTCTTCTCACTTCTCTAATGCCTCTCCTCTCTGCCTGTCCCTCCACTGGTTGCCCATCACGCAAAGGATCCAGTTCAAACTGCTTACCTTATCCTATAAAGCACTATCCAATACAGCCCCTCCATATATCTCAGAGCTGATCCAGTGATACAGTCCCAGGCGCAACCTCCACTCTGCAAAGGATACCCTCCTCTCATCCACTCTGGTCACTTCTGCATTCAGGACATTTTTCTCGTGCTGCCCCTCTGCACTGGAACTCCCTTCCTCCTTCTGTCCGTCACTCACCATCCCTTAGCACCTTCAAACGTAACCATAAAACCCACCTCTTTAGGCAAGCATATAACCTGACCTAAACATTACCCCCTTACTACCCAACTAGGCCAGGTTATATGCTTGCCTAAAGAGGTGGGTTTTAAAGTTACGTTTGAAGGTGTTAAGGGATGGTGAGTGACGGACAGATTCCTGTCACCTTATGTCTCACCCCCATATCCTCTAGACTGTAAGCTCTTTGGGCAGGGTCCTCTCTCCTATTGTATCACGGTATTGCTGCAAGAAACGCCTCACTCTGTTTACTTATATTATGTATTACCTGTGTATGTAATATGTATGACTTTATATAACATGTTACCCTGTATGTAATGTATGACTATGTAATTGTAAAGCGCCACGGAAGATGTTGGCGCTATATAAATCAATAATAATAATAATAATATATGTATAGTATATACTGAATATAGGAGAACAGAACAGTATGTAAAAAACAGATTAATCATTAATATTTTATTGGTTGACTTTAATATGTAAATAAACTTAAAATGTAGAAACATTGGGGGAAATTGATTCAAGGGTAAGAATAAGGCCCAGACAATTTTCATTTTGCTATAATTACAATTAGCAGGGAGGTTATAAGACATTACCTCTATATACTGTTTTAGCTCCTAAAGCAGGCCATACTGGGAACAATTCTTCTTGGTCTTCACATAGATTAATACCTGGAGAAGGTTGGGCCAGGACAAGCAACACAAAGGAATTTTTTAAACACCAGATATAGAATGAACCCAGGGATGTAGACCAAGAGGTGTAGGTCCTCACCCTGGGTATATTAATGTGGAATGTTATGGGTGTGTGGGGGGGGATATAATTGGTCTTTAAAGTTTATATTGCATTGGGTTTATTTTATATATCCAAATGTTTTTAAGAGCTCTTTACTCTTGGTACGTCAGAGGCTAAGGGCAGTCTGGACATTCTGAGCTGTCCATGAATATGTCTGGCCATATGCAGTGTGTACATAAAATATATAGACCATAGGGAAGTTCTTGTAAAGACAATTGTAGGTCTTGTAGGTTCTACTTCCTGTATTTCAGCCTTACAACCATTTGCCCCTGGTCTTTTCTATTCCAAAAGACTCTCTAGAATTCCGCTGTTGGCCTGGACGTCTTCTTGGACTTCTGCTTGGCTTTCATATCCAGGTTTTGTTCACTTTGTTTGACTCTTTCTTCCTTGTGGGCCCCGGGCCTAACATGTCCACCCTAAAGTGTTTCTTCTCTGTATCTGCAATAGCGTTTGTAAATTCATACACAAAAAAGTTTGTTTTATCTTACTATAAATGTCTATTGGGAAATGTTTGAATATATCTGCTTTGTACCTCTACAAATACTGCGTTATGATAATTTAGCACATTTTAAAGAACTTTTTTTTAATAAAAATAATGTTTGACTGCACTATTAATGATTGTGCCCCAGGGATATTCAATTTGAACAACAAATATATTTTATTGCCAGATCAAAGTACGTCATTGGTCGGTTAAGGCCAACCAAAGGAAAGACTTTAAGTTACACTTTCCACAAGAAAGAAATGCTTGAATCTTTTTTTTCCCCCTGTATTTTCTAGTGCAAAAGAAGAAGGCTTTTTATTAAGACCCGGAATTCATATAAACTTGTATTATTATCGCTGACGAATTGTTTATTTCCTTTAATGTGGGAAACCCATATGAAATTTCATTAATAATAAATTAATTCTAAGATACAATCTCGTTCCTCAAATATCGCACTTTTTTTTTTTTTTTTTTTATGAAAAAACCCAGAATGAACAATGTCTTGTTATATTTTAAACTTGGAATGTTTTTTTGGTGTGTCGCTCCCAGGAGGGTGCCGTGTTGCTAAACGTTCCAATTGTAACTTCATCTATACAAATGTGGTTTTAAAAGTAAAAAATTTTTTGGTAAAAAAATAAATAAATAAATAAAAAATAAATAAAATAAAAAATCCTACCAGTAGCAATGAAAACAAGCACAAAGTTTTAATGTTTAGATCTGGCAGCGTTTAAATCAACTTTCTCCTTAACCTGCCAACAACATTAAAAATCAGTGAAAGGCGTTTTTGATATTGCAATGGGGGAAAACATCAACTCATTAAAAATAAAATAAAAACATGATTCTAAAATCACACATACATGAAGCCTTTTATGCTTTTTAAATTATATATATGTTCATGAAATTTTTGTATGTAAATACGTATGTATATTATGTACTATATGTGTATATACATGTGTGATTTGATTACATAGGAAGCGGTTAAAGGGGAAAAAAAATATTTATAAATTAAGTATATCTGTTGTATTCAATTAGATCAACTGGACTTGAAATGTAGTTCTTGAAGACGTTTCGCTAGTCATCCGACTGGCTTTCTCAATTCAGAATGACTTGTACAAGAATCTGTGGCAATTATGTACCCTGGAAATCCAATTAGCATATCACAGCCAGGTGTTAAGGGTGATTGATGATAGTGGCTAAGAGGTGTTATAGGAACGCCCAGATAAGGTGTTAAAACAGCATTGTACATGGCAGACAGTTGGTGTCGAACCCCCCCACCTCTATTTAGGCTTGGTTTCTTTATTTTCACATAAATGGCCTCCTTAACACCCTCTGAACCAGTCACGTTCTTCGCCAGTATGTTAACATTACAATTCAAAGGTATGTCCTTTATCTTTAAGATGCAGATACACGGTGAGTCCTGACCCGAGGAATTGGCTCTTCTGTGCTGGGCCATACGTTGAGCAGTTGCTGTTTGGTCTCCCCCACATACAAATCAGAGCATTCTTCACTGCACTGCACCGCATATATGATGTCGCTTTCTTGTGTTTTGGTATTGGGTCTTTGGATGTACCAATTGCTGCCTCAGTGTGTGTTCGGTTTAAAGCAGACAGGGATACGATGTTTTTTGAAAATTCTTCTTAATTTCTCAGAGACAACGTGTCGCCATGTACAATGTGTTTTAACACACTTACTCTGGGCGTTCCTATAACACTCTTAGCCACTATCTAATCACACCCTTAACACCTGGCTGTGATATGCTATTGGGATTTTCCAGGGTACATAATTGCCACAGATTCTGTGACAAGTCATTCTGAATTGAGAAGCCAGTCGGATGACTAGCGAAACGTCTTCAAGAACACATTTCAAGTCCAGTTGATCTAATTGAATACAACAGATATATACCATGACCTGGATGAATGAGAACCTTCACAAGCATATTTCTAATCATTTTGGGGAGAAAACCTCAAACTTGTACGGCAATATGAAAAGACAGCAAGGAAATTGGCAGACTACAGAAACCACCTGCGATTTAACCTCCGATGCAGACAACAAAGGCTAGTACCATGCAGTATACGTCTGGATTCCACGGTTAAAGGCATCAGAGCCAAACAGATACTGCAAAAGGCTCAAACAACAGCTCCTAAGTGAACGGGTACGACAGACACATTTTACAGTCGATGCTTTAATGCACAACATTAGTCAACTAGAACAGAACCTGGCCTCACAGCTACCTGTGTCCATCTGGGAAAGAGTGATGGGGTTCACCAAACAAGCACAGCTTTTCAGCACTGTAAGGGCAAACAAAGGAACAGACAAGTTCTCTATTTTGTCATCCCAGAACAGCCCCCAAGGAGACAACTACCTTGGAACAAAAGGGGGAAGTGTCACTTCATCAAACAAGGAGGAATGGGTGAAGAACTTGTCTAACAGGACCCTGACCCAGCCACAGAATGGAAGTCCTTGGTAAGGGCTTGAATTTTGCCATCACCCCTAAAGCCATCCCTGTGGTGGATATTATAGAGCCACAGAAGCCTCTATCCACAGAATAAGGTATCACAGAGTGAGGCAAACACTTCGCCTTAAGGTATCTGCAGCCTAGCCAGTGCTAAACTCCTTCATCTAACTGATACACAGGAAAGAAGAGCTTAACATCCCTCAAGAAAGATTCCAGTATCCACATTCTACCGGCAGATAGGAAGATGCACAGTGGTACTCAACACCTCAGACTACCATGATAAGGTGACCATGCTCCTGGCCGATAACAACACAATAAGGCTTTAACAAGGGATCCCACCAGCCGTTACAAGAAAAGAGTCATAGACTTACTACAACAGCTTCAAAAGGATAAAGCCATTGACCGAGCAATGTATCATCGCCTCACCCTGGTGAGGCACATCCATGCATATATGGACTCCCAAGATACATAGGAAGGGGCCCCACTAAGACTATAGTCAGCAGCATCAACTCTGTAACATACAAGGTCGAAAATATCTGGCTAACATCTTAGGACCTTTGGTGGGGAAGTTCTAAGCATCACATCCAGAACTCTCAGGATTTCACCAACAAGATTGAAGATATAGTACTCGGTGTAGAAGAAACTAGTGGTGTCTATGATGTGACTTCTCTCTTCACTTGTATACCCACCAAGGAGGCTGTTGACATGGTGAGAAAACGGCTGGGCAAAGACAGCACTCTTACCAGCAGAACTGATCTAACCCAGAACAGGTGTGTTCCTTGTGGACTTGTGCCTGAATACCACCTATTTCAAATACAGGGATAAGTTCTATAAGCAAAAAAAAATGGAGTGCTATGGGATCTCCAGTTTCACCTATTGTGGCCAACCTTTACATGGAGGAGGTAGAACACAGGCGCTTAATACCTTTAAGGGCATGCACCCAGCCACTGGTTCAGATATGTGATGACACCTGGGTTAAAATCCACCAGAAGGAAGTACAAGCTTCACAGACACATTAATGCGGTGGACCAAAACATTAAATTCACAAGGGAAGAGGTACAAAACACAAACTGGCTTTCTTGGACTGCTTGGTAGAAGTTAAGGAAAATGGTAAACTGGAAGTAGAGGTTTACAGAAAACCAACACACACAGATCAGTATTGATGTTTGACTCCCACCACCTTAGATCACAGATGGGTGTCATCAGAACCGCAACACAGAGCCGAGAACATCCCCACTAGCACAGAGGCGAAGGCTAAAGAAATGAAACATCTCAGAGGAGCCCTTAAAACTTGTGGATATCCAGAATGGGCCTTTGTCAAAAGAAGTAGAAGGAAAGAAAAGAACACAAATACCAACAGAAGGGGAAAAGCAAGACAGGAGGAAGAAACATGGTCATCCCATATGTAGCAGAGGTCCTGAGAAATTAAGAGAATTTTCAAAAAAACATCGTATCCCTGTCTGCTTTAAACCGAACAACACACTGAGGCAGCAATTGGTACATCCAAAAGACCCAATACCAAAACACAAGAAAAGCGACATCATATATGCGGTGCAGTGCAGTGAAGAATGCTCTGATTTGTATGTGGGGGAGACCAAACAGCAACTGCATCAACGTATGGCCCAGCACAGAAGAGCCAATTCCTCGGGTCAGGACTCAGCCGTGTATCTGCATCTTAAGATAAAGGACATACCTTTGAAGATGTTAATGTTAACATACTGGCGAAGGAACGTGACTGGTTCAAGAGAGGTGTTAAGGAGGCCATTTATGTGAAAATAAAGAAACCAAGCCTAAATAGAGGTGGGGGGGTTCGACACAACTGTCTGCCATGTACAATGCTGTTTTAACACCTTACTCTGGGCGTTCCTATAACACCTCTTAGCCACTATCTAATCACACCTTAACACCTGGCTGTGATATGCTATTGGGATTTCCAGGGTACATAATTGCCACAGATTCTTGTACAAGTCATTCTGAATTGAGAAGCCAGTCGGATGACTAGCGAAACGTCTTCAAGAACTACATTTCAAGTCCAGTTGATCTAATTGAATACAACAGATATACCATGACCTGGATGAATGAGAACCTTCACAAGTATAAATTAAGTATTTATATTGCTCATACCTCTGTATGTTAGTTTATTTTTATTTTATTTTATTTTTTTTTTTAGGGGGGGGGGGAATTGATTTTATACTGTTTTCCATGCATTGATGTGGTCAGTAGTGAGCTGCCATTTTAGGTCCTGCAATGGTCCTTTTTCCCAGGATGCACCCCTGAAGAAAGACCTTTATAGCTTACTAATGACAATAGCAAAGTATGAAATCAATTGGTTTTTCAAACAGGAAGACGATATGTTGAATGCCGATGTATGTGTATTATAGATAAATAGTTAAAAAACATTTTTTCATTAAAGTTCCCTTTAATAGAGAATTATGCACTATGGTGCAGTGATTACCAAACCATAATTGGGTAATAATTAACTGTAACAAGAACTGCAAAACTGTAAAATAAGATTATTATTACTGTAACATAAGATTATTTGATTATTTACCTGTGGTGAAGGTAAAGAGCTTGTAAAATAATATTACACTATTAAGCTATTATAAAATAGCAGTTTGATTTAAGGTTGTTGATTACTGGTATACGTATTGCTGTTTTATTAAGGACATTGAGGCTTATGTAAAAAGACGCAAAAAGTTTTACTTTTTTAATAATCTGCAGCGACCAATATGATTGGTTGCTGAAGTTCTAAACCATGGGCAAACTTTTTCTCCTCTTTTTACATAAGCCCCAGCTGGAAAACAGATGATTTAATTCAACAAATGGTCCCATCCTGCAAATCCTATGCCAGTGATGTAAAAAAAAGACAAAAAGGTATTTGGTCTTAGAGATGGCCGAACTTACTGAAATTCGTGAGTTCGGAAACAAATCGTTTCAGTAAAAGTTCGGCAGTTCAGAAACAAACCCATTAAAGTCAATCGAACGATAAATTTAAGGGTTAGCGAAAGTGGTAGGCTACATTAAAAAAACTAACCATACATTCTAGGGTTAGCGAACAATAAATTCAAGGGTTAGCGAAAGTGGTAGGCTACATTCGAAAAACTAACCATACATTCTAGGGTTAGCGAACGATACATTCTAGGGTTAGCGAAAACGAACACCATACATTCGAGGGTTACCGAAAACGAACTTTACTTTTGAGGGTTACCGAAAATTGAAGGTTACATTCGAGGATTAGCAAATGGTACATTCAAGGGTTAGCGAATGGCTCATGAATTCGCTAATTATCGAATTTTTCAATAATTATCGAAAATACAAGTGCGAGTTCGGAAAACCGAACTAGTTTGAATAGTTCGAGTTCATCCAAACACATAAAGTTTGTCCCAAACTTGGATTTGGGTTTGAGTTCGGGTCCATCACTACTTGGTCTTAAGTCAGGGCTATGCTATCACCCAGCTCATGTAATAGGGATGATGTTTACAATGCAGGTTAAGTAATCCCAGGGACTTAAAGCCTAAAGGTTTGTACACACGGCCAATTTGGCACCGATCCACGATGATACATTCACGCGATGAACAGCCTGGTGGATCGCCAAATGACCCAACCGAATGAATACACACTCGGCCGAAACGTCCTAACCTTTCCTAACCTGAAGGTGAAACTTCTTTTCTTCCAACCTTAAAGGATGTCCACGAGTCCTCTGATATGACCTATTAGTGAACAATGCACCAGAGAGCTCATTGTATGGGCTATTAATATATTTGTACAAGGTTATCATGTCCCCATGCAGCCGCCGCTTCTCCAATGTAAACAGCCCTAACTTGTCTAATCTGCCTGCATATTCAAGCGCCTCTATTCCCCTTATTAATTTAGTTGCCCTTCTCTGAACTGCCTCAATTTCCAAGATGTCCCTTTTGTATATGGGATTCCAAAACTGCACCGCATATTCCAAATGAGGCCTTACCAGTGCCTTGTAAAGAGGGAGAATAATATTTTTCTCTCTTGAATCTATTCCTCTCTTTATACAAGACAATATCTTGCTAGCTCTAGCCGTATGTGTACATGTGTACATAGGCATCCATAGGCGCTTCACATCAAAACCAGAGGCCTGCACTACACTGATGATAGTAAATTCCCAGAAGTCTTTGTTCCTTATTTGCATACAAACCTTAAGGGATCATGGCTGGCAGGGAAGGGGTCCCCTGACATGCTAGTTTGAAAATTAACATCTAGGTAGGATAGGTGGGTTCAACAATGTTGCAAATAGCTGGGGGGCAAAGCGTAGGACTTAGGGGTATAAAGGTAGTGGATGGCGGTGGAATGGGTTCTGTAAAATTATTAATAGTTGTATTAATGGTTTACTTGTTAGATAATATTGGAGCTTTGGGTTAGGCGCTGGCTATATATTATATAATATTATATTTGCATTTTATCGCATTAAAACTTTGGCCTAACTTATTTCCCAATTTATCACTTTCGGATCGGTATTTAGCTAGCAGGGCTTTGTTTAAACAGGATGCAATAAACTTAGTCCACCCGGGATTGAAGCCAATCTTAAGAAAATAATAAGAGTCTCATCCCATAAATATAAATGCTGTTTGTGTGTAAATGTATTTATCTTCTAGGAGGCAACTTGATATAAAGAGCACAGACACAGGATCAGTACATTTATAATATGGAGAGGTGGATCTTTAGTATCACTCAGTTCAGAAGTACTAGTTCTTTAAGTATGAAATTTATTATTTTCTAACTTGGCTCTGAACACATTTGCAGCTCTTCACAATCTAAGTTCCCTACATCATACAACCTGTCATTATGTCTTTTTTTAAGAAAACCAGAAAACCCAGAGGAAACCCACACAAGCAGAGCAAGAACATTCAAACTACTTGTAGATGCTACCTACTGGGGCCCTACCTAGGTCTGAATGCTACAAGGTCAGGAATATTGTCAACGTACCCTTTTCTGCTGTTAACCCAGTGATGACCTTGTGTGCAAAAATTTAAAATTTTCTGCAATCAATATTGAGTTTTCAACATCAGATTTTACAGATTTTAAATTGTCACTATTATATTGTTGGAATTGCGACCTTTGAAATTGTGAAAGTTCCTTGTATTGTCCAAACTTGCAGTTTCACCTTGAAACCAGGTTTGGTTTAAAACCGGGACTTATCAATATGAATTAGTATATTGAATTAACCTTTTTGAGGTCCTTCTGGGACCTTTGGGTTAGTCACCCTTCCTTCTTCTTTACAAAGTTGTTAAAAGTATATAAATTGATTTCTGGTGTAGCCTTATTACTATTACAAAGACTATGTAAAGGGATTTAGCCCTTTAAAGAGAAAAAAACAAACCCTTAAATAAACTTTGGTTTGGGTGATTCTCTACATAACTATCGCTGGACATAAACCAATAAGACAATAGATAGACTAATGTTTTAGCATAAAATTAACAGTGATATTTAGATTGATGTCGGTTTTCTGGGAGGGGGCTTTGTGGGGGGGTGTCTATAGATATTTTATTGAATAGCTTGTGTAAAAAAAAAATATTAAACCGTTTTTCCGATCGATCGATCGACAATATGAATCGATTTGTCAAAAATACGAAGATCGCCAAGGCAGAAGAACATTTCCCCATACCCACCCCATTTTCCAGACCCCATCTTTTGTAGATTTCAAGATGAACTGTACAGAAGATTGGTGCTGCAAGGTGGGAAATTTTGAACAGTTCTTCTGATTAAATTTTGGACTAAACTATCAATGTATTGCTAGATTAAAGACAGACTAAATGTCCTGAAATTCCAGCAACGTTCCTTGTCCTGGCCTATTCATTTTGTCTTTGAATGTCGAACACAAAGGATCAGATGGCTGCCCTAGCTTTGTGGCAACACCAGTAAAAACATTTGTGGTGTATCACCAGTTTCAGATGAACAGGAGAATGAAGTTTTCATGTACAGAGCAGAAATGTGTCAGTTTATCAAATTAAATTTAAATCAGACAGTACCAAATTATTTTCCCAATGGGATAGTCCATTGTGCAATATAAAGCCTACATGGTGGATTCTTGTCAATCATTGTACCATCTGCTATACATCTAAATTTGTATGGTTAGCCTTCTAAGCTAAAATTCCTTTTAAGTTTTCTTTTCCCTTCTAAGTTTGTACCTACTGTATGTAACTTTCTACAGGGGTATCACATTTTTGAAATTTGCTCTATGCAAAGAATTCAACCAATGTGGTTTTTTAGAATAAAAACTATTGTAAATAACATTAGACGTTGTTTGTCCTTATTCACAAGGCCCAGGTGTGTTGGCAAATCCCCAATACACTACAGTGATGTCAATACAATGAAAACTGCTATTGTACCCTCCTGGTTTTCTTGTGTACACTCTCCATTAAGAACTACCCAGCAAATCATGGACCCCAAGGAATAATAACAAGGCTCTGATCACTTCAAAGGAGACCGATTGCTTACTTTCCTTTTTTTCATTAGGTAGAGTATTGCCTATGGTTTATTCAAGGTAATTACATACGAAGCTTGTAATTAGAGGTGATTGCCGTTGCTTATTGTACAGAGTTTAATAGTTGAAAATTGAATTTCCATTGAAAGTTTATTTCTTCTTATCCAGATGTCTATTATAGTCAGCAAAGAAAGGATAGAAAGTCTTTACCCGGCATCGTGTCAGAAAGACCCACGGTCTCTATAAAAAACGTATTACAATGTTTCTTTGTCATCGATAGGCCGAGTGCAAACCTTATATCGAGGGGGCTTTATTTTATCACCAGAAATATTTGAGGGAAAGCCAAAAAGCTTATAATTAAGTGAAGTTTAGAGTAACAATTGACAATTTAAAATATATTGGGTTTTTTCTGCATTGGTAACATTGTATTGTGAGCTCCTCCTGATACACATTTAATCCACACGCTGGCAACCAGGACTTAAGACTCCTGTCCACAGGGTGATAAACTAGTTGTAGACTAGTCAAGGATTAGTAAGTTATCACTAATAATTTGAGCCAATTGATCATGTGGTCCATTGAAGACCACAGAATTGGCCTTCATTTAACAACATGCCTCATCACTCAGCCATGTTGGAAATGGACAATAATTCAACCCATAGCCAGTTGGTTCCTTAAAATATCTATTTGACATTCCTATCTGAGGTTAAGTTAAAGGGTATGTCCACCCTTCAGAATTTTTTTTTACCATTTTTTTCCCCCCTGTCCTCCCAGCCCCAACCGCTATGTTTGTAATATCAAAAAATGCCCAGAACTTTACTTACCTTCCCTCTTGCCTCCGCCTCGCTGCATTTTCTAGCAAGCAGAGGGGCCGGACTGACAGTTGCGTCTGTGATTGGCTGAGCGGCAGCCAATCACGGACGCGGCTGCCGGGAGTTCAGTGCGGCAGAGGCAAGAGGGAAGGTAAGTAATGTTCTGGGCATTTTCTGATATTACAAACATAGTGGTTGGGCCTGGGGGGACAGGGGCAATGTTTGCTAAAAAGGGTTTTACACTAGGGGGAGGGAATCCAAATCGGGAAGGGGAGGGAGGGGGGGGAGGGCTGCAGTATGCATGCCAAACTTCTCCCGGAGGCCAGGTAGGAGGCAGAGTCCTATATGGACTCTGCTATCCTCCTGGTGGACAGTTTTTGGGACTTTGGGGGGGGACTACAGAAGAACCATATGGAGTTGGGATGTGAGGTAAGGATTAAACTACACTACACGGTGGGGCCAGTAGTGGGGGGGGATTATAGTTTTGGGGGTGGACATGCCCTTTAAAGCGAACTGGAAGAATAAAATTGAGTTAAGGTTAATATATGGAAAGTTATGTCCCAAAAGCAATTACAAATTCTTTTAAATAATATTATTAATTTAGCTTGAAGAGTTACATTTCTTCTCTTTCTATTTCTTCTTTTCTTTTATTCTTCCACTTTTTTGGACTGTATTCCCTCCCACAGTTTACGAGCTAAAGTCAAGACATGTTGAACAAATAGTAGAAGTAAGTACACAGTGTCTCTCTAAGGCTGGGTACGAACAAGCAGATATTCGCCGCCCTTTTGGATTCGGACGAACGGGCAATCAGGTCCATTGGTACTGCTATAAGGACTAGGATTCCCTATAGTGTATACAGAATGAATATTCCTCATTTATACCCTTCATATTATCACAGTCCCCGCTATAAGGACTAGGATTCCCTATAGTGTATACAGAGTGAATATTCCTCATTTATACCCTTCGTATTATTACAGTCCCTGCTATAAGGACTAGGATTCTCTATAGTGTATACAGAGTGAATATTCCTCATTTATACCCTTTATATTATTACAGTCCCTGCTATAAGGAATAGGATTCTCTATAGTGTATACAGAGTGAATATTCCTCATTTATACCCTTCATATTATTACAGTCCCTGCTATAAGGACTAGGATTCTCTATAGTGTATATAGAATGAATATTCCTCATTTATACCCTTCATATTATCACAGTCCCCGCTATAAGGACTAGGATTCTCTATAGTGTATACAGAGTGAATATTCCTCATTTATACCCTTCATATTATTACAGTCCGCTATAAGGACTAGGATTCTCTATAGTGTATACAGATGTATTCCTCATTTATACCCTTCATATTATTACAGTCCCCGCTATAAGGACTAGGATTCTCTATAGTGTATACAGAGTGAATATTCCTCATTTATACCCTTCATATTATTACAGTCCCGCTATAAGGACTAGGATTCTCTATAGTGTATACAGAGTGAATATTCCTCATTTATACCCTTCATTATTACAGTCCGCTATAAGGACTAGGATTCTCTATAGTGTATACAGAGTGAATATCTCCTCATTTAACCTTCATATTATTACAGTCCCGCTATAAGACTAGGATTCTCTATAGTGTATACAGAGTGAATATTCCTCATTTATACCCTTCATATTATTACAGTCCCGCTATAAAGACTAGGATTCTCTATAGTGTATACAGAGTGAATATTCCTCATTATACCCTTCATATTATTACAGTCCCGCTATAGGACTAGGATTCTCTATAGTGTATAAGATGAATATTCCTCATTTATACCCTTCATATTAT
Source organism: Hymenochirus boettgeri (assembly GCA_019447015.1). Lineage (NCBI taxonomy): Eukaryota > Metazoa > Chordata > Amphibia > Anura > Pipidae > Hymenochirus > Hymenochirus boettgeri. The sequence goes on along the minus strand of CM033473.1, from coordinate 17,301,693 downwards.
TACAGTCCCCGCTATAAGGACTAGGATTCTCTATAGTGTATACAGAGTGAATATTCCTCATTTATACCCTTCATATTATTACAGTCATCGCTATAAGGACTAGGATTCTCTATAGTGTATACAGAGTGAATATTCCTCATTTATACCCTTCATATTATACAGTCCCGCTATAAGGACTAGGATTCTCTATAGTGTATACAGAGTGAATATCCTCATTTATACCCTTCATATTATTACAGTCCCGCTATAAGGACTAGGATTCTCTATAGTGTATACAGAGTGAATATTCCTCATTTAAGATTCTCTATAGTGTATACAGAGTGAATATTCCTCATTTATACCCTTCATATTATTACAGTCCCCGCTATAAGGACTAGGATTCTCTTATAGTGAATACAGAGTGAATATTCCTCATTTATACCCTTCGTATTATTACAGTCCCTGCTATAAGGACTAGGATTCTCTATAGTGTATACAGAGTGAATATTTCTCATTTATACCCTTCGTATTATTACAGTCCCTGCTATAAGGACTAGGATTCTCTATAGTGAATACAGAGTGAATATTCCTCATTTATACCCTTCATATTATCACAGTCCCCGCTATAAGGAGTAGGATTCTCTATAGTGTATACAGAGTGAATATTTCTCATTTATACCCTTAATATTATTACAGTCCCTGCTATAAGGACTAGGATTCTCTATAGTGAATACAGAATGAATATTCCTCATTTATACCCTTCATATTATTACAGTCCCTGCTATAAGTACTAGGATTCTCTATAGTGTATACAGAGTGAATATCCCTCATTTATACCCTTCGTATTATTACAGTCCCTGCTATAAGGACTAGGATTCTCTATAGTGTATACAGAGTGAGTATTTCTCATTTATAGCCTTTATATTATTACAATCCCTGCTATAAGGACTATGATTTCCTATAGTGTATACAGAGTGAATATTCCTCATTTGTACCCTTCATATTATTACAGTCCCTGCTATAAGGACTAGGATTCCCTATAGTGTATACAGAGTGAATGTTTCTCATTTATAGCCTTTATATTATTACAGTCCCTTCTATAAGGACTAGGATTCTCTATATTGTATACAGAGTGAATATTCCTCATTTATACCGTTCGTATTATTACAGTCCCTGCTATAAGGACTAGGATTCTCTAAAGTGTATACAATGTGAATATTTCTCATTTATACCCTTCATATTATTACAGTCCCTGCTTTAATGACAAGGATTCTCTATAGTGTATACAAAATGAATATTCCTCATTTATACCATTCATATTATTTCAGTCCCTGCTATAACGACTAGGATTCTCTATACTGTATACAGAGTGAATATTCCTCATTTATACCCTTCATATTATTACAGTCCCTGCTATAAGGACTAGGATTCTCTATAGTGTATACTGAGTGAATATTCCTCATTTATACCCTTCATATTATTACAGTCCTTACTATAAGAACTAGGATTCTCTATAGTGTATACAGAGTGAATATTCCTAATTTATACCCTTTGTATTATTACATTCCCTGCTACAGTATAAGGACTATGATTTCCTATTGTGTATACAAAATAATTATTCCTCATTTATACCCTTCATATTATTGCAGTCCCTGCTATAAGGACTAGGATTCCCTATAGTGTATACAGAGTGAATATTTCTCATTTATACCCTTCATATTATTAAAATCCCTGCTATAAGGACTAGGATTCTCTATATTGTATACCGAGTAAATATATCTCATTTATACCCTTCGTATTATTACAGTCCCTGCAATAAGGACTAGGATTCTCTATAGTGTGTACAGTGTGAATATTTCTCATTTATACCCTTAATATTATTACAGTCCCTCTATAAGGACTAGGATTCTCTATAGTGTATACAGTGTGAATATTCCTCATTTATACCCTTCGTATTATTACAGTCCCTGCTATAAGGACTAGGATTCTCTATAGTGTATACAGTGTGAATATTTCTCATTTATACCCTTCATATTATTACAGTCCCTGCTATAAGGACTAGGATTCTCTATAGTATATACAGTGTGAATATTTCTCATTTATACCCTTAATATTATTACAGTCCCTCTATAAGGACTAGGATTCTCTATAGTATATACAGTGTAAATATTCCTCATTTATACCCTTCATATTATTACAGTCCCTGCTTTAATGACAAGGATTCTCTATAGTGTATACAAAATGAATATTCCTCATTTATACCCTTCATATTATTACAGTCCCTGCTATAAGGACTAGGATTCTCTATAGTGTATATAGTGTGAATATTTCTCATTTATACCCTTCATATTTTTACAGTCCCTGCTATAAGGACTAGGATTCTCTATAGTGTATACAGAGTAAATATTTCTCATGTATACCCTTAATATTATTACAGTCCCTGCTATAAGGACTAGGATTTTCTATAGTGTATACAGAGTGAATATTCCTCATTTATACCCTTCATATTATTACAGTCCCCGCTATAAGGACTAGGATTCTCTATAGTGTATATAGTGTGAATATTCCTCATTTATACCCTTCATAATATTACTGTCCCTGCTATAAGGACTAGAATTCTCTATAGTGAATACACAGTGAATATTCCTCATTTATACCCTTCATAATATTACAGTCCCTGCTATAAGGACAAGGATTCTCTATAGTGAATACAGAGTGAATATTCCTCATTTATACCCTTCAAATTATTACAGTCCCTGCTACAGTATAAGGACTATGATTTCCTATAGTGTATACAGAGTGAATATTTCTCATTTATACCCTTCATATTATTACAGTCCCTTCTACAAGGACTAGGATTCTCTATAGTGTATACAGTGTGAATATTTCTCATTTATACCCTTAATATTATTACAGTCCCTGCTATAAGGACTAGGATTCTCTATAGTGTATACAGGGTAAATATTCCTCATTTATACCCTTCATATTATTACAGTCCCTGCTTTAATTACAAGAATTCTCTATAGTGTATACAGAGTGAATATTCCTCATTTATACCCTTGATATTATTACAGTCCCTGCTATAAGGATGAGGATTCTCTATAGTAAATACAGAGTGAATATTCCTCATTTATACCCTTCATATTATTACAGTCCCTGCTATAAGGACTAGGATTTTCTATAGTGTATACAGTGTGAATATTCCTCATTTATACCCTTCATAATATTACTGTCCCTGCTATAAGGAATAGGATTCTCTATAGTGTATACTGAGTGAATACTCCTCATTTATACCCTTCATATTACTACAGTCCCTGCTATAAGGACTAGGATTCTCTATAGTGTATACAGAATACATATTCCTCATTTATACCCTTCATATTATCACAGTCCCCGCTATAAGGACTAGGATTCTCTATAGTGTATACAGAGTGAATATTCCTCATTTATACCCTTCATATTATTACAGTCCCTGCTATAAGGACAAGGATTCTCCATAGTGTATACACAGTGAATATTCCTCATTTATACCTTCATATTATTACAGTCCCTGCTATAAGGACTAGGATTCTCTATAGTGTGTACAGAGTGAATATCCCTCATTTATACCCTTCATATTATTACAGTCCCTGCTATAAGGACTAGGATTCTCTATAGTGTATACAGACTAAATATTCCTCATTTATACCCTTCGGATTATTACAGTCCCTGCTATAAGGACTAGAATTCTCTATAGTGTATACAGAGTGAATATTCCTCATTTATACCCTTCATTATTACAGTCCCCGCTATAAGGACTGGATTCTCTATAGTTGAATCAGAGTGAATATTCCTCATTTATACCCTTCTATTATTACAGTCCCCTATAAGGACTAGGATTCTCTATGTGTATACAGAGTGAATATTCCTCATTTAACCTTCTATTATTACAGTCCCGCTATAAGGACTAGGATTCTCTATAGTGATACAGAGTGAATATCCCTCATTTATACCCTTCATTTATACAGTCCCCGCTATAAGGATAGGATTCTCTATAGTGTATACAGAGTGAATATTCTCATTTATACCCTTATATTATTACAGTCCCGCTATAAGGACTAGGATTCTCTATAGTGATACAGAGTGAATATTCCTCATTTATACCCTTCATATTATTCAGTCCCGCTATAAGGACTAGGATTCTCTATAGTGTATACAGAGTGATATTCCTCATTTAACCTTCATATTACAGTCCCGCTATAAGGACTAGGATTCTCTATAGTGTATACAGAGTGATTTCCTCATTTATACCTTCTATATTACAGTCCCGCTATAAGGACTAGGATTTCTATAGTGTATACAGAGTGAATATTCCTCATTTTACCCTTCATATTATTACAGTCCCGCTATAGGACTAGGATTCTCTATAGTGTATACAGAGTGAATTCCTCATTTATACCTTATATTATTACAGTCCCTCTAAGGACTAGGATTCTCTATAGTGTATACAGAGTGAATTTCCTCATTATACCTTCTATTATTAAGTCCCGCTATAAGGACTAGGATTCTCTATAGTGTATACAGAGTGAATATTCTCATTTATACCCTTCTATTATTACAGTCCCCGCTTAAGGACAGGATTCTCTATGTGTATACAGAGATGATATTCCTCTTATACCTTCATATTATTCAGTCCCGCTATAAGACTAGGATTCTCTATAGTGTATACAGAGTGAATATTCCTCATTTATACCCTTCATATTATTACAGTCCCGCTATAAGGACTAGGATTCTCTATAGTGAATACAGAGTGAATATTCCTCATTTATACCCTTCATTTATTACAGTCCCTCTATAAGGACTAGGATTCTCTATAGTGTATACAGAGTGAATATTCCTATTTATACCCTTTCTTATTACAGTCCCGCTATAAGGACTAGGATTCTATTGGTATACAGAGATGAATATTCCTCTTTATCCCTTCTATTATTCAGTCCCGCTATAAGACTAGGATTCCTATAGTGTATACAGAGTGTATTTCTCTTATACCCTCATATATTACAGTCCCGCTATAAGGACTAGGATTCTCTATATGTTAGAGTAATATCTCATTTATACCCTTCTATTATTACAGTCCCCTGCATATAGGACTAGGATTCTCTATAGTGTTACAGGTGAATATTCTCATTTATACCCTTATATTATTACAGTCCCCTATAAGGACTAGGATTCTCTATAGTGTATACAGGTGAATATTCCTCATTTATACCCTTCTATTATTACAGTCCCGCTATAAGACTAGGATTCTCTATAGTGTATACAGAGTGAATATTCTCATTTATACCCTTCATATTATTACAGTCCCGCTATAAGGACTAGGATTCTCTATAGTATACAAGTGGAATATTCTCATTTATACCCTTATATTATTACAGTCCCCTAAAGGACTAGGATTCCTATAGTATACAGTGAATATTCCTCATTTATACCCTTCATATATTACAGTCCCCGCTTAAGACTAGGATTCCTATAGTGTATACAGATGAATATTCCTCATTTATACCCTTCATATTATTACAGTCCCCTGCATAGGACTAGGATTCTCTATAGTGTATACAGGTGAATATTCTCATTTAACCCTTCATATTTTTCAGTCCCGCTATAAGGACTAGGATCTCTATAGTGTATACAGAGTGAATATTCTCATTATACCCTTCTATTATTACAGTCCCGCTATAAGGACTAGGATTTCTATAGTGTATACAGAGTGAATATTCCTCATTTACCTTCATATTATTACAGTCCCCTCTATAAGGACTAGGATCTCTATAGTGTATACAGGTGAATATCCCATTTATACCCTTCATATTATTACAGTCCCGCTATAAGGACTAGGATTCTCTATAGTGATACAGAGTGAATATTCCTCATTTATACCCTTCATATTATTACAGTCCCCTGCTAAGGACTAGGATTCTCTATAGTGATACAGAGTGAATATTCCTCATTATACCCTTCATTATTACAGTCCGCTACTATAAGGACTAGATTTCTATAGTGTTACAGAGTGAATTTCCTCATTTATACCCTTCATATTATTACAGTCCCTTCTAAGGACTAGGATTCTCTATAGTGTATACAGAGTGATATTCTCATTTATACCCTATATTATTACAGTCCCGCTATAGGACTAGGATTCTCTATAGTGTATACAGGAGAAATATCCTCATTTATACCCTTCATATATTACATCCATGCCTACACCTGATCTACACCTGATCTGTGCCTGATATACACCTGATCTACACCTGATCTGTGCCTGATATACACCTGATCAGTGCCTAATCTACACCTGATCTACACCTGATCTGTGCCTGATATACACCTGATCTGTGCCTGATATACACCTGATCAGTGCCTAATCTACACCTGATCTACACCTGATCTGTGCCTGATATACACCTGATCTGTGCCTGATATACACCTGATCCAGTGTGATAGAGGTAACACTGCAGGCAACAAGAGGATAACTGCAACCGGCAACTTTTATTTTACAAGTGCAGACACGACATGTTTCGAGCCACACTGGGCCCTTTCTCAAGTGTAACTGGTGTAAAACAAACCACATGTATTTAAAATCTACAACAGGATGTGATGCAAGACAACCCCCCCTTCTCTAAACATTGAAAAAAGCAAAAGTGCCAAATACGATAAATTATCCTCATCTCACTCTTAAGTGCTACAATTACAATAGTTAATGGAGGCAGAGGCTGGTCACATGACTATAAGCTGGTAATATTGCTGAACCATTCCAGCAACAACTTCTCAAAAATTTTATCTAGAGATGTGATTTAGGTTTCATTGTGAAGGTGTGATGGAAGGCTTTTTTTATAATTCTTACTAGTTTGGAATAATTCAAGACCACAGTTACCCCTTAAGCAAAAGGCAGCAGGGGAACAAAGGCTGATAATTAAATTTGGGGACAGCAGTGAGTGCTATAAACCTTGTGAGGTCGAGGTTTATAGCAATTCCCAGCAGGATAGCAACATTTAGTTTGGGGTGGAGTTGCCCTTTAATCGCAGTAAAGAAAGACGTTACGCCAGAAAAACTCACAATAAACATGTTTACTGTAAAGTTGGTTGGCTGGCTAGAATCAGAATATTACAAAATACCAACATGTGCCACTGACTGAAATGGCAAACTAACAAAAATTGTATTCCGTGCTGTACAGTAGGGAAAAAAAATATAAGGGACCCTGGACATCCCAAGGGGAAAAAATGAAACACCAAAGAACCAGTAGAAATGAGTTTAAGGAGAACTAAACATTTAAACTCTTTGTTCCCTGTACCCAGGTTGACAACCTTAGACTAGGTTCACACAAAATGCTTTTTTTTTTTGCCAGAAATTTCCCCCGGTTTTTTTAGTGTTGCCACTAGAAAAATGGTGCTGGAAATGGCAGTAAAATGCTGGAAAAACGACACAAACTTTGGTGAACCGAGCTTAAGTTTCACCTCGGAGAAAACTAACCTTTAATCAAAGTCTTCTCCAGTGCCCGCTCACTTGGCAGGCAGTTCAACTAATGATAAAACGCACTGCAGTGATTGTGTTGCATTGGCAATGAAGAAGCACTTTAGGAGAACAGAGTAACCTAATTCTGGGTACATCTTATGGGAAAGCAGGTTTAACCATTTCTCCCCTCTTTAAGGCTATAAAACATGTGCAGGAAGGAAGCTCTTGAAGTGTTTTTTTTTCTTCTTGAATACAGGGTTAAAAGATGCATTCTTGGTCTTCAATGAAATCAGTTTAGGTGTTAAGTCATCGCTACCAAGTGTTCCTTGATGCCCCCCATTTTGGAAACGCTGTCCTGCTGTCCAGGTTGGGCAAGGCTTGGACTGTCTAGAAGCTCAGAAAAGGTGTTCTGAGGGGCTCCATTACATGTGAGCCTTTAAAATAAAGATATGGTAGGACCCCCGGCGGATACAGTAGCGCACTCCAATGAGGCAAGGCGAGTTGTTTTCTCAGGCAGCACTCCTGCATGTCGTAGATGTGAATCCCCAGTCTCACAACTGTTAATGTGATCTCGTGAGTGGGGGAAGTTGGGCACGCAGGCACATGCATGCTTGGCCACAGATAAAGTGTCAGAATCCAGCAGGACTGGCCCATCAAGCACACAACCTGACTGCATGCTCACTGGGTCTGGAAGGAGTATATGTATAAAAGGAAGAGCTGCACTTTTCTGTCAGGCATTGCTACTTCAGGTAATATTTGAAAGTATATGGGCTTACATTAAATATAGTAGTCTGTGGGGCACTTACATTAAATGTACGTACCAAGTTATTGAGTAAGGAGTGGTCCGAAACATGTAGCACACGTTTCCACAATATAAACCTACACTATTTTCACAGCTACAGCCCTAGGTTGATTTATGCCACACCTATCTTTAATTATTTGTAAAAAATATCTGGTGAAGTGCAAACCGTTGGTGAAACATTTATGTTTTCTTTACTTGATTCCCTAGAAACCGACCTTATACTACATAATGTACAGTCTGCGGGCATACAAATTACAGTCTTCGGGCACTTACATAAATGTACCAGTCTTGGGGACTATAATACCAGTCTTTGGGGACTTACTATGTACCAGTCTTCGGGCACTTACATTAATGTACCAGTCTTGGGGCACTTACATTAAAGTACCAGTCTTTGGGGCTTACATTAATGTACCAGTCTTTGGGCACTTACATTAATGTACCAGTCTTCGCGGGCACTTGTCTGGTAAACTGAAGGACTGACCTAACAGTGTCTGGTGAACTGGAATACTGACCTAACAGTGTCTGGTAAAGTGGAGGACCAACTGAACTGTGGCTGCTGGTGTGTGGTGTGCTGGAGATATGCAAAGGTGGGTGGGGGTTGTGGTGGTGCAGGTGGTGTTGGTGGTATGGGGGCCCCAAATCAAACTTCTAGCCCCCAGACCTTTATCTGGCTCTGTGAACAGGGAACAATAAACCGTTTACTTTTTTTACAGAAATAGAGAATAATGAACAGTGTTGCTGGATACTTAAAGGGAATATCCACCTCTTATAAAAAAATTTAATAGAATATGCAGGACCCCCAAAACCTAGTTTCTGTTTTGTTAAAATCTAATAATTCTGCTCTCAGCAAGAGGATCATACTTACAAGATCGCAATCCACCACCGTTTCCACTGCAGCTGCTCTGTTCTTTTTGTGCTCCCGAGCCCCCACAGTGGAGGCTCATCCTGGAAGTGCCAGAGAGCCTCATCCAGGCCGAGACTGACTGCTTTACCTGGAAGTGCCAGAGAGCCTGGAGAAAAGGCCCACGACACATGGTATTCCCTTGCCTGGGAATACTTGTCTGGGACTCTCAGGGAAGACTGGCCCAGTAGGCTGAGGGGCAAATGCCCCCCGGGCTTGTCTCCATGAAAATTTTGGCTGCCATAGAAGCTCTTAATAAGTTACATGCTTAAATGGCACCGTGTCTGCCTCTACCTCTAACATGGGCAAGGAACAGAAGACCTCTCCTCAAATTAATAGAAGCAGCCAGTATTAGTCAGCCTGTGTTATGTCAGCCCCCCAGATCATTAGCAGTGTTACGTCAGCCCTCCAGATCATTAACCAGTGTTACGTCAGCCCTCCAGATCATTAGCCAGTGTACGTCAGCCCTTCAGATCATTGCCAGTGTTATTCGGCCCCCAGTTCATTAGCCAGTGTTAGTCAGCCCTCCATTTCATTAGCCAGTTTACCTCATCCCTCCAGATCATTAGCCAGTGTTACGTCAGCCTCCAGTTCAATAGCCAATGTTAGTCAGCTCTCCAGATCATTATCCAGTGTTAGTCAGCTCTCCAGATCATTACCCAGTGTTAGTCAGCCCTCCAGATCATTATCCAGTGTTAGTCAGCTCTCCAGATCATTATCCAGTGTTAGTCAGCTCTCCAGATCATTACCCAGTGTTAGTCAGCCCTCCAGATACTTGTCTGTGTTGTCAGCCCTCCAGATCATTACCCAGTGTTGTAACCCCACCAGATCATTAGCCAGTGTTATCTGCTCTCCAGATCATTAGCCAGTGTTAAGAGCTCTCCAGCATTATTCAGTGTTAATCAGCCCAGTGTTATGATGTGGTTATCTAAACCACATCATACACTTGAAAATGTTGCATGTAAAATGAGTATAGTGGTCTTAAAAATGGACATTAATGGAAACAAAGTGTATGTTGACCTTGGCAAAGTGGGCGTGGTCAAACATTTTGTGATCTACCGTGAAAGGGCCATTTGGTTGTATTTGCCCCCCAGGTGAAAAGGTCAAGGGATGCTTTTGACCGAGGGTCCCACAGACACTGAACACAGACAGGAACTGCCCGTGTGATCGCGGGGGCTCTCCAGGACCCCCAAAGAGGCTGGGGGCCAACCATAGCTGTCCAAGGTGCCCCCCTCCCCAGCTGTGAGGCGAGGGAGTCCCCCGGGATTCCAGTCAGGGTTCTGCTAGCCACATCCGCCCGGGTAACCCCGCCCCAATCGGAAGGCACGGAGGCCCCCGAGACTTCCGAGCCGGTTGGAGGCTAACAGCAGCGCCCAGGGTGCCCCCAGCCGTGAGGTTAGGGAGGCTCCCAGGATTTCCAGGGCCCATGACTGGAGGAGGAGTAGGAGCCCCTTGTGGCTGGAGGGTAGAGGAGCCCAATTGCCCTGGCTTAAGAGTCCCGGGGAGTGGTTGAGAGTCTCTGGATGGATTGAAATCAGCCAGAGGGGCATACCCTATGACCAACGGCCAAACCAACCTAAACTCACCCAACCTCGTCTGATCTCGAAGCTAAGCAGGCTCAGGCCTGGTTAGTACTTCGATGGGAGAGCTTGCCTGGGAATGCCAGGTGTCGTGGGCCTCTTTTCTTGCCTTGTCGACTGGCAAACCTTTGACCAGGGGGTCCCGTATACCCTGGCAAAGGAGAGCAGAGGAGCCCTTGCCCCTGACCAGTGAGTGAGTGGGCCTCCCTGAACTGAGAGTCCCGGGGAGTGGTTGAGAGTCACTGGCTGGCTTGAAATGATCTATATCCGAGGGCCACACCAACCTAAACTACCCAATCTCGTCTAATCTCAGAAGCTAAGCAGGCTCAGGCCTGGTTAGTACTTGGATGGAGAGCCGCCTGGGAATACCAGGTGTCCTAAGCCTTTTTTCTGCCTTGCTCGACTAGCAGCCTTGATCAGGGGGTCCGTATACCCTGACAAGGGATGGCAGAGGAGCTTCCTTGCCCCTGACTAGTGGGTGAGTGGCTTCCCTGTTGAGAGGTCCCGGGGACTGGTTGAGAGTCTTGGCTGGCTGCTTGAAATCAGCCCAGAGGGCATACTCTATGGCCGAGGGCCAACCATCCTAAACTACCCAATCTTGTCTAATCTCAGAAGCTAAGCAGGCTCAGGCAAGGGAGGGCCGATGATCCCCCTGGCTAGTGGGTGAGTGGCTTCCCTATCTTGAGAGTCCCGGGAAGAGGTTGAGCATCTCTGGTGGCTTGAAATCAGTCCAGATGGCATACTCTATGGCCTAGGGCCACACAACCTAAACTAACCCCAATTCGTCCAATCTCAGAAGCTAAGCAGGCTCAGGCAAGGGAGGGCCAAGGATCCCCTTGCCCCTGGATAGTGGGTGAGTGGCTTACCTATCTTGAGGTCCGCGGGAGTGGTTAAGAGTCTCTGGATGGCTTGAAATCAGCCCAGAGGGCATACTCTATGGCCGAGGGCCACACTAACCTGAACTCTCCCAATCTGTCTAATCTCAGAAGCTAAGCAGGCTCAGGCCCAGGCATGTTTTGACCAGGTTGACTCACAGAGATGGGGGCCAAGCAAAGCCACCCAGGGTGTCCAAAGTCAATGGAGGTTTCCTGGGAATTCCAGTGAGGGTTTGCAGCTAGCCACCGTCGCCCAGGTGTGTCAGGAACTTACCTTGCCGCGAGCCTGGGATCCTCCTCGGCGGTCGCGAGCGGGAGCGCGCCGATGACGCGAGGTACTCGCTCGCGTGCACGCTCGCGCGCCCGCGCATCCTCAGTGACGCGAGGACTGGGCGGCGCAGGCTTTTACCCTGCTGGCGGCCATCTTTTCCAGGGCACGGCCAGCAGGGATGAGGCACAGGGGCCTATTTAGGCTCCTCCTGGCAGTTGGCCTTTGCTGCCAGTTCAGAGTTTGTTGCTCTGAACTCCTAGCTCCTGGTTAGCATTGGTGATTGGTATCCAGTTGTTCCCTGTCTCCTGTGTCCAGTCTGCCTGCATTCTACCACTGCTCTACCTCCGGTCTGCATCTCCACTTCAGCTCCTACTCTCCTGTTACCTCGGTCAGCATAACTACCACTGCTCCTACCCCGGTCTGCATCTCCACTTCAGTCTCCTACCTCCTGTTACCTCTGGTCAGCATAACTACCACTGCTCCTACCTCCGGTCGCATCTCCACTTCAGCTCCTACCTCCTGTTACCTCTGGTCAGCATAACTACCACTGCTCCTACCTCCGGTCTGCATCTCCACTTCAGCTCCTACCTCCTGTTACCTCTGGTCAGCATAACTACCACAGCTCCTACCTCCGGTCCGTATCTCTACTCCAGCTCCTACCTCCTGTTACCTCTGGTCAGCATAACTACCACAGCTCCTACCTCCGGTCCGTATCTCTACTCCAGCTCCTACCTCCAGTTACCTCCGGTCAGCATAACTGCCACAGCTCCTACTCCGGTCCGTATCTCTACTCCAGCTCCTACCTCCAGTTACCTCCGGTCTGCATATCTACCACAGCTCCTACCTCGGTCCGTATCTCTCTCCAGCTCCTACCTCCAGTTTCCTCCGGTCTGCCTATCTACCACAGCTTCTACCTCCGGCCTGCATCTCCACATTGTGGGATTGGTCTTTGTGATTCTCTCTTCTGGAGCCGCGACCTGGTGCCTGCCTGCCGCAAACATCCTCACCATTAGAGGCTCTGGTGAAGACAGCAGGTACTTAGACTCCGCGTCCAGAGGGGGTCTCATAGAGGCCTTATCCTGAAGAAAGCGTAACAGTAACTGGCAGCCAGATGAATCCCACTGGAGACGTCAGTCCAGCGGAGGACTTATATCGACAAGTCGCCGAACTTCGGGGAGCCTTACAAGAAGCCAGACAGGGATACTGCCAATTGATGCAAGGTTGAACGCCATGTCTCCTGGAAGGTCTCATAACCCATCAGTTGCTGAGCCTAAAATTCCTCTTCCTGACCGATTTTCCGGAGATCGTTCCAAATTTGGACAGTTTAAAAGCTCCTGTCATTTGTATTTCTCCCTTCGCCCGAAAAGCTTCACTGAAGAAAGGGTAAAGTAGGTTTCATTATTTCATTGCTTCAGGACGAGCCCCAAGCGTGGGCCCTTCGTTTGCTGGATCAAAACAGCCCTGCGATAGCTTCCGTAGGTACTTTTTTTTCCGCTCTAGGAGAAATTTATGATGATCCACGTAGAGTTGTTTCAGCTGAAGCAGCACTCCGTAACCTGTCCCGGGGAGAAGACAGGTAGAAGATTATGTGGCTGATTTCCGCAGGATCAGTGTGGAGACCCAATGGAATGAAGCGGCTCTGATCCACCAGTTCCGAATCGGACTATCAAGATCCTAAGGATGATTAGCACGCACTGGAGTCCCTGAGAAACTGAAAGATCTTATTGATCTAGCGGTCCAAATTGACCGTCGACTGAGAGAAAGGAGATTGAAAGATTGGGCACTTCCCGTTCGTCCTTATGACGTACTCACTACCTCTCCTTCTTCAGGATTTTTGGAACCGGTCCCTATGCAATTAGGGTAACTCGTCCTTCCCTCTCTCCTGAGGAAGGATCAGAAGACGCCGCTTAAACCTATGTCTATACTGTGGGGAGTCTGGTCATTGCTCCAGGGATGTCCAATCAGACCTCACGAGTAAGACCCTACTATGCATTCTGGTCTGTCGCTCCCGGCTTCAGCATTACTGCTATTGATGTCTCATTACAGGGAACCGGTCGATGGTCACCGTCCAAGCCGTTATTGACTCCGGGCCTGTAGCTGTTTTATTTTGGAATCCCTTACCAAGGAATGGAAGATTCCCACTCGTCCCAAAACTCTCCTCTCTTTTTCATCTGGCAGACGGGTCTAAAATCTCACTGGTCCTGTACTACGAGAGACTTTTCCAGTATTGATCAACATTAATCATCATTCAGAATTTATATGTTTTGATGTTTGCCTTTCTCTCTTTTTCCTCTTATTCTAGGTATGCCATGGTTGAAGACACACAATCCTTCAATAAATTGGATCTCCGGAGAGATCTCTTTTCTCTCATCACATTGTCGACTGTCATGTCTTCCCTCTTCAGTGTTAAGTATTAATCAGGTTCAGGCTGAGACTCTTACCCATGTGTCTATCAGACTTCGAGATGTCTTGATAAGAAAGCTGCTAATAATCTACCACCACACCGCATTTATGATTGTCCTGTTGAACTATTACCTGGTGCGGAGATTCCTTTTGGGCGGGTATATCCTTTGTCAGAACCTGAGCAAAAGGTTCTCAAGGAATATATAGAAGAGAATCTTCAGAAGGGCTTCATTCGCCACTCTACGTCTCCAGCAGGGCGGTATATTTTTTGTTGAGAAAAAAGATGGTTCACTTGGCCCTGTATTGATTACCGAGCTCTCAATAATGTCACGATTAAAAATAGATATCCTCTTCCATTATTCCCCGAATTGTTTCAACAATTGAGAACCGCCAAAGTTTTTACTAAGTTGGATCTTCGGGGAGCCTATAACTTGATCAGAATAAAAGAAGGGATGAATGGAAAACGGCGTTCCGCTCCAGATATGGTCATTTCGAATATTTGGTCATGCCTTTCGGTCTATGCAATGCACCTGCCACATTCCAACATTTTGTCATGATATTTTTTGTGACTTTGTAGATGACTTTTTGGCCGTTTATCTAGATGATATATTGATTTTTTCTTCTAACCTGGAGGAACATCGTATCCAGGTTAAGAAGTTCTCTCTCGTCTTAGAGTTCATGGGTTATACGCCAAATTGGGAAAATGTGAGTTTGAAAGACTTCTATACTGTTCTTGGGGTTCATCATCACCCCAAGGGCTATTATGGATCCTCAAAAGGTTTCCGTATTCAGGATTGGCCACTCCTACTACCCGGAAACAAGTTAAAAAATTCATTGGGTTTGCCAACTTCTACCGTAGATTCATTAAGAATTTTTCTACTATTATACTACCATTGACCCTTCTGACCAGAACCCATGTCCCATTCTCTTGACGAAGTCCGCTCAAACAGCCTTTGAGCGCTTGAAATCTGCTTTACTTCAGCCCCCATCCTATTTCACCCAGACCCAACTGTTCCTTTTATATTGGAGGTGGATGCTTCTGAAGTTGCATTAGGAGCTATACTCTCGCAACGTAACGGACCTAAGGCGCTACTACATCCGGTTGTTTTTTTTCAAGAAAACTTTCTGATTCGAAAAGAATTATGATGTAGGAGACCGTGAGTTATTGGCCATAAAATCGGCCCTTGAAGAGTGGCGATATTTACTTGAGGGCGCCAATCATCCTATTACCATCTTCACGGATCATAAGAACCTGGAATACCTACAGACTGCTAAAGGTTAAAACCCCCTCAAGCTAGATGGGCTCTTTTTCTTTACAAGATTTAATTTCCATATAACCTTTCGTCCTGGTTCAAAAAATGGTAAAGCCGAGCCCTTTCTAGACAATCTTCTGAGGTCAAAAGTCGGATAAGCCTAATTGTTCTCTCCAAATCTATTTTCTACTATTAACTACTAATATAGTCAAAACCATCAAAGAAGCATCGCTCCAATCCTCTTCTCTTTCCAAGACGGCTTTATATACCAAGACAACAAAATATTTGTTCCAGTTCAAGCCAGGTCTGCAGTACTTCAGTATTGTCATTCTCATGCTTTGGCCGGTCATTTTGGGGTTCACAAGACGTTGGATTTGCTTAACAGAAATTTTTTTTGGCCAAGTATGTCTAGAGATTGTAAACAGTTTGTGGCTTCTTGTCTTACTTGTGCTAGGTTCAAGACCACTAGACAGAGACCATATGGATTACTATCTCCCTTGCCTGTTCCGGACCGCCCTTGGGGCATGATTTCCATGGACTTCATTGTTGAGTTACCTCGTTCCAAGGGGTTCAGCACAATTTTTTGGTCGTTGATCGATTGACGAAGATGGCTCACTTTATTCCGTTAAAAGGAATTCCCTCAGCTTCCATTACGGCGGAGGTGTTTATTAGAGAAATTGTGCGTCTTCACGGGGTTCCTGATGACATCGTATCAGATAGAGGGGTCAATTCACCTCAAAGTTTGGAAGGAGTTGTGCAAGTGTTTACATATCTACAATTCTTTTCCTCCGGATACCATCCACAATCTAATGGACAACAGAAAGAACAAACCAAACTCTTGAACAGTATCTTCGTTGTTACTCCTCCGTGTCACAGGAAAATTGGTCCTCTCTGTTACCACTTGCAGAGTTTGCTTACAACAACGCGGTTCATTCTTCCCATCAAGTGTTCCCCTTTTTATGCTAACTATGGATTTAATCCAACTTTCCTTACCGGTATTCCTTCCAAGATCACGATTCCTGATCTTTTCACCAGAATACATCTTATGAAGGAGAAGACTTTAGAGCTGAAGACCTTCATCGCTGAAGCTCAGGAGCGAGCCCGAAGTCAGCTAATCTATTAAGAAAAGACTCTTCGATATTTAAGGTTGGAGATTTGGTTTGGTTGTCGACTCGGAATTTGAAATTAAGGATTCCCTCGGCTAGTTGGGTCCCCGGTTCATCGGGCCATTTCGTATTAGGAAAGCTAAACACGGTTGCCTTTGAATTGGCGCTCCCAAGTCTTAAAGATACATCCAGTCTTTCATGTATCCTGTTTTAAAGATATGTTACAGACTCGCGCTGGAGCCTCCTCCGCTGCCTATTATGATTGACGGGACTGACGAATACGAGGTGGAGAACATTTTAGATGCCAAGGTCTCTGCTGGAAAGTTAAGATATCTTATTAATGGAAGGGATTTGGTCCCGAAGAGAATTCTTGGGAGCCGTCTGAGCAGATTCACGCTCCTCGTTTGGTCAAGACTTTTCATTCCAAACATCCTGACAAACCTAAGCTCAAGGACACCTGGAGGGTGCCCGTGGGGGGGGCAATGTCAGGAACTTACCTTGCCGCGAGCCTGGGATCCTCCTCCGGCGGTCGCGAGCAGGAGCGCGCCGATGACGCGAGGTAACGCTCGCGTGCACGCTCGCGCGCCCGCGCGTCCTCAGTGACGACGAGGACGTGGGCGGCGCAGGCTTTTACCCTGCGGCGGCCATCTTCTTCCAGGGCACGGCCAGCAGGATGAGGTCACAGGGGCCTTTAGGTCCTCCTGGCAGTTGGCCTCTTGCTGCCAGTTCAGAGTTTGTTGCTCTGAACTCCTAGCTCTGGTTAGCATTGGTGATTGGTATCCAGTTTGTTCCCTGTCTCCTGTGTCCAGTCTGCCTGCATTACTACCACTGCTCCTACCTCCGGACTGCATTCTCCACTTCAGCTCCTACCTCCTGTTACCTCCGGTCAGCATAACTACCACTGGCTCCTACCTCCGGTCTGCATCTCCACTTCAGCTCATATCCGTTACCTATCGGTCAGCATAACTACCACTGCTCCTACCTCCGGTCTGCATCTCCCAGCTCCTACCTCTGTACCTCTGGTCAGCATAACTAACCATCCTGCTCCTACCTCCGGTCTGCATCTCCACTTCAGCTCCTACCTCCTGTTACCTCTGGTCAGCATAACTACCACAGCTCCTACCTCTGGTCCGTATCTCTACTCCAGCTCCTACCTCCAGTTACCTTCGGTCAGCATAACTACCACAGCTCCTACCTCCGGTCCGTATCTCTACTCCAGCTCCTACCTCCAGTTACCTCCGGTCAGCATAACTACCACAGCTCCTACCTCCGGTCCGTATCTCTACTCCAGCTCCTACCTCCAGTTACCTCCGGTCTGCATATCTACCACAGCTCTTATACCCTTCATATTATTTCAGTCCCTGCTATAAGGACCAGGATTCTCTATAGTGTATACAGAGTGAATATTCCTCATTTTTACCCTTCATATTACTACAGTCCCTGCTTTAATGACAAGGATTCTCTATAGTGTATACAGAGTGAATTTCCTCCTTATCCCCTTCATATTATTACAGTCCCTGCTATAGGACTAGGATTCTCTAGTGTATACAGAGTGAATATTCCTCATTTATACCCTTCATATTATTACAGTCCCCGCTATAAGGACTAGGATTCTCTATAGTGTATACAGAGTGAATATTCCTCATTTATACCCTTCTTTATTACAGTCCCCGCTATAAGGACTAGGATTCTCTATAGTGTATACAGAGTGAATATCCCTCATTTATACCCTTCATATTATTACAGTCCCTGCTATAAGGACTAGGATTCTCTATAGGGTATACAGAGTGAATATTCCTCATTTATACCCTTCATATTACAGTCCCCGCTATAAGGACTAGGATTCTCTATAGTGAATACAGAGTGAATATTCCTCATTTATACCCTTCATATTATTACAGTCCCGCTATAAGGACTAGGATTCTCTATAGTGTATACAGAGTGAATATTCCTCATTTATACCCTTCATATTATTACAGTCCCGCTATAAGGACTAGGATTCTCTATAGTGTATACAGAGTGAATATCCCTCATTTATACCCTTCATATTATTACAGTCCCGCTATAAGGACTAGGATTCTCTATAGTGATACAGAGTGAATATCCCTCATTTATACCCTTCATATTATTACAGTCCCCGCTATAAGGACTAGGATTCTCTATAGTATACAGAGTGAATATCCCTCATTTATACCCTTCATATTATTACAGTCCCTGCTATAAGGACTAGGATTCTCTATAGTGTATACAGAGTGAATATTCCTCATTTATACCCTTCATATTATTACAGTCCCCGCTATAAGGACTAGGATTCTCTATAGTGATATACAGAGTGATATCCTCATTTATACCCTTCATATTATTACAGTCCCTGCTATAAGACTAGGATTCTCTATAGTGTATACAAGTGAATCCCTCATTTATACCCTTCATATTATTCCAGTCCCCGCTATAAGGACTAGGATTCTCTATAGGTATACAGAGTGAATTTTCCTCATTTATACCCTTCTATTATTACAGTCCCTCTATAAGGACTAGGATTCTCTATAGTGAATACAGAGTGAATATTCCTCATTTATACCCTTCATATTATTACAGTCCCCGCTATAAGGACTAGGATTCTCTATAGTGTATACAGAGTGAATATCCCTCATTTATACCCTTCATATTATTACAGTCCCCGCTATAAGGACTAGGATTCTCTATAGTGTATACGAGTGAATATTCCTCATTTATACCCTTCAATATTACAGTCCCCGCTATAAGACTAGGATTCTCTATAGTGAATACGAGTGAATATTCCTCATTTACACCTTCATATTATTACAGTCCCTGCTATAAGGACTAGGATTCTCTATAGTGAACAAGAGTGATATTCCTCATTTATACCCTTCATATTATTACAGTCCCGCTATAAAGACTAGGATTCTCTATAGTGTATACAGAGTGAATATTCCTCATTTATACCCTTCATATTATTACAGTCCCCGCTATAAGGACTAGGATTCTCTATAGTGTATACAGTGGAATATTCCTCATTTTACCCTTCATATTATTACAGTCCCTGCTATAAGGACTAGGATCTCTATAGTGTATACAGAGTGAATATTCCCATTTATACCTTCATATTATTACAGTCCCCGCTATAGGACGTGGATTCTCTATGTGTATACAGAGTGAATATTCCCATTTATACCCTTCATATTATTACAGTCCCCGCTATAAGACTAGGATTCTCTATATGATAGTATCATACAGAGTGAATATCCCTCATTTATACCCTTCATATTATTACAGTCCCCGCTATAAGGACTAGATTCTCTATAGTGTATACAGAGTGAATATCCTCATTTATACCCTTCATATTATTACAGTCCCCGCTATAAGGACTAGATTCTCTATAGTGTAACAGAGTGAATATTCCTTTATTAATACCCTTCATATTATTACAGTCCCCGCTATAAGGCTAGATTCTCTATAGTGTATACAGAGTGAATATTCCTCATTTATACCCTTCTATTATTACGTCCCCGCTATAAGGACTAGGATTCTCTATAGTGTATACAGAGTGAATATCCCTCATTTATACCCTTCATATTATTACAGTCCCTGCTATAAGGACTAGGATTCTCTATAGTGAATACAGAGTGAATATCCCTCATTTATACCCTTCATATTATTACAGTCCCGCTATAAGGACTAGGATTCTCTATATGTAAACAGAGTGAATATCCCTCATTTATACCCTTCATATTATTACAGTCCCCTCTATAAGGACTAGGATTCTCTATAGTGTATACAGAGTGAATATTCCTCATTTATACCCTCTATTATTACAGTCCCCGCTATAAGGACTAGGATTCTCTATATAGGTATACAGAGTGAATATCCCTCATTTATACCCTTCATATTATTACAGTCCCCGCTATAGGACTAGGATTCTCTATAGTGTATACAGAGTGAATATCCTCTCATTTTACCTTCATATTATAACAGTCCCCGCTATATAGGATCTATTCTCTATAGTGTATACAGAGTGAATATCCCTCATTTATACCCTTCATATTATTACAGTCCCGCTATAAGGACTAGGATTCTCTATAGTGTATACAGAGTGAATATCCCTCATTTATACCCTTCATATTATTACATCCCGCTATAAGGACTAGGATTCTCTATAGTGATACGAGTAAATATTCCTCTTTTATACCCTTCATATTATTACAGTCCCCTATAAGGACTAGATTCTCTATAGTGTAACAGAGTGAATATTCCTCATTTATACCCTTCATATTTATTACAGTCCCCGCTATAAGGACTAGGATTCTCTATAGTGTATACAGAGTGAATATTCCTCATTTATACCCTTCATATTATTACAGTCCCCTGCTATAAGGACTAGGATTCTCTATAGTTATACGGTTACTATTAGCTGACAGATGACCAGTGGATTTAATCAATTCCAGCCAATCACAAAGTTATTTTGTAGCAAATCTACCTAATCCAGCTGACTTGCTGGTAAAACCATTTGTAAGGTAAACTTCCTTGTTCCTTCTCCTTACTGTGGGTGTTAATGGGGAATTTACTTGTATAATTTTTTTTTTTGGGTGTGAATATTATTGTTTATATCATTAGCCAGATGGGACTTTGCTTGTCCTAGAATCTCCCTCCAGCCACATGCTTGCTTGTTTGTGGATGGATTAATATATTAACCGCAGAAACATTGGCCCCCGTGGGAGAATCTGTTTAAGTAATTATTCAATGTGCTAAAATTTGCTGAAGACCCTGGAATCCAGCAGGTTCCTCTTAACTCACCGGCTTTAACACTTTATTGCTCTGGTTTCTGCGGCTTAATGTGTTTATTACAAAGGCCATTATAGAAAGGGCAGCCATATCTAAACTCTACATAGGCTTAGGGTCCCCCTAACAGAGGGTCTCACAATTGAACCGCTTTAATAGTGGTTAAAAATGTGTCCTATTCAAGTGCAAGAGCTGAATAAAGCCCTAGGATTGAGTTGTTATATCTCTATGATGTCATCTAATGTCTAAATGTATGGATAATCCTTAATATACCTTCCCAATATATCCTTTTTAAGGTAGGAACATTTTAGAAACAAGCCGTGATTGTTTGGGAATAATCCCCAGCGTTGATTCTGCACAATGGGAATTTCATTTAAAAAGGGAATTTTAGGGATGTAGGTCCCGTTTTTTATAAAGGTTTGCTTCAAATTCATGGGGCAATCCTGCCGATAATCATCACAATATAGCCAGTCTCCACTACCGTGAACATGTTGTTTTAAAAGATCAATAATGGTAATTATCATGCATTTCAGATAGCAAACCTTTAATAAAATAGACCTGTATAGTGTTCTTGTTTTCAAAACTAGACCAATGTTTTCTCCACCAGGGTCGAGTACCCCCGGGTTTTCCCCCCGAGAATTGCTATGGGTTTCTCAATCGCACCCTTGAATATGATTTGGTTCTGTTTATATTTCGATGAAGTTTGTATTCTTGATGAATGGAAAGAAAAGATAAATTACATGTAGCGTTTATGAAAATGAATTTCACAACGGATAGAGATACTATACAAGATGAACATGCTGTAACAGTGACCCTGCTGTGGCATGATATTAGATTCAATACACATACCTTCGCACAAATCCAAAAGAACTGACGCAAGACCCCATCCGTCTTAGGGTAAAATGTAACTTTTATTCAGAGCCGATCATTAAAAGCAAAGCGCCCAGAGAAGAGACCCAGACGCGTTTCATGACGCTGTCGTCGTCACCCCCCACAATCAGAGGGAGGATCAACCCCTTCCACACACAGACATATACAGCTAGAACCAAACTATGGTCCGGGGAAAATAATCCAAAGGGGCTTACATTCATTGCTGTATAGATCAATGGGAAAGGGGTATGATTCACAAATATCCAAATCTACATAAAACATGGATTACATGCACTTCCTACTAATTACAAAAATATATATAACATATCCACACCTTTGAATTGGAAAGAACACAATACGTGATCTATCTTATAACGTGTGGTTACAGTATGTCCCATCAGTATGTCGGCAAAACTACACGATTCCTAAAAGAACATTTCTATGAACATATTATTCAATCAGAAAATAAGATACACGAATGGCTTTGGGATTCACAGTTTATCCTTTAATGTACTAAAGATGCACTATATTGGGTAATTGAACATGTGAAAATTGGTTGCCCGAGGAGAGATAGGAGTCTGTCTAGCCAAGGGAGGTCTGGTGGATTTTAGAACCCAACCCGTCGGCCCAAAGGTCTCAATAAAGATTGGAAGTTCCGTGCTTTGTATAGGTAATAAGCATTCCTAAAGGCTCGTGTTAAGTGAATCCTGTTGGAAAGGTATCTTGGAGGTGTGGTAAATAACAACCTGGAAAGGTACAGCAGTGCCAGGTGGCAACAGGCAGAGCCGCATGGTAATTGGTCCTTGTCTAAGAGAGGTATGGATTCAAGGGAGGAAATGTAATTCATTCACCCCTTTACAGCATTGGTAAGAGGCCTCTCATTTGGAATATGCAGGGCCTTTTGGATCCTTGTACAAAAAGGACATCTTGGAATGTTCAGAAGGGCAACTAAATAATAAGGGATTGGGGAGCTTGAATATGAAGAGAGACTTGGAAGTTTACAATTATGTATGCTGGGGGCATTGTTCACAACTAGAACATGTCAGAGACACGTTGGACATCCCTTAAGACTGAAGAACAAAGTTTATGCTTCAAATTGGAAAGGGTTTGTCACTGTGAGAACGGAAAGCTATGGAACTGTCTTCAGTGGACGTTGTTTGGCAGTTGATTTGTTCAGTTTATAAAAGCTGGATGAGTTTCTTCTGCAACAAGGAATGTTACCAGTTACTTGGTATTGATAATAAAGTAGAAGTTGGGAAAGGGTTTGTCACTGTAGAACGGTAAAGCTAATGGGAACTGTCCTTCCAGTTACGTTGTTATTGCAGGTTCATGGTCTTAAATAAATAGCTGGATGAGTTTTCTACAACAAGAATGTTACAAGTTCTGGTATTGTACCTAAAGTAGAGTTGGGAAGGGTTTGTCACTGTGAGAACGGTAAAAGCTATGGAACGTCTTCCGTGGACGTTGTATGGAGGTTCATATGGTCAGTTAATAAAGCTGGATAGGTTCTGAACAAACAAGGATGTGACAAGTTACTGGTATTGATCCATAAAAAGTAGAGTTGATCCAGGGAATTTTCGCTTGCCACTTGGAGTCAGGAAGAATTTTTTCCCCTTCATAAATGTGGTGGGTTTTTTGCCTTCCTCTGGATCAACGTTTAGGCGAATGAGTATTGCTAGATGGTTGGACTGGACGTACATGTGGTCATTCTTCAACCTCAAATACATACTATACTATTCCATTACTAATAGTGAATCAGTAATGAACACCCACGTTTAATAGCTATTTGATGGTATTTATACCTTGGTGGGATAATATCTTTAATTCACAATTTTAAACACTATCTGATCTTTATCATAACCTTTTTAATATTGCAGCTTTTTTTTTTTTTTTGAGTTCTTACTACACGTATCTCTCCCTCCTACGTAAACCTGAATATCACCCTTGTTTCATTTTTCTGCCCTATAATTACCATTGTATCGATTTCTAGTTTGATAGAATCCTGCATGATCTTATCCCTCCTTTGTACTTACAATATATACTGGTAATTGATTTTACATCTGCTAACTTACCTTTACTGCAATATGTATAAATATATTTTTTGTATTTATGTATAAGTGCAGTTTTTAGTACATGTTTTTTTATTGAAATATTTGGATCTTTTTGAATCATACCCCTTTCCCATTATCTAAGCCCCTTTTGTGGTTATTTTCCCTGACATAGTTTTTGGTTCATACTGTATATTGTCTGTCTTTGTGTGAAGGGTTGATCACTACCCTCTGATGTGTGACAGACTAGAGCGTCATGAACGCGTCGGGGTCTCTCCTATGTTGTTTTCTTTTAATAAATCGGCTGATAAAAGTTACATTTTAAAAAAACAAAAAACCCCCCCTAATACGGGATGGAGCTTGGTCGTTCTTTTTGGATTTTGTGCTGATGTTCTCATTCTCTGGAGTTTTTCCCAGACTCCCCTTCCGGGACCGACTCTTCCCCTTGGGATGCGCGGTTGCAGGAACACAGGTAGTTGTATACCTTTAATTGATTTTAATACCCATACCCTGTTGGTTTAAATTTCAAACATGTTTCAGTATTATTACTTGTTTTTTTATTTCCCTTTATGTTATTTCAAATGCTGAAGTTGTCATTCTCATTCAGGATAATACATTTTAATACTATTTATGCCTGCAGGTGTCCATGAAGCCTTTGAGGGTTTACAATCATAGAACTAGGCTCATGTTTTGTTGAATAAAACTGGTATTAATATTCCCTTTGCCATTTGAAGAGCCTTGTTTAATTTAAGCCAGATAATTGAAGTAATGTAACTGTATCAAATCATTTCGTACAGGCTTTTTAGTTACTATTGGCTCTTGTGGATCCAATAAACAGAGCACCATTTTTGCAATGTAGTATGTTAAGTCACATTAGTCTACTTGTAGAAAATAAGCCATGACACAATCATGGTGTGGGACAGAAAACAAGATGGCTGTACTAAATGGGGGTGTTGGTCCCCCACTCCCCCTGCTATCACTCCCCTCCCCTACAATAAAGTGGCCGTTATTCATTTACTGCACTGTTGTGTTGCAGTAAGTGGGTGCAAGCCCATGCCTGAGCATTTTAAAGCCGTGCTACTTGTATTGCAACATCCGGAAAAATGCAGAGACCATTGTAAAATTGACGCAAAGGGTAGGGGGGTTGTGAGGGATAGTTTCCAGTTGCTTTACCATGCACTTCGGCAGGTGTAGTGGCGTCGCTAGATTTCACAGACCCCTATTGTGAGATTTTAGATGGGGGGCCCTGCTATGGTTGCTATAGTGATGTCCTATGCCCCTGTGCATGTGGTCTCAAAAGGTGGCAGCAACACTGTTTAGTGTTGCAGTTTATGTTTGTCTACTGAAACAAGTTCCTTCCCTTTCTTTCCCACACCAAGTTTCCTGTAACATCTCTAAGTTCTCAGACGGTTTTCAATTTAGTGGCCAACTGTTAAAAAGTACAAGAGCAAAGGAGGTCCTGCCCCTGTCATTCAGATATTTAAAATATTTCATTGTCAATCTTATTTGATGTTAGCTGAAAACCTCATTAGATCAAAAGCACATAATGTCTTATAGATCCAACTTTCTATAAACAGTTCCCAGAATAACTTGTATTCATCGCCGGTTTAGAGTGTATATGTAAGTCATGGAAAAGGATTTTTCCCAGCAGCCTTCAACTGAATGTGTAGCCATGACAGAAATGCCCGGTTCTGCCCAAACAATAATCTGACCTACGGATTAGTAAAGATATTAGGAAATGAAAGAATCTTGATTTAGTGATAGGTTCAACAAGGTAGGTATCCCCAAAGACTGTTGTACCTAATACATTAGCAAGGAGGCCAAAATTGTAAAATGTCAAATATGGCAGTAAATCCATTCATTTAAAGGACAAATAAACTGAAAAATAACTTTTAAAAAAAAAATTTACATGGGGTAGTGAGTAAGGGGATTGATAATCTCCCACTTCAAATATTGTTTTTATTGAGAGCTTCAGCTGAACAGTTTTCATCTGGCCAGTTAGAGCCCTGGGAATTCCCTGCATTAAAGATAGGGCTGAAGCACTGAGAACAGACTGGCCAAAAGCAGTTTTTTTTTTTTTTTCTCATGCTGGGGCTCCTCCAATAAATGATCTTGGATGGAAAGTAGGAATATCATCATCCTTCCCTCTCCCAGGTACTATACACACACTATCAAGCAATATAATGCTAATCACACAATACAGTTGTATCCTTTATCATTGTGTAACCCCCTCTATTCTAGATGTCCGGCCCATTTCCTGAGAGAAATTAAAATCTTGGTTACACGTGATGTTTTTGAATTGTAGAGCTGCCACAGCACAAGAGAGAGACAGAGGAGGAGACAGCAGAGCGAGACAGGTGAGAGAGGTACAAGAGGAGACAGAAGAGCAGGGATGAAGAGTGCGTGTGTTTTGCAGCGGCTAATTTTTAGATCTCCTCTTCTTGCTTGTTTTGAATCCACTTTTTCATAATATTCCACTTCAGGGCTCTGCTTCCTAGCACAGCTTGGTCATTGGCGTTATTAGAACGGAATCCCAGTGGTGGGCCCCCTTCAGGAATCACATGGCAACCATAGACTCACTTAAACCTCTTTTACTCCTCCGGCAGACCAGGGGTCCAACCACCACCTTTACTGAAACAGAAAAACAGTTTTCGTTCAATGCTCTGACAAAACTATTGGAAAGTTTTAGTATTCCGTAGCCAATGCCCTGGTGCTCTCTTGGTTCTACCTGACTGTCCGGGGTGCTCTTATTGGCTACAGACTGCCGTGGTACTCTGGTTGGCTACATAACTGTCCGTGGTGCTCTTATTAGTTACCGCTGTCCGTGGTACTCTGGTTGGCTACAGACTGTCTTGGTACCTCTGGTTGGCCTACAAACGTCCGTGGTACTAACCTGGTTTGGCTACAGAATGTCGTGGGGCTCTGGTTGGCCTACAGACCTGTTCCCGTGGTGCTCTGGTTGGCTACATACCTGTCCGTGTACTCTGGTTGGCTACAGACTGTCCGTGGTGGCTCTTATTCGTGTACCGACTGTTCGTGGTGGCTCTGGTTTGGCTACAGCTGTCCGTGGTGGCTCTTATTGGTTACCGACTGTCCCGTGGTGCCTGGTTGCTACGACCTGTCGTTGAATACAGAGTGAATATTCACTTTATACCCTTCATAATATACAGTCCCTTCTATAAGGACAGGATTCTCTATAGTGAATACAGTAGTGAATATTCCTCATTATACCCTCATATTATTTACAGTCCCTGCTATAAGGACTAGGATTCTCTATAGTGTATACAGAGTGGAATATTCCTCATTTATACCCTTCATATTATTACAGTCCCTTCTATAAGGACTAGGATCTCTATAGTGAATACAGAGTGAATATTCCTCATTTATACCTCATTATTATACAGTCCCTGCTATAAGGACTAGGATTCTCTATAGTGTATACAGAGTGAATATTCCTCATTTATACCCTTCTATTATTACAGTCCCTGCTATAAGGACTAGGATCTCTATAGTGTATACAGAGTGAATATTCCTATTTATACCCTTCATATATTACAGTCCCTGCTATAAGGACTAGGATTCTCTATAGTGTATACAGAGTGAATATTCCTCATTTATACCACTCATATTATTACAGTCCCTGCTATAAGGACTAGGATTCTCTATTAGTGTATACAGAGTGAATATTCCTCATTTATACCCTTCATATTTTACAGTCCTGCTATAAGGACTAGGATTCTCTATAGTGTATACAGAGTGAATATTCCTCATTATACCCTTCGTTTATTACAGTCCTGCTATAAGGACTAGGATTCTATAGTGTATACAGTGTGAATATTCTCATTTATACCCTTCATATATTTACAGTCCTGCTATAAGGACTAGGATTCTCTATAGTGTATACAGAGTGAATATTTCTCATTTATACCTTTCATTTATCACAGTCCCTGCTATAAGGACTAGGATTCTCTATAGTGTATACAGAGTGAATATTCCTCATTATACCCCTTGTATTATTACAGTCCCTGCTATAAGGACTAGGATTCTCTATAGGTATACAGAGTGAATATTCCTCATTTATACCCTCATATTATTATGGTCCTGATATAAGGATAAGGATTCTCTATAGTAAATACAGAGTGAATATTTCTCATTTATCCCTTCTATTATTACAGTCCCTTCTATAGGACTAGGATTCTCTATAGTGAATACAGAGTGAAATTTCCTCATTATTACCCTTCAAAATTACAGTCCCTTCTATAAAGGACTAGGATTCTCTATAGTGAGATACAGAGTGAAATTCTCATTTATACCCTTCATTTATTACAGTCCCTGCTATAAGGACTAGGATTCTCTATAGTGTATACAGAGTGAATATTCCTCATTATACCCTTCATATTATTTACAGTCCCTTCTATAAGGACTAGGATTCTCTATAGTGAATACAGAGTGAATATTCCTCATTTATATCCTTCATATTATTACGTCCCTGCTATAGGACTAGGATTCTCTATAGTGTATACAGAGTGAATATTTCCATTTATACCTTCTATTATTACAGTCCCTGCTATAAGGACTAGGATTCTTCTTAGTGTATACAGAGTGAATATTCCTCATTTATACCCTTCATATTATTACCGTCCCTGCTATTAGGACTAGGATTCTCTTATAGTGTATACAGAGAGTGAATATTCCTCATTTATACCCTTCATATTATTACAGTCCCTGCTATAAGGACTAGGATTCTCTATAGTGTATACAGAGTGAATATTCCTTATTTATACCCTTATATTATTACAGTCCTCTTATAAGGACTAGGATTCTCTATAGTGTAACAGAGTGAATATTCCTCATTTATACCCTTCGTATTATTACAGTCCCTGCTTATAAGGACTAGGATTCTTATAGTGTATACAGTGTGAATATTCTCATTTATACCCTTCATATTATTACAGTCCCTGCTATAAGGACTAGGATTCTCTATAGTGTATACAGAGTGAATATTTCTCATTTATACCTTCATATATCACAGTCCCTGCTATAAGGACTGGATCGGATTCTCTATAGTGTATACAGAGTGAATATTCCTCATTTATACCTTCGTATTATTACAGCCCTGCTATAAGGACTAGGATTCTCTTATTAGTGTTACAGAGTGAATATTCTCATTTATACCCTTCATTATTATTATGGTCCCTGATATGGATAAGGATTTTCTAAGTAAATACAGAGTGATATTTCTCATTTATACCTTCATATTATTACAGTCCTGCTATAAGGACTAGGATTCTCTATAGTGTATACAGAGTGAATATTCCTCATTTATACCATCATATTATTATTGTCCCTGATATAAGGATAAGGATTCTCTATAGTAATCAATAGAATGAATATTCTCATTATACCCTTCATATTATTACAGTCCCTGCTATAGGCTAGGATTCTCTATGTGTATACAGAGTGAATATTCCTCATTTATACCCTTCGTATTATTACAGTCCCTGCTATAAGGACTAGGATTCTCTATAGTGGATACAGGTGTGAAATTTTCCATTTATCCTTCATATTATTACAGTGCCTGCTATAAGGACTAGGATTCTCTATAGTGTATACAGAGTAAATATTCCTCATTTTACCCTTCATATTATTATGGTCCTGATATAAGGATAAGGATTCTCTATAGTAATACAGAGATGAAATTCTCATTTTTACCCTTCATATTATTACAGTCCCTGCTATAAGGACTAGGATTCTCATAGTGTATACAGAGTGATATTCCTCATTTATACCCTTCATATTATACGTCCCTGCTATAAGTACTAGGATTCTCTATAGTGGTATACAGAGTGAATATTTCTCATTTATTACCTTTGTATTATTACAGTCCCTGCTATAAGGTCTAGGATTCTCTATAGTGAATACAAAGTGAATTATCCTCATTTATACCAATTGTATTATTACAGTCCTGCTATAGGACTGGTTCCCTATAGTGTATACAGAGTGGAATATTTCTCATTTATACCCTTATATTATTACAGTCCCGCTATAAGGACTAGGATTCTCTATACTGTATACAGGTAAACATTCCTCATTTATACCCTTCATATTTGTGGTTCCTGATATAGGATAGGATTCTCTATAGTGAATACAGAGTGAATATCCTCATTTATACCCTTCATATTATTACAGTCCCTTCATAAGGACTAGGATTCTCTATAGCGTATACAGAGTGAATATCCCATTTATACCCTTTGTATTATTACAGTCCCTGCTATAAGGATTAGGATTCTCTATAGTGAAACAGAGTAAATATCCCTCATTTATACCCTTTGTATTATTACAGTCCCTTCTTAAGGACTAGGATTCTCTATAGTGAATACAGAGTGAATATTCCTCATTTATACCCTTCGTATTATTACAGTTCCTGTTATAAGGAATAGGATTCTCTATGTGAAAACAGAGTAATATCCTCATTTATACCCTTCATATTATTACAGTCCTGCTATAAGGACTAGGATTCTCTATAGGTATACAGAGTGAATATCCCTATTTAACCTTGTATTATTACAGTCCCTGCTATAAGGACTAGGATTCTTATAATGTATACAAAATTAATTTCCTCATTTATACCCTTATATATTTACAGTCCCTGCTATAAGGAATAGGATTCCCTATAGTGTATACAGAGTGAATAGTTCTCATTTTACCCTTCATATTATTACAATCCCTACTATAAGGACTAGGTTCTCATAGTGTATACAGAGTGAATATTCCTAATTTATACCATCATATTATTACAGTCCCGCTATAAGGACTAGGATTCTCTATAGTGTATACAGAGTGAATTTTCCTCATTTTACCCTTCATATTATTATGGTCCCTGCTATAAAGGACTAGGATTCTCTATAGTAATACAGAGTGAATATTCCTCATTTATACCCTTCATAATATTACAGTCCCTGCTATAAGGACTAGGATTCTCTATAGTGTATACAGATGAATATCCCCATTTATACCCTTCATATTATTACAGTCCCTGCTATAAGGATTAGGATTCTCTATAGTGTATACAGAGTGAATATTCCCATTTATACCCTTATATTATTACAGTCCCTGCTATAAGGATTAGGAGTTCTCTATAGTGTATACAGAGGAATATTCCTCATTTATACCCTTCATATTATTACAGTCCCTGCTACAGGACTAGAATTCTCTATAGTGTACAGAGTGGAATATACTCATTTATACCCTTCATGTTATTATGGTCCCTGAATAAGGATTAGGATTTCTATATAGTAAATACAGAATGAATATTCTCATTATACCCTTCATATTATTACAGTCCCTGCTATAAGGACTAGGATTCTCTATAGTGAATCAAACGGAATATCCCTATTTTTAAATTTGTTTATTACAGTCCCGCTATAAGGACTAGGATTCCCTTATTATGTTGGTATACCAGAGTGAATTATTCTCATTATTACTTTGTTTTATTATTACAGTCCCTGCTATAGGACTAGGATTTCTATATGTATACAGAGTAAATATCTACCTTTATAACTCATATTATTATGGTCCCTGGATATAAGGATGAGGATTTCTATAGTGTATACAGAAGTTATATCCACTATTTATCACCTTCATATTATTGACAGTCCGTCTAAGGGACTGGATTCTCTATAGTGATACAGAGTGAAATTCCTCATTTATACCCTTTTTATTACGTCCCTCTGTAAGGACTAGGTGATTCTTTAGTGAATACAGAGTGAATATTCCTCATTTATACCCTTCGTATTATTTACAGTCCCTCGTTATAAGGACTAGGATTCTTCGTTAGTGAATACCGATGAGTAAAATCCTCATTTATACCCTCATATTATTACAGTCCCTGTATAAGTAATAGGATTCCTATAGTGTATACAGAGTGAATATTCTCATTTATACCCTCAATATTATTACAAGTCCCTTACATAGGACTAGGATTCTCTATAGTGTATAACAGAGTGAATTATTTCTATTATACCTTCATATTATTACAGTCCCTGCTATAAGGACAGGATTCTCTATAGTGTATCAGAGTGAATATTCCTCATTATACCCTTCATATTATTACAGTCCCTGCTACAAGGACATAGGATTCTCTATAGTGTATACAGAGTGAATATTCCTCATTTTATACCCTTCATATATTTACCCAGTCCCTGCTACAAGGACTAGAATTCTCTATAGTGTTACAGAATGAATATTCTCATTTATACCCTTCATATAATTTACAGTCCCTGCTATAAGGACTAGGATTCTCTATAGTGAATACAGAGTGAATATTCCTCATTTATACCCTTCTATTATTACAGTCCTGCTACAAGGACTAGGATTCTCTTAGTGTATTACAGAGTGATACCTCATTTATACCCTTCATAATATTACAGTCCCTCATAAGGACTAGGATTCTCTATAGTGTATACAGAGTGAATATTCCTCATTTATACCCTTCATATTATTACAGTCCTGCTACAAGGACTAGGATTCTCTATAGTGTTACAGAGTGAATATTCCTCATTTATACCCTTCATATTTTACAGTCCCTGCTACAGGACTAGAATTCTCTATAGTGAATACAGAATGAATATTCTTCATTTATACCCTCATATATTACAGTCCCTGATACAAGGACTAGGATTCTCTTAGTTGAATTACAGGTGAATATTCCTCATTTATACCCTTCATAATATTACAGTCCCTGCTATAAGGACTAGGATTTCTATAGTGTATACAGAGTGAATATTCCTCATTTATACCCTTCTATTATTACAGTCCCTGCTATAAGGACTAGGTTCTCTATAGTGAATACAGAGTGAATATTCCTCATTTATACCCTTCATATTATTACAGTCCCTGTCAGTATAAGGGAGTATGATTTCCTATATTGTTAGAGTGAATATTTCTCATTATACCCTTCGATATTACAGTCCCTGCATAAGAGAGGTAGGATTCTCTATAGTATATACAGTGTGAATATTCTCATTTATACCCTTAATATTATTACAGTCCCTGCTATAAGGACTAGGATTCTCAATAGTTATACAGAGTAAATATTCCTCATTTATCCCCTATATTATTCAGTCCCTTCTATAAGGACTAGGATTCTCTATAGTATATACAGTGATTTATCCTCATTATACCCTTCATATATTACAGTCCCTGCTATAAGAACTAGGATTCTCTATAGTGTATACAGAGTGAATATTCCTCATTTATACCCTTCATATATTACTGTCCCTACTATAAGGTACTAGGATTCTCTATGTGTATACAGAGTGAATATTCTCATTTATACCCTTCATAATATTACAGTCCCTGCTATAAGGAATGAATTTCTCATAGTGTATACTGAGTGTAATTCCTCATTATTCCCCTTATATAATTACCGCCTGCTATAAGGACTAGGATACTCTATAGTGAATACAGAGTGAATATTCCTCATTTAACCTGCAATTATTTACAGTCCCCGCTATAAAGACTAGGATTCTCTATAGTGAATACAGAGTGAATATTCCTCATTTATACCCTTCATATTATTACAGTCCCTGTATGGACTAGGATTCTAATGGTGTATACAGAGTGAATATCCTCATTTATACCTTCTCATATTACAGTCCTGCTATAAGGACTAGGATTCTCTTATAGTGTGATACAAAGTGAATATTCCTCATTTATACCCTTCAATTATTACAGTTCCTGCTATAAGGACTAGTATTCTCTATAGTGGAATACACAGAGGCAAAAAGCATTTAGCATTTTAAATCCTTTATAACCATCTCCCCATTATTAGCCCATATTCTCTGTCAGGGGCAGTAATCACGCGTATGAATGAAAAAATAACGCAATCAGCTTTTTAAAAGACCTGACCCGATCTTCTCGGAACTTAACTATAACCGCGATCAGCTATTTTAAAATGGCTGGTCGAGGAAAAGATCTTGAGGTGGGTGGTGGTGGTGGTAGTTACCTCTTTTCCTCATATTTTACTATTGATATACTTAAAAAACATTTATTAGGGTGGTCTTGCTTGTTCTGCTATGGTATTTCATTTTTAATATAGCTCATTTAATGCTTTCTTGCACTTTTTGCATCCTTATTACAACTTTACACGCATGGAAACCAGAACACACAATAATAAATTATATCAAGGAGATGATAAAAAGGTATATCTTTAAAAATTGTGCTAATTGTTCCCCCAAATTAACACAATTTTTTAACGAGAACCTTTTATTCACAACTCCCTGCATGTATTTAAAGTGCATCTCCATCCACAAAAAAATCTTTTAATATGTTGTAGGGCATGCCCCCAACCCCCAAAGGCTATTTGCACTTTAAAAATAGAATCCAAGCTCCTCATTCGAGTTCAGTTCTGGTCGCCCCCATGCCTTCCGGAACTACAAGAAGGGGCTGGAACTGGCAGCCCAGCTTGACTGGATGAGGGCAGTGGGAGGTTGGGTTTTGAAGGGCATGCACTGCAAGACATCTAAAGGTTTTACGATAGATGAGCAGGCAGCCAGAGAGAGGATCGGGACGGATGGGGAAGAAAGGGCTCCCCTGCGATGCACCAGCAATTCAGAGAGCAGATCAGAAGCACAGCAACAACTTTGGGACAGGGAAGACAGCTCCTACTCTTCAGTTTCCTGGCACTGAAGTGGCACTGCAGGGAGAACCATAAGGTGCAGAGGATGTAAGGTGAGGATTTCTTTAATGTACAGTGTGGCCAGTAGTGGTTTTTTTAAATTTTAGTTTGGGGTGGACTCATGCCTTAATCAGAATGGTGTGACGCCCAGAGTCCTGGGTAAAACTTCAGCACCTATACCTTAATCTATCACCGCTATTTTCACTTATAATTAAGTTGCCTGATCGTCAGGAGATTGCGGTGCCTCGTTGTACACAGTACCCCCAGGCCTTAGAGTGCAAGGATAGGTGCTGAGGCCGAGTATACCCAGGAAACCAGGGAACAATCCAAACTGAAGATAAGGAAGGAAGGAACAAAGACAAGAAATAGAAACTAGACAAGACAGAATCAAAAAACTGGGAGTCCAAACATATGGACTAACTAACGCATAAAACAGCAAAGGTACAATGGTGGAGGAAAATAAACTAATAGAGCAAAGGAAAACCAATGGGGAAAGGAAATGACTGAAGTCACATGTGGGGATTGGTAGTTAGTTTGAATTAACTGGATCATCCTCTGCCCAATCTGGGATCTGCAAGAGCGAGATAAGCAGAGGTGCCTGCGCACATCCGTGAGGCACCAGAAAAGAGGCACTGAGCAGGGGTGGAGCAGGAGGACACTATGCGCACGAATAGACCGTACGGTGCAATGACGTCGCGGGAGCACAGAGGCAGGTAAACGCTTACCCTGAAAAATGGATTATGAAAGGAAAATCTCCTTTTTATAACCCATAGCAAGATTATAGCGTTTTAAGTCCTGCAGCACAGACACTTCCCTTCCAAAGTGCAGCCTTTTTTAAGCCAGATTTTAAAAGTTATTCTGTCACATTCCAGTTTATTAGACAATTTCTCACATTGGCCTGCAAGCAAAGTTAATTTATTACGTAAAAGGATTATATCCTTTTGTAGAAAAACTTAGGACCTTAGTAAATCTCTAACTGAACTGAGAGACTTGCATGATAAATGCATTTAGTATTTGAAATATGAATACGGACAAAAACATTGCCTGCCATTTATCTGCTCTGCTTTTTGGCTAATATCAACCGTTTATCAGTGGACAAGGGATGGAGAGATTCTCGGGGACCTCCTATGTTTCAGGTAGGGACAGGTTGCACAGACCCACATACACTATATACCGGCTCCTCCCCAGTGGCAGGCACGCTGTCCTGATCACGCTCATCTCTGATGGTGTGCATGCACAGAAGTTAGGAACTCAGGAGGACACAGCGCCATCTGTGTGGAGAAGCTGTTAGTGGATCAATTTTACCCGGGGTTGTATTATTCACAGGGAACTGGGAATAAGTGTCTCACCTCCCTGTGAATAATAGCTATAGATTTCATATAGTCCCTTTAAGACTAAATAGCCAACGTGGTCTCATACATATCCATAAATATATTTGCCTTCTTAACAGAAAATTGGTTCACTTTAGAAACACAGCCCATAAGGTTACAGGTTCAAATCCCCAAATTTGGTAGGGCATTTTCTTTTCTTTTTTTTTTTCTCAAAGTTTAATAGGAAATAAATGGAAAATTACTTTTGCCTGAGAGGCAGGATCTTCTGTAGTATGATCTGTAACTTGTAAATTATTATAAAAATAAAAATGTGTAAGTAGCACTTACTCTGAGGTGTGTGTGTTGCTGCATGCCTTCAATCTAGCACATTTTTTTGGTTCAAGAGCAGTATCCTCCCTTTTTTAACCACTTCCACTTCCATCTGACCTGACTTTTCCCCCCCACAACCAACTGTCAAAACTGCACACAGCATACAGCATTCCAACTGTCAAATCTCTGTTACCAATCAAGCTACAGTAAAACTGCTCACAGAAGAATAGTTTATGAAATAAGGCACTGAGTGACAGCTAAAATGTAAGATGTTGAAGTTGGATATTTAAGAAATAGGGGGCAGATCAACAAAAAAAATGATACAGTGGTGTTGGAAAGAATTATAGTTTCCAGTAATGATTAATTTAAAATATTTTTTTTTTTTTTTCAGTATAGTAACCATTAATCCCCTTTAAGAGATGCATGGTTCTAAATTTTAATGCCAACTATAATTACAAATATCTATTTAATAAGACATGACAAAAATGGACATCAGGTTGGTGCATCTACTAAAATAAACCAGACATCAGCATACTATCCTATATTAAAATGGCACCAGCATTAAAATATACAAATGTACCTAAACATAACCCCAACATATGATGGACCTTCCCTGGACTGTCTGTCATGCCCTGGCCCTGCCCACAATACACCCAAACCCCAACATCCCATGCAAAGTTGGGTTGTCCAGGACAGTGGGACCCACCACTAAAATGATGACTAGCAGTTTTCAACTTTGGTAAACCTCCTTTAATTGTACGCAAGAGTTATACAAACTAACTAGAGTTGCACAAAACTATCAGGGTTCGTTTGTGACAGTTTTGCGGAACGGCACATGGTTGTTGATGTGGAACTTCGACTGGAAGAAATCTCAAAATTTCGCAATAAAACTTATTCTCATGGTCAAAATTTCAGTACAGTAGAACCAATAGTAGATTGCCGGGAACAGCTGGAGAAAACATGTTTAACTGCCTCTAAACTAATTCTATTGCTTTAATATATACAATAAAAGGTTTTTGGATTAACACATTATATAAAACTAGATCCTGCAACCTTATTGGGTTTTCTGCATTCTCTGAAGTATAGTCCTCTTGTGCAAACGACACCCTCTACAGGTAAGAATGAAAATAGCTGTTGCTAATAAATAAACGAATATAACAGTGGTATATTATTAAAAGCAGTCTTCTTACAGTAATACTAATCTTGCAACCTTTTTCAAGCCCCATCTGTAATTTGGTGACATGTTTGTTAAATATCTCTATAGCCTGCCAATGGGAGGATACCACACTGTTGTAAAATAAAAATGTTAAAGGACCAGTGTTTGTATATAGTGAATATTTATTAATATGCCTTATATAATAATTTAAGGCCATCTATTACTGGAAATTTTAAAAGTATAATTCTTCCAAACTATCACTTTTTGTTAATCTATTGATATCTATTCTTAGATATCCCATGTGAACCATATTTCAGCTGTCAATCAATACCTTATTATCATAAATCCTCTGCTGTGAGCGTCATGCTGTAACTGGTATGGGACAATTGGTATGTTTGAAATTGCATGATGGGGAATTCTCTCTCCAGTGCTGCCTCTCAAAGTGATTACTGAGCATGCTTGACTTTTCAGGAAGGTTCCTGGTCAGATGGAAGCTGATCTACAGTAATCCATCATCATTCACTATTGTGCTTGTGCAATAAGGTGCAACAATATATCTGTGCTATTATCTCAAGCAACCAATTATTAAGCTACAGTACAGTAAAAAAGCTAACATTTGATTGGTTTGCAGCAGATTGTTATTTACATAAGTGTATTAATAGCTGCAAAGTTCCGTTTACTGTCATACTGTAACATTTAAACCTCTTTTTAATCTCAAGAAAGACCTGTTTGTTTTATTCTGTAACAGAGGTTTTATACAACTGATGCTTTTCAAGACAAGAGTTGGCAGGACAGGTTCACAGCAAAATGGATAAAAAATATTAAAGGGGAACTAAAGGGTCTAAAAGCAATTGAACTAAATAAACAGGAAGGTGATGTCATGAGAACATTTACAAAAGTGGTATGGAGAATATTACCTTGCTAGAAAAAAACTATTTAAAGGGCATGTCCACCCCCCATTCCCCACTGCTGACCCCACTGTATAGTGTTTAAAAAATCCTTACCTTACATACAAATGGTTGCCCTGCCGTGTTATCCAAAGCCCAGAAATGAAGAGCCAGTTGAGCGTAAAAAGGTTTCTGCCCCTTACCTTTCCTCTGAGAGGTTTCTGGCATGTGCAGTGGAAGCCCTCAAAAACCCCTCCCTCCCTCGCTTTTGGCTTTGTAGGTGAGGGGACCCTAGCCCATCCCCAACCGCCGTGTTCATTTGCCATCAGGAATGTTATTTATAATGTTTCATCCCCTTCCCACGCGTTCTGCACTGCAAGCAGCCGGTATGTGATTGTCTGCCCCTCAGCTAATCATAGACTAAGTTGCCGGTCTGGCCTCCTGCTTGCAAGCAGAGGGCAGATCAGAATGCCGGAGAGTGGAACGAAGCTCTGTAAGTAAATATCTTATGAGATTTTTAGGGGGTGGGCTAGGGTCCCCTACCTACAGCAAAAGTTTATATTGAAGTTGGAGAAAATCTTTAAATCAACAGCACTGGTACTGAATTTTACAGGATGATGATAAAAATTGCTCCGAAGAGTCAAACCAATCCGACTCCTTTATCATAGGAATTTACAAAATACAGCTCTCATTAAGGCAGCATTGCATGTTATACAGTAATGTCTGTGGTTCTGAGCACGTGCATTGGCCACGGGACATAAAGGAGTAATTTTAACATGGCTCCTCCTCCTCTTATCTGGAAATTATCAAACAGAGCCCAAGTGTTATATAAAATAAAAATCAAATCAGGCACACCATGCCCATTAGACAGGTTTGCATATCATGCTCAGGTCGCTGGCCCCACTGTGCCAGTGTTAAAAAAATCTTACCTTTCTCCTCTGCTCCTTATGTTTCTCCTGTAGTTCCTATTCAAAGTCCAGAAAAATAAAAGTAGGAGCCTTCCTGTGAGTAAAAAGTTATCCTCCCCTTCCCTGTCCTCCTGGGAGACTCTGGCATGTGCAGTGGAGCTTTCACCCCCCCCTCCCACCCTCTGAATCCCTCGTCATTGCAGATTCTATTGAAAAAAATATACATTTCTGTTGTGAGGGACCCCCCTCTCAACCCTAACCGCCAATGTTTAATCTTAAAAGTGGTCCAGAAACATACTACCAACCTTCATTCCCCCTCCTCTCCATAGCCACGTGTCATTAGCGGCAGAGGGCGAGGGAAACCTCTGGCGGTTAAGGGCGGATGGGGGGTTTCTACCTACAGAAAAAGAACATTTTGGGGTGGGAGATACCTTGGACTCAGTGCACCTTTTCCTTTTTGACAATATTTCAGGGTCACTATTCCCTAAGATTCCAATACCTTCATATCTATAATATGTTCCATGACGTTAGAGATTTCCAGATCCAACAGAGCACCTTTTCTATTAGGAACCGAATATTTGAGAAAATGTTTATGTAGAGAATTATGTAGAGAACCCATCACTCTTTACTGTGTTAGCAGTTCCACTACTTCAATACAAAGTCAGGGTAATTAAAGCCCCCCATATCAAAACATGACCCAAACAGTTCTTAGCATCTGCATATGAAGCTGAGTCCCTTCCTCCTTGCTGGCATTTGTGGCTTGTAGCAACCAACATTAACATTACCCCCTTTCCTGTTACCCAATTCCCCCAATATTGCCTCCAC
Organism: Hymenochirus boettgeri; assembly: GCA_019447015.1. Taxonomy (NCBI): domain Eukaryota; kingdom Metazoa; phylum Chordata; class Amphibia; order Anura; family Pipidae; genus Hymenochirus; species Hymenochirus boettgeri. The sequence goes on along the minus strand of CM033473.1, from coordinate 17,261,223 downwards.
TTAACGTCAATATCAACAGTTCTCTCTTCTTTTAAATTTGGCTTCAAGTCTTGTGAGATAAATACATACCCCCCCCTTTTTTTATGTCATGCCTTAACAAGGAGTATGATATCCTTCTTAATGTGCAGGCCCAGTCATGAAATTATTTAACTATGTTTCTGCTATACCATCACATCATACTTTTCAGTGAAAGCCATTATCTTCAATTCTCCCGTTTTTTTCAGCCAGGCTCCTCGCATTTGTAACATACATTTTAGATTAATCCTTTGTTATTCTTTGCACACTTTAATATAGTATATCAGGGATCACCTAGATTTGGTTATACAAGCCTTTCATTCTCCTACACAGACAAATAGTTGTCCCAACCGAGTGTACATTAAAATGCTATGACTGTTTTATCTTTCAAAACAAATGAATGGAAGCAAATTTTAGATTTGTATTCCATTTGTAGCATTGCCGGTTGAGTATATGTTGTGGTGCCAAGTCCTTTTTGGCAATGGCATTTTTACAACCAGTTATTACCAATGACATCCTACTCTGAAAATATATGGTGCCCGCCAAAGGCATTTAACCCTTAAGGGATGGCCCATCCAAGAAACCTCATGAATAGAAAGCCATTGTGGAAGATGACAAGACCGGATTGTCACCTGCCATGATGCCAAAAGCACCACCGGTCAAATATATTACAGTCTGGATTTATCAGCCTCCCCTGTTGAGTGTGGAATCTCTGCAATGGATTATAGAGATGAAGATAAATGGAACTGAGGGTAAGTTAAGGCAACAGTTTCAGTTAAGTACAACCTTTTTCAGTCAGTTTGTATTTGGCCTTTGTATACATTTGTGCATGTCCTCTATAAGCCGAGGTTTTTTGGGTTGAATGATGTTTTCAGTGATAGCGGACATAGTTTATTCCTACAATGGAAGCTTTATTTAACTGGAGAGCGAAGAACAGAAGAAACTCACTTCCCCTCAATTCTCAATTGTGTGTTTTGAGTGAAGACAAATATCTCATTGTTCATGCGAGAGAAAGACAAAAGGATAAGACGCAGGTAAGTAAGGACTATATGTTTTGTTGATTGATAATTATTCTCTCTAAGTTTGTGGGGTTTAGTGATAAACCCTGCAAGTAATAATGTTGGGTAGTTGGTGTGTGTATCTTTACAAATTTATTGGCAATATGTGCATTTGTGGTAGGGGCGTGTCAGCATTTATAAGGTATGGCCACATCATTGGAATATGGTGAGGTTAGGTAAAAGGCCTCAATGGTCATCCATGGCTGATACGGCACAATAGGTTCTTTTTACAACTATGTTCATAATTTTACAACCATGGTACAAAATAAAGACTGCATTGTAAATTCTGATATGATTATAATGTCCGTAAAGGCACTGAGTGGCAATATTTGGATACCTAGCCTTTAGATTTATGCCCCCACCAAAAACATTAACGTTTAATACAAGCATTGCCCCAACACTCTCCGGAAGTTTGATGCACTGTCTATATTTTTTGGCCCAATCTGTGACTAACACCTGACATGGACATTGGTCATTTTGGAGGCAGCCATACTGGGCAGGTATCAGCGATTTCTTCTGTCCTTCACTGCCCTTTGATGGTTTAAATACCATGGTCAACCAATTAATAATATTTATGTCATGAAATAACTAAAACTAGAGATGTAATGTGGGTTCCAATAGAACCCAGTTTCGAATTGAAATCTGTGGAACTCCCAAATTTTCACGGAACCCGGATTTTTTCGAATTTTCGATTTTTATCAAAAATCGAAAGTAGACGATTATCGAAAATTGAAAGTAGAACGATTATCGAAAATTGAAAGTAGACATCTTACTAAAGAACAAGACAGGAGATGTTAGAGTAGGTAACCAGCACCCAAAGGAACAAAAAAGTCAGGTGAGTACTGAAAAACAGAAACAGAAAAACACCAAGCCTAGGCCAGCAGGTTATAATGTCCGGCAATTGCTGCTTCCAAGCATAGTGTTAAACTGGCCAGTGCTGCGGTCCCTGGTTATCTCTAACACAGCAGGCTAGATCGATCCTTTTTGGACTTTCCAATGCTCCCACAAAAACTATTCAACACTATCCTTAGTGCAGATTTTTACACCTCTACACAATCCATATATGGACTATCCCCAGGAGCCTGGCTCCAGCCTAGAAACAAGAATCCCTTATTGTTTGTGTGTATAGTTGTATTAGTGACCTAAAAGCCAAATTTGCTGTTCCTAACAATCTTGATAAATTAGCAGACTATTTTCAGCAAAGGAGGCCCTCAAATTAACCACCCCTGGGAATCCATTTAGCGTAATGTATAATCTATCATTTGTATTATAATAATATATTCATGTCCCAGACAGTTTACTTCTCTGATGTAATTTATACTTCCAATGTCTATCAAGATGTGAAGGTGAATTAAAGGGCATGCTTAGATCGTAGCTCTTTGGGGCAGCGCCCTGAAGCACCACGGAATATGCTGGTGCTGGTCATATAAATCCACAATAAAATATTCAGACTTAAAGGAAGTGTTCTCTCAGAAATGACATATTTTACAAAACATCTGTAATAATAAACTCCCTGTCCCCAGCCCCCAGAATCCCTTTCTTGTCCCTTCCCCTTCCAATAATGCCTGTGCATCGCTTTCAGTGTGGCATAGTAGTGTGGGTAGAAGAGAGACAGCCCTTCATGATGCACAGTCCTTTCCATTCCCCATAGTGCCTGTGCATCGCTTTCAGGGTGGCATAGTAGTGTGTGGGTTAGAAGAGAGAAGCCCTTCATGATGCACAGTCCTTTCCCATTCCCCATAGTGCCTGTGCATCGCTTTAAGTGTGGAAAAGTAAGTGTAGGTAGGAGAGAGCCAACCACGTATGATGCACAACCCCATAGTGCCTGTGCATCGCTTTCAGTTGGCATAGTAGTGTAGGTAGAGAAGAGAGACAGCCACCCATGATGCACAGCCCTTTCCCATTCTCCATAGTACCTGTGCATCGGCTTAATGTTGGAAAAGTAGTGTAGGTAGGAGAGAGGCAGCCAGGTATGATGCATGCCCCATAGTGTGGCATAGGAGTGTAGGTCGGCTAAAGACAGCCACCCATGAGACACAAGCCTGTCCTGGTGTACAAAACATGTTTTGGCTTTGTGGTTAAATAATTGTTACCTCCGAAAGACCCCTACCAAACACACAAAAAAGCGACATCATATAGCAGTGCAGTGCAGTGAAGAATGCTCTGATTTGTATGTGGGGGAGACCAACAGCAACTGCATCAACGTATGCCCAGCACAGAGAGCCAATTCCTCGGGTCAGGACTCAGCCGTATTCTGATCTTAGGATAAAGGACATACCTTTGAAGATTGTAATGTTAACATACTGGCGAAGGAACATGACTGGTTCAAGAGAGGTGTTAAGGAGGCCATTTATGTGAAAATAAAGAAACCAAGCCTAAATAGAGGTGGGGGGGGTTTGACAACCAACTGTCTGATGGACAATGCTGTTTTAACACCTATACTCTGGGCGTTCTATAACACCTCTAGCCACTATCTAATCACGCCCTTACAACCCTGGCTGTGATATGCATTGGGATTTTTCCAGGGGTACATAATTGCCACAGATTCTTGTACAAGTCATTCTGATTGAGAAAGCCAGTCGGATGACTAGCGAAACGTCTCAAGAAAAACTCATTTCAAGTCCACGTTGATCTTAAGAAATACAACAGATATACCTGGCTGGATGAATGAGAACCTTCACAAGCAAACAGGTAGGAGGGTTAGAATGGAATGAAATCTCACCACTGAACTATTCCTTTAAAACAAAAAAACTGGTCACATGTCCGTTACCTGCACAACCCCAACTGATATAATCAGCACTTGATTACCTGTATTACTAACCTAATGATTGTCCCATTCTGGCAGAGTAAAGGTTTGTACACACGCTCAATTCGCTAGGCAGATCAACGATCGACCGACCCGAATGCATAAACACGGATGATTGTCGCCCCCGAAGGCTGTTCGCTTGGGGGTCGGGGGTCGCTCCCAAATTGAACACGTGTACGAACCTAACCTGGCTCCACCCCCATACAGTCACTCAAGGAAGTGATGCTGACATCACAGCCAATGATTGACTGCTGTTTCCCCTCTGTGCCTCCTCTGCACATGCTCAGCTTTATAAAAAGCTCCTAAGCATAGAAGGAGGCAGATATTTTGTCAGAAAGGAATGAATAGAAGTTATCTTTAAATATCTGGTTACAAATGCATGTGAAAAAACTGTGTAAAAATGGAAGGTATTGTTGCGGGCAGATTTATGACAAGTCATCGTTTTTTGGGACATTCCCTTTAATCATAATGATAATCACATGGACCTTTAGCTGGGTACACCACCAATCGTTACAAAATGACAAACAGAATTCCCTATACTTGTCCAGCCTCGTTACTGTGTGTACCCACCTTTTTACAAATACTTTTGGGTGCAAGATTCAGTATGGACTGTGCCAGTATTTTTAGTCTGTCGTTGGAATGGAACTGTGTGACTATGGAATTAAAACATCGCTTACCCATAACGGTTGATAATTTACGGCCATGTCATATTAAATTCCTTGATGCAGCCAGTAGAAGCTTGGCGGCTATCACGAATGTCCTGTACTGTGGATTTGTAAATATGTCCTATAGTGCCTGTTACCTGTACATTCTAAAAAAGGAGCGAGCGACACAAACCAAGCATATTAGTCTTGCCAACCTAGTATTTCATTGTCAGACAGGAGGAACACAAAAGGCGTGACGTTTCGTTACAAATAGAACCTTCTTGACCATTACAATTACCATGGGTTACATTGCGCTCAGCACTTTCTAAATCTACTTGGGCATGTGCAGGATTGCTTCTTGGTTTACACATGTATCTTCTAAAGGGTGGCAATGGTTAATATTGGAATTAAACCAAGAAAGGCATCACTAATGTTGGTTTTCCCCATAATGTATATAAATATACAGTATAGTGAGCTACTATGCCTTGTTTGGAACATGAATATTTTGTAGGATTATTTCATTATTTAGTATTTTTATATATTGAAACATCCTAGGATATATCCTATTATAAAGGTATTACACAGGCACAAATGGAGCTGAATTAAAGGGAAGTTCAGTGGTAGTAAATATTAATATTTTCAAAATTCTTGGTTTTGTATTATGCATACATAGTTATTCTACATACTCTCTCTCGTTTTCAGAAAAAATCAGGTTGATTTCATACCCATTGCTGTTCCCTGCTGTTGACATTAGTGAGCTGCCATTTCAGGTTCTAACGGTCCTTCTTCTTCCCAGGATGCACCACTTCCTTGGAATGTTCCTAACAGTAATTTCTACTGATTGGCTGTTTGGATGGGTCAAACATGCTCAGATCTCTACTGAGCAACTGAATCAAACCCAGGTGCTGGTCAAGGGCAAGAACCATAACGGTCTCTTATTAGGGGTCTGCAAACAGGAAGTCAGTATTTCGGTTACATTTATTTATACACCAGACACAATGCGAATGGGCAGAATAAGGTCATTGGGATGAATAATTACCTCTTTGTCTGAAAGATTATGTATTTTGCCATGAACTTCCCCTTTAAATAAATCCACGTTCCTCTATCAGAAGTTGGGTTATTTAAGTGCTCTAAATGGATTTGCCCATTGAACATACTCTTAGTCCTACCTGACAATGGTATTTGTCTTGAACATGTTGTAAGGACGTTAATGCAGCCCTTGTTCATGCTGGGCCGCTTATCTCCGACTTCACCCAGTAGTAGAATTGTCACAGTAGCACACGGCACTTATTTCTTATCGCTGCTAATTGGATACAGTCAATGGCAGTTTTAAGTGCTGGAGGTCAAATAATCTTTTAAGTTATGTTTAAAATAAACAGATACATTCAATGTTGTGTGTTTCTACTTTTCCTGCTGTATGTATAACACAAGCTTATTGTAGTTGATATCTGTTGCCTGGGGTTAATATGCAACAGCCAACAGTACCGAACGGTTGTGCTCCGTGTTTTGCACTGCGTATCTGGTTATTATGGGTAAATATTTGCCAGTCATTATTGCTAAATTAATAAAAGGTTTAAACCTCTCCATTGGCTAACTGATAAATAGACCGAGGGGGGTGGTGTCCCAAAATCTTATATAGCTCCTCTAGTCAGTTACTTCTTGAGATGTGAGACAATTTAGACCAAATGTTGTGTGGTTAATTTTCTAGATGATTCCATTGTTCTTTTTCGATACCAGTATCATTTAATATTGGCGCAGTGCATACTTAACAGAATTTCTAGGTAGTAGGAGTGAGAGTCCTTCTGACAGTTTTGCATTATATGGCACACGAAACAGTCTTGGGCATTGAGGCAAAATGGCACCAAGAGAAGCAAGAAGAAAGAGAAGTGACATTTGACCAGTGTTTGGTTTCATGCAGTTTGAAAAAGATAGAAAGGCAAGGGCTACAAATGAAGGGACACTGACTAAAATCCTAGTCCATGCCCTAATCATATCCTGGCTGATACTTAACACACCCTCCTTTGAGTTTAGCAAACAAACTGCCTGGCGCCACTTCAATCGATCTTAAACTTGCTGCCATCACGTTCATTTCTCTTCTCGCTTCTCACGAAGGACCAGTTCAAGCTGATACCCTATACTATAAAGCCACTATCCAGCACAGCCCCTCCATATATCTTACCCTATCTTAAAAGCACTATCCAGCACAGCCCCTCCATATATCTCAGAGCTGATCCACCGACACCGTCTCCGATGTAACCTCCGCTTTGCTTATTAATCCGCCTCTCATCAACCTGTCACTCTTCCCATGCCCGCTTCAGGACTTACTCGTGCTGCCCCTTGCTCTGGATCTCCCTTCCTCCCACCTGTCCATCATTTACCTCCCCTTAATATCTTCCAATGTAACCTTAAGGGGAAGTTGCAAGTTCAGTGCAAAATACATATTGCTTTTCAGAAAAAAGAGCAGTATTTTTTCATCCCAATGACCTTTACTTGCCAATTCAGCATTGTGTGTGTGATAATAAATGCAAACCGAAATTACTGACTCCTGTTTGCAGGACCCCCTAGTGAAGACCAGTTATGGTTTTGCCCTTGACCCAGCGCCGGGGTTGATTCCGTGCTCAGTAGGAGATCTGAGCATTGCTTGCTTTTTTGACGGCCATCCAACCAGCCCACTTCCGTCTCGCAAGTAGACATCATTTCATTCTTGTTTGTTAGGAGGTCTTTTTCTATTTCAACGGATGTGGTGTTGTGCCATCCTGGACACAGAATGAAGGCCGGCTTTGATTTAGGAACCATGGGTATAAAGACTGGCCAGACCACGTTTCACATGTCCACCCGGCCGCGGGGAGCAAATCACTGTCAAAGGGGTGTTGTGACAGGTTAAATCAACGCTCCTGGGCTTTTTTCCCACAATTGGACGCGGTCTCTAGGCGAAGGGATGCGTATACGGGCGTCACAGCATGATGCGTTGGTCCTCCCTGGCCTTATGCCGTCGTCGGCATTGTGACTGTAGTAATCCACACCTAATGCACAGAGGGCTATTACAGTCCCTGCTATAAGGACTAGAATTCTCTATAGTGAATACAGAGTGAATATTCCTCATTTATATCCTTCATATTATTACAGTCCCTGCTATAAGGACTAGGATTCTCTATAGTGAATACATAGTGAATATTCCTCATTTATACCCTTCATATTATTACAGTCCCTGCTATAAGGACTAATACAGAGTGAATATTCCTCATTTATACCCTTCATATTATTACAGTCCCTGCTATAAGGACTAGGATTCTCTATAGTGTATACAGAGTGAATATTCCTCATTTATACCATTCATATTATTATGGTCCCTGATATAAGGATAAGGATTCTCTATAGTAAATACAGAATGAATATTTCTCATTTATACCCTTCATATTATTACAGTCCCTGCTATAAGGACTAGGATTCTCTATAGTGTATACAGAGTGAATATTCCTCATTTATACCCTTCGTATTATTACAGTCCCTGCTATAAGGACTAGGATTCTCTATAGTGTATACAGTGTGAATATTTCTCATTTATACCCTTCATATTATTACAGTGCCTGCTATAAGGACTAGGATTCTCTATAGTGTATACAGAGTAAATATTCCTCATTTATACCCTTCATATTATTATGGTCCCTGATATAAGGATAAGGATTCTCTATAGTAAATACAGAATGAATATTTCTCATTTATACCCTTCATATTATTACAGTCCCTGCTATAAGGACTAGGATTCTCTATAGTGTATACAGAGTGAATATTCCTCATTTATACCCTTCATATTATTACAGTCCCTGCTATAAGTACTAGGATTCTCTATAGTGTATACAGAGTGAATATTTCTCATTTATACCCTTTGTATTATTACAGTCCCTGCTATAAGGTCTAGGATTCTCTATAGTGAATACAAAGTGAATATCCCTCATTTATACAATTTGTATTATTACAGTCCCTGCTATAAGGACTAGGATTCCCTATAGTGTATACAGAGTGAATATTTCTCATTTATACCCTTTATATTATTACAGTCCCTGCTATAAGGACTAGGATTCTCTATACTGTATACAGAGTAAACATTCCTCATTTATACCCTTCATATTATTGTGGTCCCTGATATAAGGATGAGGATTCTCTATAGTGAATACAGAGTGAATATCCCTCATTTATACCCTTCATATTATTACAGTCCCTTCAATAAGGACTAGGATTCTCTATAGCGTATACAGAGTGAATATCCCTCATTTATACCCTTTGTATTATTACAGTCCCTGCTATAAGGATTAGGATTCTCTATAGTGAATACAGAGTAAATATCCCTCATTTATACCCTTTGTATTATTACAGTCCCTTCTATAAGGACTAGGATTCTCTATAGTGAATACAGAGTGAATATTCCTCATTTATACCCTTCGTATTATTACAGTTCCTGTTATAAGGAATAGGATTCTCTAGTGAAAACAGAGTAAATATCCCTCATTTATACCCTTCATATTATTACAGTCCCTGCTATAAGGACTAGGATTCTCTATAGCGTATACAGAGTGAATATCCCTCATTTTAACCCTTTGTATTATTACAGTCCCTGCTATAAGGACTAGGATTCTTTATAATGTATACAAAATTAATATTCCTCATTTATACCCTTCATATTATTACAGTCCCTGCTATAAGGAATAGGATTCCCTATAGTGTATACAGAGTGAATAGTTCTCATTTATACCCTTCATATTATTACAATCCCTACTATAAGGACTAGGATTCTCTATAGTGTATACAGAGTGAATATTCCTAATTTATACCATTCATATTATTACAGTCCCTGCTATAAGGACTAGGATTCTCTATAGTGTATACAGAGTGAATTTTCCTCATTTATACCCTTCATATTATTATGGTCCCTGCTATAAGGACTAGGATTCTCTATAGTAAATACAGAGTGAATATTCCTCATTTATACCCTTCATAATATTACAGTCCCTGCTATAAGGACTAGGATTCTCTATAGTGTATACAGAGTGAATATCCTCATTTTACCCTTCATATATTACAGTCCCCGCTATAAGGACTAGGATTTCTATAGTGTATACAGAGTGAATATTCCTCATTTATACCCTTCATTATTACAGTCCCCTATAAGGACTAGGATTCTCTATAGTGTATACAGAGTGAATATTCCTCATTTATATACCTTCTATTATTACAGTCCCCGCTATAAGGACTAGGATTCTCTATAGTGTATACAGAGTGAATATTCTCATTTATACCCTTCATATTATTACAGTCCCCGCTATAAGGACTAGGATTCTCTATAGTGTAACAGAGTGAAATATCCTCATTTATACCCTTCATATTATTACAGTCCCTGCTATAAGGACTAGGATTCTCTATAGTGTATTACAGGAGTGAATATTCCTCATTTATACCCTTCATAATATTACAGTCCCTGCTATAAGGACTAGGATTCTCTATAGTGTATACAGAGTGAATATTCCCCATTTATACCCTTCATATTATTACAGTCCCTGCTATAAGGATTAGGATTCTCTATAGTGTATACAGAGTGAATATTCCCCATTTATACCCTTTATATTATTACAGTCCCTGCTATAAGGATTAGGATTCTCTATAGTGTATACAGAGTGAATATTCCTCATTTATACCCTTCATATTATTACAGTCCCTGCTACAAGGACTAGAATTCTCTATAGTGTATACAGAGTGAATATTACTCATTTATACCCTTCATGTTATTATGGTCCCTGAAATAAGGATTAGGATTCTCTATAGTAAATACAGAATGAATATTTCTCATTTATACCCTTCATATTATTACAGTCCCTGCTATAAGGACTAGGATTCTCTATAGTGAATACAAAGTGAATATCCCTTATTTATACAATTTGTATTATTACAGTCCCTGCTATAAGGACTAGGATTCCCTATAGTGTATACAGAGTGAATATTTCTCATTTATACCCTTTATATTATTACAGTCCCTGCTATATGGACTAGGATTATCTATACTGTATACAGAGTAAATATTCCTAATTTATAACCTTCATATTATTATGGTCCCTGATATAAGGATGAGGATTCTCTATAGTGAATACAGAGTGAATATCCCTCATTTATACCCTTCATATTATTACAGTCCCTCCTATAAGGACTAGGATTCTCTATAGTGAATACAGAGTAAATGTCCCTCATTTATACCCTTTGTATTATTACAGTCCCTTCTGTAAGGACTAGGATTCTCTTTAGTGAATACAGAGTGAATATTCCTCATTTATACCCTTCGTATTATTACAGTCCCTGTTATAAGGACTAGGATTCTCTAGTGAATACAGAGTAAATATCCCTCATTTATACCCTTCATATTATTACAGTCCCTGCTATAAGTAATAGGATTCCCTATAGTGTATACAGAGTGAATAGTTCTCATTTATACCCTTCATATTATTACAATCCCTACTATAAGGACTAGGATTCTCTATAGTGTATACAGAGTGAATATTCCTAATTTATACCATTCATATTATTACAGTCCCTGCTATAAGGACAAGGATTCTCTATAGTGTATACAGAGTGAATATTCCTCATTTATACCCTTCATATTATTACAGTCCCTGCTACAAGGACTAGGATTCTCTATAGTGTATACAGAGTGAATATTCCTCATTTATACCCTTCATATTATTACAGTCCCTGCTACAAGGACTAGAATTCTCTATAGTGAATACAGAATGAATATTCTTCATTTATACCCTTCATATAATTACAGTCCCTGCTATAAGGACTAGGATTCTCTATAGTGAATACAGAGTGAATATTCCTCATTTATACCCTTCATATTATTACAGTCCCTGCTACAAGGACTAGGATTCTCTATAGTGTATACAGAGTGAATATTCCTCATTTATACCCTTCATAATATTACAGTCCATGCTATAAGGACTAGGATTCTCTATAGTGTATACAGAGTGAATATTCCTCATTTATACCCTTCGTATTATTACAGTCCCTTCTATAAGGACTAGGATTCTCTATAGTGAATACAGAGTTAATATTCCTCATTTATACCCTTCATATTATTACAGTCCCTGCTACAGTATAAGGAGTATGATTTCCTATATTGTATACAGAGTGAATATTCCTCATTTATACCCTTCGTATTATTACAGTCCCTGCTATAAGGAGTAGGATTCTCTATAGTATATACAGTGTGAATATTTCTCATTTATACCCTTAATATTATTACAGTCCCTGCTATAAGGACTAGGATTCTCAATAGTCTATACAGAGTAAATATTCCTCATTTATACCCTTCATATTATTTCAGTCCCTTCTATAAGGACTAGGATTCTCTATAGTATATACAGAGTGATTATCCCTCATTTATACCCTTCATATTATTACAGTCCCTGCTATAAGAACTAGGATTCTCTATAGTGTATACAGAGTGAATATTCCTCATTTATACCCTTCATATTATTACTGTCCCTACTATAAGGTCTAGGATTCTCTATAGTGTATACAGAGTGAATATTCCTCATTTATACCCTTCATAATATTACAGTCCCTGCTATAAGGAATAGAATTCTCTATAGTGTATACTGAGTGAATATTCCTCATTTATTCCCCTTATATAATTACACTCCCTGCTATAAGGACTAGGATACTCTATAGTGAATACAGAGTGAATATTCCTCATTTAAACCCTGCATATTATTACAGTCCCTGCTATAACGACTAGGATTCTCTATAGTGAATACAGAGTGAATATTCCTCATTTATACCCTTCATATTATTACAGTCCCTGCTATATGGACTAGGATTCTTAATGGTGTATACAGAGTGAATATTCCTCATTTATACCCTTCATATTATTACAGTCCCTGCTATAAGGACTAGGATTCTCTATAGTGTATACAAAGTGAATATTCCTCATTTATACCCTTCATATTATTACAGTTCCTGCTATAAGGACTAGTATTCTCTATAGTGAATACAGAGGCAAAAAGCATTTAGCATTTTAAATCCTTTATAACCATCTTAGCCCCATTATTAGCCCATATTCTCTGTCAGGGGCAGCTAATCACGCGTATGAATGAAACATACACGCAATCAGCTGTTTAAAAGACCTGACCCGATCTTCCGGAACTTAACTATAACCGCGATCAGCTATTTAAAATGGCTGGTCGAGGAAAAGATCTTGAGGTGGAGGTGGTGGTAGTTACTCTCTTTCCTCATATTTTTACTATTGATATACTTAAAAAACATTTATTAGGGTGGTCTTGCTTTGTTCTGCTATTGGTATTTCATTTTTAATATTAGCTCATTTAATTGCTTTCTTGCACTTTCTTGCACTCCTTATTACAACTTTTACACTGCATGGAAACCAGACACACAATTAAAATTATATCAAGGAGATGTAAAAAGGTATTATCTTTAAAAATTGTGCTAATTGTTCCCCAAATTAACACAATTTTTTAACGAGAACTTTTATTACAACTCCCTGCATGTATTTAAAGTGCATCTCCATCCACAAAAAAATCTTTTAATATGTTGTAGGGCATGCCCCCACACCCCCAAAGGCTCTATTTGCACTTTAAAAATAGAATCCAAGCTCCTCATTCGAGTTCAGTTCTGGTCCGCCTCCCATGCCTTCCGGAACTACAAGAAGGGGGCTGGACTGGCAGCCGCAGCTTTGACTGGATGAGAGGCAGTGGGAGGTTGGGTTTTGAAGGGCATGCACTGCAAGACATCTAAAGGTTTTTACGATAGATGAGCAGCAGCCAGAGAGGGATCGGGACGGATGGGGAGAAAGGGCTCCCCTGCGCATGCCACCAGCAATTCAGAGGACAGATCAGAAGCAACAACCTTTTGGACAGGAAGACAGCTCCTACTCTTCAGTTTCCTGCACTGAAGTGGCACTGCAGGAGAACCATAAGGTGCAGAGATGTAAGGTGAGGATTTCTTTAAATTGTACAGTGTGGCCAGTAGTGGTTTAAATTTTAGTTTGGGGGTGGACATGCCCTTTAATCAGAATGGTGTGACGCCCAGAGTCCCTGGGTAAACTTCAGCACCTATACCTTAATCTATCACCGCTATTTTCACTTATAATTAAGTGCCTGATCGTCAGGAGACTTGCGGTGCCTCGTTGTACACAGCTACCCCCAGGCCTTAGAGTGCAAGGTATAGGTGCTGAGGCCGAGTATACCCAGGAAAACCAGGACATCCAAACTGAAGATAAGGAAGGGAAAAGACAAGAAAACTAGGACAAGACAGAATCAAAAAACTGGGGAGTCAAACATATGGACTAACCTAACGCTATAACAGCAAAGGTACAATGGTGGAGAAAAACCTAAAATAGAGCAAAGGAACCAATGGGGAAAGGAATGACTGAAGTCACATGTGGGGATTGGGTAGTTTGAATTAACTGGATCTCCTCTGCCCAATCTGGGATCTGCAAGAGCGAGATAAGCAGAGGTGCCTGCGCACATCCGTGAGGCACCAGAAGAGCACTGAGCAGGGGTGGGAGCAGGAGGACACTTGCGCACGAATAGACCGTACGCGGTGCAATGACGTCAGCGGGAGCACGAGGCAGGTAAACGCTTACCCCTGAAAAATGGATTATGAAATGGAAAATCTCCTTTTTATAACCATAGCAAGATTATAGCGTTTTTAAGTCCTGCAGCACAGACACTTCCCTTCCAAAGTGCAGCCTTTTTAAGCCAGATTTAAAAGTTATTCTGTCACATTCCAGTTTATTAGACATATTTCTCACATTGGCCCTGCAACGCAAAGTTAATTTATTACGTAAAAGGATTATTATCCTTTTGTAGAAAACTTAGGACCTTTAGTAAATCTCTGAACTGAACTGAGAGACTTTTGCATGATAAATGCATTTAGTATTTGAAATATGAATACGGACAAAACATTGCCTGCACTATTTATCTGCTCTGCTTTTTGGCTAATATCAACCGTTCTTATCAGTGGACAAGGGATGGAGAGATTCTCGGGGACCCTCCTATGCTTTCAGGTAGGGACAGGTCTGCACATGACCCACATACACTATACTACCGGCTCCTCCCCAGCTGGCAGGCACGCTGTCCTGATCACGCTTCTATCTCTTGTATTGGTGTGCATGCACAGAAGTTAGGAACTCAGGCAGGACACAGCGCCATCTGCTGTGGAGAAGCTGTTAGTGGATCAATTTTACCCGGGTGTTGTATTATTCACAGGGAACTGGGAATAAGTGTTCTCACCTCCCTGTGAATAATAGCTATAGATTTCATATACTGTCCCTTTAAGACTATAATAGCCAACGGTGGCTCTCCATACATATCCATAAATATATTTGCCTTCTTAACAGAAAATTGGTTCACTTTTAGAAACACAGCCCATAAGGTTACAGGTTCAAATCCCCAAATTTGTGTAGGGCATTTTTCTTTTCTTTTTTTTTTTTCTCAAAGTTTAATAGGAAATAAACTGAAAATATTACTTTTGCCTGAGAGGCAGGATCTTCTGTAGTATGATCTGTAACTTGTAAATTATTTATAAATTAATAAAAATGTGTAAGTAGCACTTACTCTGAGGTGTGTGTTGCTGCATGCCTTCAATCTAGCACATTTTTTTGGTTCAAGAGCAGTATCCTCCCTTTTTTAACCACTTCCACTTCCATCTGACCTGACTTTTCCCCCACAAACCAACTGTCAAAACTGCACACAGCATACAGCATTCCAACTGTCAAATCTCTGTTACCAATCAAGCTACAGTAAAACTGCTCACAGAAGAATAGTTTATGATAATAAGGCACTTGAGTGACAGCTAAAATGTAAGATGTTTGAAGTTGGATATTTAAAGAAATAGGGGGCAGATCAACAAAAAAATGATACAGTGGTGGTTGGAAAGAATTATAGTTTCCAGTAATGATTAATTTAAAATATTTTTTTTTTTTATTTTCAGTATAAGTAACCATTAATCCCCCTTTAAGAGATGCATTGGTTCTCAAATTTTAAATGCCAACATATAATTACAATATCTATTTTAATAAGACATGACAAAAATGGACATCAGGTTGGTGCATCTACTAAAATAAACCAGACATCAGCATACTATCCTATTATTAAAATGGCACCAGCATAAAATATACAAATGTACCTAAACATAACCCCAACATAGATGGACCTTCCCCTGGACTGTCTGTCATGCCCTGGCCCTGCCCACATATCACCCAAACCCCACACATCCCATGCAAAGTTGGGTTGTCCAGGACAGTGGGACCCACCACTAAAATGATGACTAGCAGTTTTCAACTTTGGTAAACCTCCTTTATATTGTACGCAAGAGTTATACAACTAACTAGAGTTGCACAAAACTATCAGGGTTCGTTGTGACAGTTTTGCGGAACGGCACATGGTGTTGATGTGGAACTTCGACTGAAGAAATCTCAAAATTTCAGCAATAAAACTTATTCTCACTGGTCAAAATTTCAGTAACAGTAGAACCAATAGTATCTGCCGGGAACAGCTGGAAAACATGTTAACTGCCTCTAAACTAATTCTATTGCTTTAATATATACAATAAAAGGTTTTTGGATTAACACATTTATATAAACTAGATCCCTGCAACCTTATTGGGTTTTCTGCATTCTCTGAAGTATAGTCCTCTTTGTGCAAACGACACCCTCTACAGGTAAGAATGAAAATAGCCTGTTGCTAAATAATAAACGAATATAACAGTGGTATATTTATAAAGCAGTCTTTACAGTAATTACTAATCTTGCAACCTTTTTCAAGCCCCATCTGTAATTTGTGACATGTTTGTAAAATATCTCTATAGCCTGCCAATGGGAGATACCACACTGTTGTAAAATAAAATGTTAAAGGACCAGTGTTGCTATATAGTGAATATTTATTAATATGCCTTATATAATAATTTAAGGCCATCTATACTGGAAATTTTAAAAGTATAATTCTTCCCAACT
Source organism: Hymenochirus boettgeri (assembly GCA_019447015.1). NCBI lineage: Eukaryota > Metazoa > Chordata > Amphibia > Anura > Pipidae > Hymenochirus > Hymenochirus boettgeri. The sequence goes on along the minus strand of CM033473.1, from coordinate 17,244,681 downwards.
ATCACTTTTTGTTAATCTATTGATATCTATTTCTTTAGATATCCAATGTGAACCATATTTCAGCTGTCAATCAATTACCTTATTATCATAAACTCCTCTGCTGTGAGCAGTCATGCTGTAACTGGTATGGTGACAATTGGTATGTTTGAATTGCATGATGGGGAATTCTCTCTCCCAGTGCTGCCTCAAAGTGATTACTGAGCATGCTTGACTTTTCAGAAGGTCCTGTCAGATGGAAGCTGATCTACAGTAATCCTATCATCATCCTATTGTGCTTGTGCAATAAGGTGCAACAATATATCTGTGCTATTAATCTCAAGCAACCAATTATTAAGCTACAGTACAGTAAAAAAGCTAACATTTGATTGGTTGCAGCAGATTTGTTTCATGTTACATAAGTGTATTAATAGCTGCAAAGTTCCGTTTACTGTTCATACTGTAACATTAAACCTCTTTTTTTAATCTCAAAGAAAGACCTTGTTTGTTTTATTCTGTAACAGAGGTTTTATACAACTGATGCTTTTCAAGAAAGAGTTGGCAGACAGGTTCACAGCAAATGGATAAAAAATATTAAAGGGGAACTAAAGGTGTCTAAAGCAATTGAACTAAATAACAGGAGGTGATGTCATGAGAACATTTACAAAGATTGGTATGGAGAATATTACCTTGCTCAGAAAAAGCTATTTAAAGGGCATGTCCACCCCCCCCATTCCCCACTGCTGACCCCACTGTATAGTGTTAAAAAATCCTTACCTTACCACTCAAATGGTTGCCCTGCCGTGTCTATCCAAAGCCCCAGAAAATGAAGAGCAGTCTGAGCGTAAAAAGGTTTCTGCCCCTTACCTTTCCTCTGAGAGGTTTCTGGCATGTGCAGTGGAGCCCTCAAAAACCCCTCCCTCCCTCGCTTTTGCTGTAGTGTAGGGGACCCTAGCCCATCCCCAACCGCCGTGTTCATTTGCCATCAGGAATGTATTTATAATGTTTCATCCCCTTCCCACCGCGTTCTGCACTGCAAGCAGCCGCGTATGTGATTGTCTGCCCCTCAGCTAATCATAGACTAAGTTGCCGGTCTGGCCTCCTGCTTGCAAGCAGAGGGCCAGATCAGAATGCCAGGAGAGTGGAACGAAGCTCTGTAAGTAAATATCTTATGAGATTTTTAGGGGGTGGGCTAGGGTCCCCTACACTACAGCAAAAGTTTATATTGAAGTTGGAGAAAATCTTTAAATCAACAGCACTGGTACTGAATTTTACAGGATGATGATAAAATTGCTCCGAAGAGTCAAACCCAATCCGACTCCTTTATCATAGGAATTTACAAATACAGCTCTCATTAAGGCAGCATTGCATGTTATACAGTAATGTCTGTGGTTCTGAGCACGTGCATTGGCCACAGGGACATAAAGGAGTAATTTAACATGGCTCCTCCTCCCTCTTATCTGGAAATATATCAAACAGCCCATGTGTCATATAACAATAAAAATCAATAATCAGGCACACCATGCCCATTAGACAGGTTGCATATCATGCTCAGGTCGCTGGCCCCACTGTGCAGTGTTAAAAAAATCTTACCTTTCTCCTCTGCTCCTTATGTTTCTCCTGTAGTTCCTATTCAAAGTCCAGAAAAATGAAAAGTAGGAGCCTTCCTGTGAGTAAAAATGTATCCTCCCCTTCCCTGTCCTCCTGGGAGACTCTGGCATGTGCAGTGGAGCTTTCACCCCTCCCTCCCACCCTCTGAATCCCTCGTCATTGCAGATATGCTTGAAAAAAATATACATTTCTGTTGTGTAGGGACCCCCCTCTCAACCCTAACCGCCAAGTTTAAATCTTAAAAAGTGTCCAGAAACATACTTACCAACCTTCATTCCCTCCTCTCCCTCCATAGCCAAGTAGCATTAGACGCAGAGGCCGAGGGAACCTCTGGCGGTTAAGGACGGATGGGGGGTTTCTACACTACAGAAAAAAGAACATTTTGGGGTGGAGATACCCTTGGACTCAGTGCACCTTTTCCTTTTTGACAATATTTCAGGGTCACTATTCCCTAAGATTCCAATTACCTTCATATCTATAATATGTTCCATGACGTTAGATATTTCCAGATCCAACAGAGCACCTTTTCTATTAGGAACCGAATATTTGAGAAAATGTTTATGTAGAGAATTATGTAGAGAACCCATCACTCTTTACTGTGTTAGCAGTTCCACTACTTCAATCAAAGTCAGGGTAATTAAAGCCCCCCATAATCAAAACATGACCCAAACAGTTCTTAGCATCTGCATATGAAGCTGAGTCCCTTCCTCCTTGCTGGCATTTGTTGGCTTGTAGCAACCAACATTAACATTACCCCCTTTCCTGTTACCCAATTCCCCCAATATTGCCTCCACTTTAACGTCAATATCAACAGTTCTCTCTTCTTTTAAATTTGGCTTCAAGTCTTGTGAAGCATAAATACATACCCCCCCCTTTTTTTATGTCATGCCTTAACAAGGAGTATGATATCCTTCTTAATGTGCAGCCCAGTCATGAGAATTATTTAACTATGTTTCTGCTATAACCATCACATCATACTTTTCAGTGAAAGCCATTATCTTCAATTCTCCCGTTTTTTCAGCCAGGCTCCTCGCATTTGTAAACATACATTTTAGATTACAATCCTGTAATTTCTTTGCACACTTTAATATAGTATATCAGGGATCACCTAGATTTGAGTTATTACAAGCCTTTCATTCTCCTTACACAGACAAATAGTTGTCCAACAGAGTGTACATTTAAAATGCTATGACTGTTTTATCTTTCAAAACAAATGAATGGAAGCAAATTTTAGATTTTGTTATTCACATTTGTAGCATTGCCAGGTTGAGTATATTTGTTGTGGTGCCAAGTCCTTTTTGGCACTGGCATTTTTACAACAGTATTTACACATGACATCCTACTCTGAAAATATATGGTGCCCGCCAAAGGCATTTAACCCTTAAAGGGCATGGCCCATCCAAGAAACCTCATGAATAGAAGCCATTGTGGGAAGATGACAAGACCGGATTGTCACCTGCCATGATGCCAAAAGCACCACTGGTCAAATATATTACAGTCTGGATTTATCAGCCTCCCCTGTTGGATGTGGAATCTCTGCCAATGGATTATAGAGATGAAGATAAATGGAACTGAGGTAAGTTAAGGCAACAGTTTCAGTTAAGTACACCTTTTCTCAGTTTGTATTTGGCCTTTGTATACATTTGTTGCATGTCCTCTATAAGCCGAGGTTTTTCGGGTTGAATGATGTTTTCAGTGATAGCGGACATAGTTTATTCCTCTACAATGGAAGCTTTATTTAACTTGGAGACAGCTGAAGAACAGAAGAACTCACTTCCCCTCAATTTCTCAATTGTGTTTTTGAGTGAAGACAAATATCTCATTGTCATGCAGAGAAAGACAAAAGGATAAGACGCAGGTAAGTAAGGACTATATGTTTTGTTGATGATAATTTATTCTCTCTAAGTTTGTGGGGTTTTAGTGATTAAACCCTGCAAGTAATAATGTTGGGTAGTGGTTTGTATCTTTACAAATTTATTGGCAATATTGTGCATTTGTTAGGGGCGTGTCAGCATTTATAAGGTATGGCCACATCATTGGAATATGGTGAGGTTAGTAAAGGCCTCAATGGTCATCCATGGCTGATACCGCACAATATTGTTCTTTTACACTATGTTCATAATTTTACAACCATGGTACAAAATAAAGACTGCATTGTAAATTTCTGATACTGATTATAATGTCCGTAAAGGCACTGAGTGGCAATATTTGGATACCTAGCCTTTAGATTTATGCCCCACCACAACATTAAATACGTTTAATACAAGCATTGCCCCAACACTCTCCGGAAGTCTTGATAGCAACTGTCTATATTTTTTGGCCCAATCCTGTGACTAACACCTGACATGACATTGGTCATTTTGGAGGCAGCCATACTGGGGCAGGTATCAGCGAATTTCTTCTGTCCTTCAATGCCCTTTGATGGGATTTAAATACCAATAGGTCAAACCAATTAATAATATTTATGTCATGAAAATAACTAAAAACTAGAGATGTAATGTGGGTTCCAATAGAACCCAGTTTCGAATTGAATCTGTGGAACTCCCAAATTTCACGGAACCCGGATTTTTTCGAATTTTCGATTTTTATCAAAAATCGAAAGTAGACGATTATCGAAAATTGAAAGTAGACGATTATCGAAAATTGAAAGTAGACATCTCTACTAAGAACAAGACAGGAGATGTTAGAAGTAGGTACCAGCACCAAGGAACAAAAAAAGTCAGGTGAGTACTGAAAATAAGAACAGAAAAACACCCAAGCCTAGGCCAGCAGGTTATAATGTCCGGCAATGCTGCTTCCAGCATTAGTGTTAACTGGCCAGATGCTCGAGGTCCCTGGTTCAATCTCTAACCCAGCAGGCTAGATCGATCCTTTTTGGACTTTCCAATGCTCACACAAACTCATACACTATCCTTAGTGCAGATTTACACATCTATCACAATCCATATATGGACTATCCCCAAGGCTACCTTGGCTCCAGCCTAGAAACCAGAATCCCTTATTGTTTGTGTGTATAGTTGTATTAGTGACCTAAAAGACAAATTTGCTGTTCCTTAACAATCTTGATAAATTAGCAGACTATTCTTTCAGCAAAGGAGGCCCTCAAATTAAACCACCGCCTGGGAATCCATTTAGCTTGTAATGATATATCTATTCATTTGTATTATAATAATATATTTCATGTCCTCAGACAGTTTACTTCTCTGATGTACTTTATACTTCCAAATGTCTTATCAAGTAATGTGAAGGTGAATTAAAGGGCATTGCTTAGATCGTAAGCTCTTTGGGGCAGCGCCTGAAGCACCACGGAATATGCTGGTGCTGGTCCTATATAAATCCACAATAATAATATTCAGACTTAAAGGAAGTGTTCTCTCAGAAATGACATATTTTACAAACATCTGTATAATAAACTCCCCTGTGCCCCAGCCCCCAGAATCCCTTTCTTGTCCCTTTCCCCTTCCAATAATGCCTGTGCATCGCTTTCAGTGTGGCATAGTAGTGTGGGTAGAAGAGAGACAGCCCTTCATGATGCACAGTCCTTTCCCATTCCCCATAGTGCCTGTGCATCGCTTTCAGTGTGGCATAGTAGTGTGGGTAGAAGAGAGATAGCCCTTCATGATGCACAGTCCTTTCCCATTCCCCATAGTGCCTGTGCATCGCTTTAAGTGTGGAAAAGTAGTGTAGGTAGGAGAGAGCCAACCACGTATGATGCACAACCCCATAGTGCCTGTGCATCGCTTTCAGTGTGGCATAGTAGTGTAGGTAGAAGAGAGACAGCCACCCATGATGCACAGCCCTTTCCCATTCTCCATAGTACCTGTGCATCGCTTTAAGTGTGGAAAAGTAGTGTAGGTAGGAGAGAGGCAGCCAGGTATGATGCACTGCCCCATAGTGTGGCATAGGAGTGTAGGTCGGCTAAAGACAGCCACCCATGAGACACAGCCTTGTCCCCTGGTGTACAAAACATGTTTTGGCTTTGTGGTTAAATAATTGGTACATCCGAAAGACCCAATACCAAAACACAAGAAAAGCGACATCATATATGCAGTGCAGTGCAGTGAAGAATGCTCTGATTTGTATGTGGGGGAGACCAAACAGCAACTGCATCAACGTATGGCCCAGCACAGAAGAGCCAATTCCTCGGGTCAGGACTCAGCCGTGTATCTGCATCTTAAGGATAAAGGACATACCTTTGAAGATTGTAATGTTAACATACTGGCGAAGGAACATGACTGGTTCAAGAGAGGTGTTAAGGAGGCCATTTATGTGAAAATAAAGAAACCAAGCCTAAATAGAGGTGGGGGGGTTTGACACCAACTGTCTGCCATGTACAATGCTGTTTTAACACCTTACTCTGGGCGTTCCTATAACAACTCTTAGCCACTATCTAATCACACCCTTAACACCTGGCTGTGATATGCTAATTGGGATTTTCCAGGGTACATAATAGGCACAGATTCTTGTACAAGTCATTCTGAATTGAGAAAGCCAGTCGGATGACTAGCGAAACGTCTTCAAGAACTACATTTCAAGTCCAGTTGATCTAATTGAATACAACAGATATTTATAATGTATACAAATGTAATATTCCTCATTTATACACTTCATATTATTACAGTCCCTGCTATAACGACTAGGATTCGTTTTAGTGTATACAGAGTGAATATTCCTCATTTATACCCTTCGTATTATTACAGTCCCTGCTACAGTTTAAGGACTATGATTTCCTATAGTGTATACAGAGTGAATATTCCTCATTTATACCCTTCATATTATTACAGTCCCTGCAATAAGGACAAGGATTCCCTATAGTGTATACAGAGTGAATATTTCTCACTTTTTACAACATACTTTTGGGTGCAAGATTCAGTATGGACTGTGCCAGTATTTTTAGTCTGTCGTTGGAACTGTGTGACTATGGAATTAAAACATCGCTTACCCATAACGGTTGATAATTTACGGCCATGTCATATTAAATTCCTTGATGCAGCCAGTAGAAGCTTGCGGTATCACGAATGTCCTGTACTGTGGATTTGTAAATATGTCCTATAGTGCCTGTTACCTGTACATTCTAAAAAAGGAGCGACACAAACCAAGCATATTAGTCTTGCCAACCTATGTATTTCATTGCATCATAGACAGGAACACAAAAGGCGTGACGTTTCGTTACAATATAGAACCTTCTTCTGACCACTTACCAATTACCATGGGTTACCATTGCGCTCAGCACTTTCTAACTCTACTTGGGCATGTGCAGGATTGCTTCTTGGTTTACACATGTATCTTCTAAAGGGTGGCAATGGTTAATATTGGAATTAACCAAGAAAGGCATCACTACTGTTGGTTTTCCCCATTAATGTATAAATATACAGTATATAGTGAGCTACTATGCCTTGTTTGGTAACATGAATATTTCTGTAGGATTATTTCATTATTTAGTTATTTTATATATTGAACATCCTAAGGATATATCCTATTATTAAAGGTATTACACAGACACAAATGGAGCTGAATTAAAGGGAAAGTTCAGTGGTAAATATTAATATTTTCAAAATTCTTGGTTTGTATTATGCATACATAGTTATTCTACATACTCTCTCTCGTTTTCAGAAAAAATCAGTTGATTTCATACCCATTGCTGTTCCCTGCTGTTGACATTAGTGAGCTGCCATTTCAGGTTCTAACGGTCCTTCTTCTTCCCAGGATGCACCACTTCCTTGGAATGTTCCTAACAGTAATTTCTACTGATTGGCTGTTGGATGGGTCAAACATGCTCAGATCTCTACTGAGCAACTGAATCAACCCAGGTGCTGGGTCAAGGGCAAGACCATAACGGTCTCTATTAGGGGTCCTGCAAACAGGAAGTCAGTATTTCGGTTACATTTATTTATACACAGACACAATGCTGAATGGGCAGAATAAGGTCATTGGGATGAAATAATACTGCTCTTTTGTCTGAAAAGTATATGTATTTGCACTGAACTTCCCCTTTAAAATAAATCCACGTTCCTCCTATCAGAAGTTGGGTTATTTAAGTGCTCTAAATGGATTTGCCCATTGACATTACTCTAGTCCACTGACAATGGTATTTGTCTTGAACATGTTGATAAGGACGTTAATGCAGCCCTTGTCATGCTGGGCCGCTTATCTCGACTTCACCCAGTAGAATGTCACAGTAGCACACGGCCACTTATTTCTTATCGCTGCTAATTGGATACAGTCAATGGCAGTTTAAAGTGCTGGAGGTCAAATAATCTTTTAAGTTATGTTTAAAATAAACAGATACATTCAATGTTGTGTGTTCTTACTGTTTCCTGCTGTATGTATACACAAGCTTATTGTAGTTGATATCTGTTTGCCTGGGGTTAATATGCAACAGCCAACAGTACCGAACGGTGCTCCGTGTTTTGCACTGCGTATCTGGTCTATTATGGGTAAATATTTGCAGTCATTATTGCTAAATTAATAAAAGGTTTAAACCTCTCCTATTGGCTAACTGATAAATAGACCGAGGGGATTGTCCCAAACTCTTATTATTAGCTCCTCTAGTCAGTTACTTCTGAGATGTGAGACAATTTAGACAAATGTTGTTGTGGTTAATTTTCTAGATGATTCCATTGTTCTTTTTCGATACCAGTATCATCTTAATTATTGTCGCAGTGCATTACTTAACATGAATTTCTAGGTAGTAGGAGTGAGAGTCCTTCTGACAGTTTTGCATTATATGGCACAGAACAGTCTTGGGCATTGAGGCAAAATGGCACCAAGAGAAGCAAGAAGAAAGAGAAGTACATTTTGACCAGTGTTTGGTTTCCATGCAGTTTGTAAAAGATAGAAAGGCAAGGGCTACAAATGAAGGGACACTGACTAAAATCCTAGTCCATGCCCTAATCATATCCTGGCTTGACTACTTTAACACACTCCTTTGTAGTTTAGCAAACAACTGCCTGGCGCCACTTCAATCGATCTTAAACTCTGCTGCCCATCACGTTCATTTCTCTTCTCGCTTCTCACCGAAAGGATCCAGTTCAAGCTGATTACCCTATCCTATAAAGCACTATCCAGCACAGCCCCTCCATATATCTTACCCTATCCTATAAAGCACTATCCAGCACAGCCCCTCCATATATCTCAGAGCTGATCCACCGACACCGTCTCAGATGTAACCTCCGCTTTGCTTATAATATCCGCCTCTCATCAACCTGTCACCTCTTCCCATGCCCGCATTCAGGACTTTACTCGTGCTGCCCCTCTGCTCTGGATCTCCCTTCCTCCACCTGTCCATCATTTACCATCCCTTAATATCTTCCAATGTAACCTTAAAGGGGAAGTTCAGTGCAAATACATATGCTTTTCAGAAAAAAGAGCAGTATTTTTTCATCCCAATGACCTTAATCTGCCAATTCAGCATTGTGTCTGTGTATAAATAAATGCAACCGAAATACTGACTTCCTGTTTGCAGGACCCCCTAGTAGAGACCGTTATGGTTTTGCCCTTGACCCAGCGCCGGGGTTGATTCAGTTGCTCAGTAGAGATCTGAGCATGTTTGACCCATCCAACAGCCAATCAGTAGAAATAACTGTTAGGAACATTCCAAGGATGTGGTGCATCCTGGGAAGAAGAAGGACCGTTAGAACCTGAAATGGCAGCTCACTAATGTCAACAGCAGGGAACAGCAAAGGGTTTGAAATCAACTGATTTTTCAAAATGGGAGAGAATATGTAGAATAACTAAGAAGGCATTACACAAACTAACAATTTAACAAATATTGATAATTTCCACTGAACTGTCCCTTTAAACCCCACCCCTTCAGGCACCATGTAACCTGGCCTAGTCTTTACCCCACTCACTGACTCAACCTAATCTATTTACAGCCTACCGATTCCCGTCAACTAATATCTTATCCCCATTTCCTCTAGAATGTAAGCTCTTTGGACAAGGTCCTCTTTCCTGGTGTATCACAGTATTGCTGAAAATCAAAGGGTATGTCCACCCCCCAAACTTTTAAATCTAGCCTAATTGCCCCCCAAAACCTGGACCTCGCGTGGATCTTACTGCTGAAATGAGCAGTAAATGTGTGAAGGCAATTAGTTTAGATTTAAAAAATTGTTTGGGGGGTGAACATACCCTTTAAAAATCATTTTGTGTGCTCTTATTGGTAACCTTTGAAAATAACCTTGAATGTTCGATAACCAGCGAAAATACTATCGGAAACTCGAAAGTAGTTTCTGTTCGTATTTTCAAAGGTTATCGAACTTTCGAGATTATTTTCGAGGGTTACAGAAAATAACCTTGTACGTTCAGTAACCCTCAAAAATGCAGTCCGAACCCTCGAAAGTAGGTTACAGATCTTCGAGTTTTGTCCTGAGATCTATGTATGTAACACGTATGACTATGTAATTGTAAAGCACCACGTAAGATGTTGGTGCTATATAAATCCATAATAATAATAAAAGGTGTGATCTCCACCATGAACTTGAGGACTAACACTGGCCATACACGATATGGACGTTTTAGACGTGATTTTCGATAGCTGAATCTATGGGCCCTAGTTGTAAAGGCGCAGTATTGCTTTTTATTGATACGTGCCTTTAACGATTGATTAAACGATCGTTAACCGTTCATTAATTTCCGATAGGTTTAGCGTTCGCTAATTTACGATTCTAAATTACCACTAGCGATCGTAAATCTACAATAACGTGATTGTAGATTTATGATCTTCGTAAACCAACATTTACGGCCACTGTCATACATCATAATGTATCGCTGAATTCCGATACAGCTCCTTTACAAATAGGGCCCTATATATATTTACATTTTTTTTGCAGGTGGTTTTTATTTTCTGTTCCCACCTGGCCCATTCATTATGTGGTTGCAACTCGATCCCCAAATATCTATTGTGTCCTTCTGCTACAAATTAAGCGACATTTAGTTATGACATGGTGAGACAGGTATTTTTCTCCGACTTGGCAGGAGGCTTTATGGGTTATAAGAAGTCTATGGAGCTGCTCCACTCACCAATAAGAATCTATCCTTAGTGAGCTCTTGCTCAATGCGTGAAGCGTAGTTAAACCCCCAGAAAAGTCATTCATGTTTCCTGTAACCTTCTCTCCTTGCTGTAATGTGACCCTCACATAATTATGTTGGCAATAAGAACTATTCATGGGAAGCTCTATTAACACACACTAGACAATTTATTCTTCATTGTGGTACGGTTCAAAGAAATCCCTGTATGTTTTGTTATATAATACTTTACAGGATTTACACAGTAGCAACACGGGAGGTTACCCGAGGGCGGTTTCTATCTTTTTAAATGTTTTTAATAAAGCTATAGGATTTTCATTTAAAATAATTACATTGATACACAATTAAAGCAGAATTGAATGTCGTTACCAGAGCTTGCCTATAGCTTAGGGGATTCTTGGCTGTCCTTAGGTTTCCTAAGTAAAAGTAATATATCCCCTGGAGAGCTTCCAGCTACTGGGAAGAAATGATTTCATTATTATCCTTCTGTGCTCTACTGCTACTTACTTTTGTAGGAAACCCCCTTTATCCGAGTTTATTTAACTGCTACCTGCAGTGTATTATCCTTATATTAATCAAAACTTCCAGGAGGGGTAACCTTGCTATCCTTTAGAGGTCTTGAAGGTCTCCAATAGGACCCCATTCCTGCAAACTAGAGATGGCCGAACTTTATAAAGAACTTCAGTAAAAGTTCGAATTCGGACCCATTAAAGTCAATGGGGCGTGATAGTTCGAAAAGTCCAGAGGATTTACAGCTAACTTACTGTAACTTACTGTAAATGACTGTGGTACCTGGGAAATGGTCTGGGAAAAAAAGCCACTATAACCAAAACCTGTTTAAACACCTCTTAAACACGAGCGGGCAATTGTCAGGTTTTGTGCAAGCTACATTCAAGGGTTATGGCCAATTCAAGGGTTACAGAACTATATTTTCGAGGGTTAGCGAAAATAGAACCATAAATTCGAGGATTACCGAAATCGAACTATACTTTCCAGGATTACCGAAAATTGAAAGTTACATTTGAGGGTTAACAAACGATACATTCTAGGGTTAGCAAAACCGATCCATACAATCGAGGGTTACCGAAAAATAACGATACTTTCGAGGGTTAGCGAACGGCCCGTAAATTCGATAATTAGTGAAAATACAGCCACGAGTCTGGAAAAACAAACTCGTTTGAACAGTTTGAGTTTGTCTGAATCCATCTCTACTGCAAAGATCAGCTGCACTCAAGACATTCATTCTTGTCCTCCTCTCCACCTTCAACCCTCTTCCTGCTAACATTTCCGATATTTTCTAAGGCCCAGATTCTAATTGGGCAGACTGTGTCCAGGGAATGCTGGGAATTGTATTTGGGTAATTGGGTTGGGTTTGAAGTTACAGCTGGTGGGTACTTTCTAGTCAAAGTTTTAAATTATGGATAGGGATGGAAATAACTGCCAAGTTTCTGTTTCGTGGCAGTTTTACAAAATATGTTGAATTTAAAATTCAAATTGAACCCCCCTGAGATTAATGGGAGCAGAAATATTTAATTTATAACATTGAATTTTGACACCGATATTCCAGTTTTCAACATCAGATTCTTACGTAATTCCACAAGGTTTTGCCTTTTGAAATTCTGAAAGTTAAGACAGATCCATGAATGTTTAAAACCCACAGTTCTTCCTCATACCGGGGTACCCTGCTAGTTACAGAGCTGTTATGTGCCCTCAAGTGGCATAGAGATTGCCATTCATTTTGCCAGACATCAGGTTTATAGAGTTTATAATAAGGTTAAATGTGGAAGTTCACATTTTTTTGTTTTCATAATTTAATTTAATTGGTTTAAACATAAATTATTTTAATTGTTAAATAAAGATATGACCAATCATTTGCCATCTTAACGGGCCTTTAAAGTCTTTTATTGGTGATTTATGTTAAGTTATAATTTTATTTATTAGAGGATATGTACACTGGGAAATTTGTTTTTTTAAATTGCTCAAACTTTAATTCTTCCCAACTATCACTGTACCACTTGTTTGTTGATCTGCCCTCTATTTCTTTAGATAACCAATCTGAAACATCTTACATTTCAGGTGTCAGTCAAGTGCCTTAGTGTCATAAACTCTTCTGTTATGTATAGTTTTGCTGTAGCTGGAATGGTGACAGTTGGTACGTAAACTGCATGGTGGGAAATTCCCACTCCCAATGCCGCCTCATCAGGATTACTGCTTGACTTTACAGAGAGTCAGATGCTGGGGCTGGGGAACTGAGCTTGAGCAAAACAAGTACTGGATTGAAGTAATGCAGCAACACAAACACATCAGAGTAAGTGCTGCTTACATATATTTATTTATAGATTAAAATAAGGCAAAGTCATTGTGTACAATTCCTTTAAGGTACATCCTGCAATATATTATGCAATAAATTATATTATATATATATTATATTAGTTGTCTAACATTAGTAATATAAGATTAGGTTGTGTAAAACGTTAGTAATATAAAATTAGGTTGAGTAACAATTCTGTATCTTTATCTATTTCCTTAAAGCCCATTAACTAAATGTTTTTGAAACTGGGTTCTGAGACTAAAGGGCCAATCAAATGATTGCTCTTTAAAGGAACTTCCCAACATTTATAAAGATAATTACAACATGAACAAAGTAAGCCCCAAGGAACTGCACACACAACCATTTCTCTGTTCTTTCCCTTCTATTGTATAATTAATTTCCATTCTATTTAAGCTATAAATGGGGAATCTCCAATTAAACAAAATAAACCATTTTACTACCTGCAAACCAAAGTACTGGGCCAAACCACATTTATTGCATAATGAAGCTCCTATTGGCAGAAGAAATATTTCCATATTGTTCTCCAATATATATAATTAGTAGACTTATCATGGCAGCCAATGTAATAGGGACTGTGCACCTTGATTCACTCTTCATTGAGATAAACTATGTAATGACTCTTGGAATCCTTGGATGCTCACATTGTGTCCTTGCTGCTTCATAAAAACATTTTACATGGAAATATCTCCTAGTCAGAATTGCTACATTTACACATTTTGCCCAATAAGGTGCTTTGAGGACAAAAATATATAAACCACCAATCTGCTATGTAACCTGAAAGAAGGTATGATGTTTGGTAGAAAATGGAAGCTTACCGGTAATCATAAAACTGGGGAGCTACCCACGTACTTACCAATATATAAAACAAGCTACTATAGTACTTACTAATGTATAAAACCAGCTACTATAGTACTTACTAATGTATAAAACCAGCTACAATAGTACTTACCAATGTATAAAACCAGCTACTATAGTACTTACCAATGTATAAAACAAGCTATTATAGTACTTACTAATGTATAAAACCAGCTACAATAGTACTTACCATTGTATAAAACCAGCTACTATAGTACTTACCAATGTATAAAACAAGCTATTATAGTACTTACTAATGTATAAAACCAGCTACTATAGTACTTACCAATATATAAAACCAGCTGCTATAGTACTTACCAATGTATAAAACAAGCTATTATAGTACTTACTAATGAATAAAACCAGCTACAATAATACTTACCAATGTAGAAAACCAGCTACTATAGTACTTACTAATGAATAAAACCAGCTACAATAGTACTTACCAATGTATGAAAACAGCTACTATAGTACTTACCAATATATAAAACAAGCTACTATAGTACTTTTACTAATGTATAAAACCAGCTACAATAGTACTTACCAATGTATAAAACCAGCTACTATAGTACTTACCAATATATAAAACCAGCTGCTACAGTACTTACCAATGTATAAAACAAGCTATTATAGTACTTACTAATGAATAAAACGAGCTACAATAGTACTTACCAATGTTATAAAACAAGATACTATAGTACTTACTAATGAATAAAACCAGCTACAATAGTACTTACCAATGTATAAAACCAGCTACTATAGTACTTACTAATGAATAAAACCAGCTACAATAGTACTTACCAATGTATGAAACCAGCTACTATAGTACTTACCAATATATAAAACAAGCTACTATAGTACTTACTAATGTATAAACCAGCTACAATAGTACTTACCAATGTAAAAACCAGCTACTATAGTACTTACCAATATATAAACCAGCTGTACGTACTTACCATGTATAAACAAGCTATATATGTACTTACTAATGAATAAAAGAGCTACAATGTCCTTACCAATGTATAAAAACAGACACTATAGTACTTACTAATGAATAAAACCAGCTACAATAGTACTCAATGTATAAAACCAGCTACTATAGTACTTACTAATAAGAATAAAACCAGCTACAATAGTACTTACAAGTAAAAACCAGCTGCTATAGTACTTACCAATGTATGAAACCAGCTGCTATAGTACTTACCAATGTATGAAACCAGCTACTATAGTACTTACTAATGAATAAAACCAGCTACTCTAGTACTTACCAATGTATAAAACGAACAGCTGCTCTAGTACTTACCAATGTATGAACCATCTGCTATAGTACTTACCAATGTATAAAACAGCTCATAGTACTACATTATAAAACCACTACTATAGTACTCACCATGATAATAAAGCCAGTTTCTATAGTACTTACCAATGTATAAAGCCAGTTTCTATAGTACGTACCAATGTAAAAAAAAAAACAGCTGCTGTAGTACTTACCAATGTATAAAACAATCTACTATAGTACTTACCAATGTATAAAGCCAGCTACTATAGCGCTTACCAATGTATAAAACCAGCTACTATAGTACTTACCAATGTATAAAACCAGCTACTATAGTACTTACCAATGTATAAAACCAGCTACTATTGTACTTACCAATGTATAAAACCAGCTACCCTAGTACTTAACACTGTATGAAACCAGATACCCTAGTACTAACCAATGTTAAAACCAGCTACTTAGTACTTACCATATATAAAACCATCTACACTAGTACTTACTACTATTGAAACCAGAGCTACCCTAGTACTAACCAATGTATAAAACCAGCTACTATAGTACTTACCAATGTATAAAACCAGCTACTATAGTACTTACCAATGTATAAAACCAGCTACTATAGTACTTCCCAATGTATAAAACCAGCTACTGTAGTTCTTACAATGTATAAAAACAGCTACTGTAGTACTTACCAATGTATAAAACCAGCTGCTATAGTACTTACCAGCTACCATAGTACTTACCAATGTATAAAACCAGCTACTATAGTACTTACCAATGTATAAAACCAGCTACCATAGTACTTACCCATGTATAAAACCAGCTACCTTAGTACTTACCACTGTATGAAACCAGCTAGCCTAGTACTTACCAATGTATAAAACCAGCTACAATAGTACTTACCTATGTATAAAACCAGCTACTATAGTACTTATCAATGTATAAAAACAGCTCTGTAATACTTACCAATGTATAAAAACAGCTACTGTAGTACTTACCAATGTATAAAACCAACTACTATAGTACAAACCAGCTACCATAGTACTTACCAATGTATAAAACCAGCTACAATAGTACTTACCTATGTATAAAACCAGCTACTGTAGTACTTATCAATGTATAAAAACAGCTTCTGTAGTACTTACCAATGTATAAAAACAGCTACTGTAGTACTTACCAATGTATAAAGCCAGCTACCGTAGTACTTACCAATGTATAAAAACAGCTACTGTAGTACTTACCAGCTACCATAGTACTCACCAATGTATACAACCAGCTACTATAGTACTTACCAATGTATAAAACCAGCTACTATAGTACTTACCAATGTATAAAACCAGCTACCCTAGTACTTACCACTGTATGAAACCAACTACCCTAGTACTAACCAATGTATAAAACCAGCTACTATGTACTTACCAATGTAAAAACCGCTACTAGTACTTACCAATGTATAAAACCAGCTACTATAGTACTTACCATGTATAAAAACAGCTACTGTAGTACTACCAATGTATTAAACAGCTACTGTAGTACTAACCAGCTACCATAGTACTCACCAATGTATACAACCAGCTACTATATACTTCCAATGTATAAAACCAGCTACTATACTTACCAATGTATAAAACCAGCTACCCTAGTTACTACCACTGTAAAACCAACTACCCTAGTAACTACCAATGTAAAAACCGCTACTATAGTACTTACCAATGTATAAAACCAGCTACTATAGTACTTACCAATGTATAAAACCAGCTACTGTAGTTCTTACCAATGTATAAAACCAGCTACTATAGTACTTACCAATGTATAAAACCATCTGCTAAAGTACTTACCAGCTACTATAGTACTTACCAATGTATACAGCCAGTATACATAGTACTTACCAATGTATAAAACCAGCTACTATAGTACTTACCAATGTATAAACCAGCTACTATAGTACTTACCAAGTATGAAACCAGCTACTTAGTACTTACCAGTATAAAACCGCTACCGTAGTACTTACCACTGTATGAAACCAGCTACCCTAGTACTAACCAATGTATAAAACCATCTACTATAGTACTTATCAATGTATAAAACCAGCTACTATAGTACTTACCAATGTATAAAACCAGCTACTATAGTACTTATCAATGTATAAAAACAGCTTCTGTAGTACTTACCAATGTATAAAAACAGCTACTGTAGTACTTAGTACTTACCAATGTATAAAAACAGCTATTGTAGTACTTACCAATGTATAAAACCAACTACTATAGTACTTACCATGGTATAAAACCAGCTACAATAGTACTTACCAATGTATAAAAACAGCTACTGTAGTACTTACCAATGTATTAAAACAGCTACTGTAGTACTTACCAGCTACCATAGTACTCACCAATGTATACAACCAGCTACTATAGTACTTACCAATGTATAAAACCAGCTACTATAGTACTTACCAATGTATAAAACCAGCTACCCTAGTACTTACCACGGTATGAAACCAACTACCCTAGTACTAACCAATGTATAAAACCAGCTACTATAGTACTTACCAATGTATAAAACCAGCTACTGTAGTTCTTACCAATGTATAAAACCAGCTACTATAGTACTTACCAATGTATAAAACCAGCTGCTATAGTACTTACCAGCTACTATAGTACTTACCAATGTATACAGCCAGATACTATAGTACTTACCAATGTATAAAACCAGCTACTATAGTACTTACCAATGTATAAAACCAGCTACTATAGTACTTACCAATGTATGAAAACCAGCTACTATAGTACTTACCAATTATAACCCAGCTACCTAGTACTTACACTGTATGAAAACCAGCTACCCTAGTACTAACCAATGTATAAACCAGCTACTATAGTACTTACCAATGTATAAAACCAGCTACTATAGTACTTATCAATGTATAAAAACAGCTTCTGTAGTACTTACCAATGTATAAAAACAGCTACTGTAGTACTTAGTACTTACCAATGTATAAAAACAGCTATTGTAGTACTTACCAATGTATAAAACCAACTACTATAGTACTTATCATGGTAAAAACCAGCTACATAGTACTTACCAATGTATAAAACCAGCTACTATAGTACTTCCAATGTATAAAAACAGCTTCTGTAGTCTTACCAATGTATAAAAAACAGTACTGACTCTTACCAATGTATAAAAACACTATGTAGTACTTACCAATGTATAAAAACAGCTACTATAGTACTTACCAATGTATAAAAACAGCTACTATAGTACTTACCATGTATAACCAACTACTATAGTACTACCAATGTATAAAACCAACTACTATAGTACTTACCAATGTATAAAACAGCTACATATAACTTACCAATGTATAAAAACAAACTACTATACATATCTTACCATGTATAAAACCAGCTACTATAGTACTTAACCAATGTATAAAACAGCTACTATAGATACTTACCAATGTATAAAACCAACTACTATAGTACTACCAATGTATAAAAACCAACTACTATAGTCTTACCAATGTATAAACAGCTACTATAGTACTTACCATGTATAAAACCAACTACTATAGTACTTACCAATGTATAAAACCAACTACTATAGTACTTACCAATGTATAAAAACAGCTACTATGTACTTACCAATGAATAAACCAACTACATAGTACTTACCAATGTATAAAACCAACTACTATAGTACTTACCAATGTATAAAACCAGCTACTATGTACTTATCAATGATAAAAACAGCTTCTGTAGACTTACCAATGTATAAAAAACAGCTACTGTAGTACTTAGTACTTCCAATGTAATAAAACAGCTTATGTAGTACTTACCAATGTATAAAACCAACTACTATAGTACTTATCATGGTATAAAACCAGCTACAATAGTACTTACCAATGTATAAAACCAGCTACTATAGTACTTACCAATGTATAAAACCAGCTGCTATAGTACTTACCAGCTACTATAGTACTTACCAATGTATACAGCCAGATACTATAGTACTTACCAATGTATAAAACCAGCTACTATAGTACTTACCATGTATAAACCAGCTACTATATACATACCATGTATGAAACCAGCTACTATAGTACTTACCAATGTATAAAACCACTACCATAGTACTTACACACTGTATAACCAGCTACCTAGTACTAACCAATGTATAAACCAGCTACTATAGTACTTATCATGTAAAAACCAGCTACTATAGTACTTACCAATGTATAAAACCAGCTACTATAGTACTTATCAATGTATAAAACAGCTTCTGTAGTACTTACCAATGTAAAAAACAGCTACTGTAGTACTTAGTACTTACCAATGTATAAAAACAGCTATTGTAGTACTTACCAATGTATAAAACCAACTACTATAGTACTTATCATGTATAAACCAGCTACATAGTACTTACCAATGTATAAAACCGCATTACTATAGTACTTATCAAGTTAATAAAAACAGCTTCTGTAGTACTTACATGTTAAAACAGCTCTGTACTACTTACCAATGTAAAAAAACAGCTATGTAGTACTTACCATGTATAAAACAGCTACTATAGTCTTACCAATGTATAAAAACAGCTACTATAGTACTTACCAATGTATAAAACCAACTACTATAGTACTTACCAATGTATAAAACCAACTACTATAAGTACTTACCAATGTATAAAAACCAGCTACTAGTACTACCAATGTATAAACCAACTACTATATACTTACCAATGTATAAAACCAACTACTATAGTACTACCAATGTATAAAACAGCTACTATAGTACTTACCAATGTATAAAACCACACTATAGTACTTACCAATGTATAAAACCAACTACTATAGTACTTACCAATGTATAAAAACAGCTACTATAGTACTTACCAATGTATAAAACCAACTACTATAGTACTTACCAATGTATAAAACCAACTACTATAGTACTTACCAATGTAAAAAACCAGCTACTATAGTACTTATCAATGTATAAAAACAGCTTCTGTAGTACTTACCAATGTATAAAACAGCTACTGTAGTACTTATTACTTACCAATGTATAAAAACAGCTATTGTAGTACTTACCAATGTATAAAACCAACTACTATAGTACTTATCATGGTATAAAACCAGCTACAATAGTACTTACCAATGTATAAAACCAGCTACTATAGTACTTACCAATGTATAAAACCAGCTGCTATAGTACTTACCAGCTACTATAGTACTTACCAATGTATACAGCCAGATACTATAGTACTTACAATGTTAAAACCATCTACTATGTCTTACCAATGTATAAACCAGCCTATAGTATTACCAAGTATAAACCAGCTACTATAGTACTTACCAATGTATAAAACCAGCTACCATAGTACTTACCACTGTATGAAACCAGCTACCCTAGTACTAACCAATGTATAAAAACCAGCTACTATAGTACTTATCAATGTATAAAACCAGCTACTATAGTCTACCAAGTATAAACGCTACATAGTACTTACATGTATAAAACAGCTTCTGTAGTACTTACCAAGTATAAAAACAGCTACTGTAGTATTAGTACTTACCAATGTATAAAAACAGCTATTGTAGTACTTACCAATGTATAAAACAACTACATAGTACTTATCAGTTATAAAACCATCTACATAGTACTTACCAATGTATAAAACCAGCTATATAGTACTTATCAATGTATAAAAACAGCTTCTGTAGTACTTACCAATGTATAAAAACAGCTACTGTACTACTTACCAATGTATAAAAACAGCTATTGTAGTACTTACCAATGTATAAAAACAGCTACTATAGTACTTACCAATGTATAAAAACAGCTACTATAGTACTTACCAATGTATAAAACCAACTACTATAGTACTTACCATGATCAACGAAACTACTTAGTACTACCAATGTATAAAAACACTACTATAGTACTTACCAATGTATAAAACCAACTACTATATTATACCAATGTATAAAACCAACTACTATAGTACTACCAATGTATAAAAACCAGCTACTATAGTAACTTACCAATGTATAAAACCAACACTATAGTACTTACCAATGTATAAAACCAACTCTATATACTTACCAATGTTATAAAAACAGCTACTATAGTACTTACCAATGTAAAAACACTACTATGTACTTACCAATGTATAAAACAGCTACTATAGTACTTACCAATGTATAAAAACAGCTACTATAGTACTTACCAATGTATAAAAACAGCTACTATAGTAAGTGTATTATGTTAATCAGTCTCTGCTTATGTGACTGCACTGTTAAAACCTATTAAACACAAACCCAACACTAACATTAATAACAGGAATGGGAAAGTGTCTATATGGGCTGAAAGGCATTTAAAACTGATGGCAATATTAATTGTATTCTATTTTTGATGACAAGGTCATTGTAAGTCATCTGTTTTAAAGGACAAGTCCACTGTACAGGACTTTTAAAGAATGAAACCTACCAAGGGCAGGGAGTCAGGGTTGGTTATTTCTACATCCAATATCATTTTGTGAGGAATGCCAGCGCATACAATTTTCCTCTGCCATGTTAGTGTCCTGGACTTTCCTGTATTAAGGATAGAGATGAGCAGTGAGGAAACCTGGCAGAAGCAGTTTGGGTGTTATTGCTCCCTCACAGAAACTATATCCCTCGTACTTTCATTTTACTGTTTTCTTTTTTTTAAAATGATATAAAGGCTGCAATGCCCTTTAATGATTTGAAAGGATTGGTATTTTGAGCGATGTTATTAGTCGAGATCCACATTACATTTATTTTTCTGAATCAACGTAACCTTGGCATTTAAGGAACAGGATTCCCTTCCTGTACAATAAAAGATGGTCAATTAAAAGTTGTCATTCATGAAAATGTCCTTGCATCTTTCCATCAACCTTATTTCTCTTCTCCCCTAATCATAAATGGAACTTTTCTGAAACCTATTACTTCTATTGCTGTTACTCTCTAAAGATTTCTGGTGCATTCAGCAGCCACGTGCTTTCTTGTTAAACTGTCCACTACACGGAATGATTGTTTTTGTTGATCAAATCAATCTAAATTTCACACATATCTCCGTCTACTGTACATGACTCTTGACGGGGACTGGAAAATGGGGTCGACTGAAAAACGTCCATTTGTTGGTGCAGTGGACGTATTTATAAAGGCGCGGTATAGTTATTTTGCGATTGTAGATTTCCGATCGCCTATGCATACCATGTATTTTGCTACAGCCTGACATTGTACAAAGCAATAATGAGACCCCCCTTCTGCTGCCCTTCCTGCTTCATCTACAGCAGTTGCCTGAGGGCTGTATCTGTGCAGTTGCTGAAGCTGCTCCCGTGGAAGTTACACCTCTGGCTATTATGGTAGAGCGGGTGATTTTTTTTATTTAAATTTTACTTTCTGAGAAGGCACTGTTCCCTTTAATTTCTATGATAATCATGTTTCTGGCTTTGTTTAGACCGTATCAACCTCAAGCACAGAACATAGAATACTACACATAGGGCAACTGAACTGAAGAGCTAACGAGCAGGTAGCCCCCAAATTACCAACAGATCTGTTCCTGAATTTGTATCATTTTCCTATTATGGGTTTACTGCCAATCGTATTGTCTGTATATCAGATCAAGAAGAAAACCAACCCCCTACCCTATAAGCTGCACCCAGGGGAGGGAGACCCCTGGAGTTAAAAACTGTCAACGGGAAACACTTTTGGAAGAAACGTTATATCCATGGAAGTTTTGTTCTTTAATAATCCAGGAAAATGATTGAAAATGTCTAGAATGCACCTGCACACAAGAGAATTCAGTCGGGAACCCAATGTGCAGGCCAGAGGGTTTATTGGTTCTCCTTGAAGGTCCAGTCTTTAGAACGATGAGACATTTTATTAATACATACAAGGCATCTTCTCCTGAAAGGTGGCAGATAACAGACAAGACATTGAAGAGCTGACGTAAGTGGCTGCATTGTGCAATCTACTTGTCAGCTTTTCAGTTGGGAGAAGCGACGTGTTACCATAGATGTCAGCTCTGTGTCATCTTCCCCTCCCTCGTCCTTTCAGCGCGGCCGTCAATGAATGAACTCTGTGTCTTCTGGATTTTCATTGCACAACCAAATCCTTTAAACTATAGCGCCGGTTTCTCTGCAACTCTACAGGATGTACAAAGACTATAAAACTGGGAGATGAGAGAGAGAGAGATGGGGGGTCAATGTCTGTAATTGATTACACTGTGTATATGTTTAATAGTCATGTTAGACATGTTCATTTTTTGTTTGCTTTTTTAAAAAACAAAAAAGGAATTTGTAGCCTTAAGTTCACTATCCACCAGAAGAAAATATATGATGTCCCTCCAAACTTACCGCGCTGAATCCTGAGTTCAATTCCACCCCTGGACCACATCTGCAAGAGTTTGTATGTTCTCCCCGTGCTTGAGTGGGTTTCCTCCGGACACTCCTTTTCCCCCCACAATCATAAAGACATACTGATAGGTTGTATTGTCAATAAATGGTGCTTAGATTGTAAGCTCTTCAGGGCAGAGTCTGGATTGAATGTATCATGGAATTGTAAAAGCGCACGGAAGATGTTGGTGCTATATAATCCGCAATAATAATAATAATAATAATAATATTTATTTTATATTTATATTAGTGGAGAATTGACCGTTATCTCAATGTGAAACAGAACAAAGTTAAAGACATGTACAGGGTAAATGGAAAGTGAAGATTTTATTGAACAGTCCTAGCTCTTTAAGTCATTTTAGGCTCATGCTACTGGCTTTGATCATTCGGTGCATCTGGTTCTGTCCATATGTACTCAACAAATCCCTCAATCAGTCAGTGAGTCCATGAGAAAGCCTTCCACTTACAGATAACAAAGGAATGCAGAACTATGTGATGCCACACAACATTTCACATGATCTACTTTGAAACTAAATGTTCATTTTTTTTATATCAAGCAGGAGCTGCCATAGTGAATGTCAGGAGAGGTAAACTAATGTTGTAATACTGTGCGCGCTAATATTTTTTGGTGTAAATCCTAATTTTGCATATAATGGGCTGAATTTACATATGGTTACTAGAGTTGATATTTTCTATAAATGCTCACTGGTAAGGGCTACGTCACATCAGGCCATTTTAACAAATGCGATCCGATTCTGTTTTGTGATCCGATCGCGTGTTAAAAACTGTACATTGGTGTGGCCCAATTGGAGTGGCCACACTAAGGGCCATTATATAACGTGCAGTATCGCAAGTTAGCAATACAGAGCATTATGGTTAATGTACGACAGCGTCCTTAAATGTATGACCGCGATCGTATATTAACGGTCGGTAGTAAAGCATCGCAATTGTATGTTATGGGGGATCTTAAATCTACGATCCTTATGGACATTTATAATCTCTATCGTAGATTTACAATAATGGTTATAAATTAACGATCGTTTTAAGATTGTTTAAGGGCATGTATCCCTTAAAAGCAATACCGCGCCTTTGTAAATATGGCCCTGGGTGCGTTGGGGGCGTTTGTGCTGCAATCCGTTGGTGGAGCGCACGCGTCATCATTTTTGGTGCAATTTCCATGCGCTCCGATCAACCAAATGACAGGATCGCAGCGTGGGTTCAGTGTGCCTCGGCCCAAAGGGACGTTTTAAAGGGACATTCCAGTATGCCCATCAGTAAACGTTAGATTTTCATTTTTCTTGTAAATGACCCGTTCATTGCATTAAAACTCTGGTATTTCAGTCGATCAGGACAAAAATATATCGGCCATGTTTTTTTCCACAACTGACTTTCATCACCCATCTTTGTGTTTAAATTCAAAATTAGAAAAAAATGAATCAGGTGTAGAGTCTTTATTTTTAGTGATTGATAGTCTAATGTGTACACGGCCATTTCTTCCTCATCACTTGGACCACTTTATTTGGACAAGGCCCATAACTACATAACTTAGAGCGTTTCTACAACTTGTGTTTACAGTTGGTTAGTATCTGGTCCATAATATTATTACTGAAAGTAACTAAAAAAGTAAAATTCCTTAAAGGAGAATTTTGTGCAAATAAAATGTAAAATACAAACTTTAAAATGAAAGGACCTGGGACAGAGAGGAAGAGTTGGTACGGGGTAATTCCTACCTCCTAATATCATTTCTGTGAGCAGCATTAACGCAAAGAAAACTGTTTCTGCCAGCTTCCAATTGGCTTCAGAACTATTTTAATACAGGAAAGTCCAGGACACTAACCTGGCAGGTGAAAACAGTATTGCTGTCAGGTTTGGACTGGGGTATTGAGTTTAGGGGATCAAATAACATTTTATATCTCTATTATCATTAATTTACCATCTTACTCCTACTGAACCCATTCTGTTTATTAAATTGCATTTCTTCTTACAATCCCTTTTACTTTTTATAACATTTTTGCAGTTTTCTCTGTTTCTTGGATGAATGGGCTGTGGGTCCATTGGGGATTCCCCTGTACCCTGGTAGGCCAGTCAGACAACTGTGTGATGGTGCTCCTCACAAAAAATATTGGGAGGTAGGACTAATCATTCCTTTCTTTTATAAAAAAAGTAATTTTTACAGTGCAGTTGTCCTTTAAGCTTTGAACTGCAGATGTGAGTTAAGAAACCAAACAGTAGAAAATAGATGGCTTATCGTAGAGCTGATAAAGCCTATTTAGCAGCTAATCTTAAGTAGGACAGTGGTGTGCTTGCCTTTAAGATGGCAGGATGTGATCAATTGCTTCCTTAAAGGTTGGCCGTGGTCCTGCACTAGAATTAAAATTCTTTTCGTGCGAACGTTTGTAAGCTGCTGTTCAGATAAAGAACCATGATTAAAATAATTTGTGCATCTGGCTATAATTAAAGGCCCGTGGCTTGTAATGACAACTTTATCTATGGACTGGCAGAAATAACCTCTCTGTATAAGCTGGATGCTGGATTTGATCTCTTTAATTTTCTAAACACTGGACGATTGTGGCAACTGACTTTGTACCTATGACAGATGCTGTACTGGAATAAGGAAAACAATTTGAAATATGTGTTAATAATACTTAAAGGAGCACTGAAGATGAAATATATTTGACCCTAAATGGATTCTATAATTACATAACAAGCAGATATCTGAAACTCTCACTTCTGAAACCAACGGCATTCTGGAGAAATCGTGTATAATTGTGCAGATTCGGTCATTTCTGTAGCCCCTCCTTTTTAATAAGTAATGATTGGTCACTGTTTAGTCTTTTTACAGAAGGTCACTGGCAGTCACCCATTAGTTACACAACATCTCTGGCAGGAGGAGAGGGAGGGCTAGAGATCAAACTATAAATTATCTGGTGGAATAATCCCCTTTTGTGTCTATTTACATTGGGCCCTAGAGTATGGGTAGCAGGACACATTTTATATATAAACATAGTGCTTCAGGTGCACAATTACATAGTGATTCATAACTAGCTTTTTTTAAAGGTGAATTTCAAACTTAAACACATTTCAATAAAAAAAAATTATGATTAATGTGTACTATGTAATTCCTTATCAAACAAAACCTTACAAAAAGGTTTTGGTTCAGAAATCCTGCCCCCCCCTCTAGCTCAGTGATCACAACATGCTCAGTGGTAATCCAACCAGGAAGAGAGTTCTCCAATAAGTCTCTTTGTAAAGGAATGGAAAGTAAAATGAAGGGGGAGGAATTTTCTGTGGGGAATAGGGATATGCTTAGTTAGGAATTACCTAGAAATGATGCAACAATAATTGTTAGTTCTGGCCTTTATGTCAGAGAAAATTATTTGGACTTTAAATGGGGAAGTTCAACAGAAGACACATTTGTAAATAAAGTTAAGATCTTCCATAACACGGCTTTCAGAGAATCTCTAGATCCTATTTTGTTTTCACAACTTTTTAAGGGTATGTCCACCCCCAAAAAAAGTTCTACCTGGCAATGTACTACTAGCCCTCGTTCACATCCGGGCCGGCCCCTTCTGCTGGCTGTTTCATGAAAAGATAAAGAGCAGCATCAGACGACAGCCGAGGGAATGAGGCCTGGTAAACACTAGAGATGTTCGAAAATGTTGAGTTTGGTTTCGTTTTAGAATTTTCGAAATTTTCTGACATTTCGAAAATTCGTGTTTCGATTTTTGAAAATCGGCTACTTTTGATTTTCAATTTTCGAAAATCATCTACTTTCGTTTTTTCTATTTTTTAAAATCGTCCACTTTCGATTTTCGATAATATCTATTTTCGATTTTCAATTTCGATAAAAATCGAAAATTCGAAAAATTCGGGTTCCGTGAAAGTCGGACTTCGAATGTAGAGCTGAGCAGAATTTTTTTAAGGAAAACTTTTTGCTAATCAGTTTTATTGAAGAACAGAGGTACCTCCTTAGCTCTTAGCTCGTGTCCTTCAATAAACGTACAGGGCCAGGAACGAAAGTAAAGCTCTTACCACCGATCGCTCGCTCCTCCGCCGCGTCCTCTGACAGGTCCAGACACCTTAGTATGCTACGTGGATGCCCAAGGTGATGCCCATGCTTTATGAATAGTCCGTAAGGACCTTTCAGAGGACGCGTCCGAGGAGCTTCTGTTACATTTCCGTAAATTTTTTAAAAAATCTGAAATTACGGGAAACGGACCCATAGATGTCAATGGGGCAGAAAAAATCCAAAAGTTGAGAGTAAGAAAGGGTAGAGAAAGCATGGTTACTTTACAGTAATAGTCAGGGGAACACGTACAAATCACATTAATAGAAACAAACTTTCCTTACAGCTAGCTATTTTCCAGTTTCTGAGTAGCCTCGGGAACCCTCGAAGTAGCTCCGTATTTTTGAAAACCCAGAAGTTGAGATACTGAAAGTTCAGAGCGGTTCTGATGGAACTTCAGTTTGAGATATCTAGTCTAAGATAACATTGTCGCAGCGGTTTTTATCTTGAGATGTTCCTATGACCCATTCATTTTGTCATCTGAAAGAACGGGCTAGGCGGTTCTTAGATAGATTGGACATTTATCTAATGTCTAAGTTGGATAACATTTGATAACGTTCCAATGTGTCCAGTGCCTGTTTCTATCTGAAGCTGGACAGGATGATGATTTTTGTATTTAAAACTTTCCCACAATCAGAGATGGGGTATTTAATGATGTACTTGCAAAGTTTGACAGTTACATGTTCCATGGGAGAAATGGAAGTGAGGAGTTGCAGGCTGGTATTTAAAGAGAACTGTGGTCTCCAAACAAGTTTTTAAATGAAAGACCAGGTTCCTACCTTTAAAATGAGCCATCAACTACCTTATATGTGGTGCACAACCCAAGATATAGAAATCAATGATCAGAAAGTTAGGGGGTGGGAGGTTTGTAAATGCGGTCACAAATACTACTTCCTCCTTCTAATATGCGGTTGACACATGCTCGTGCAGGAGAAAGCAGAAGAAACCAAGAAGAGATCGAGTTAGGCTGGGTACACATGGAGGGACTTTTTGTCCGGGACAATGTCCGTTGGTCGCGCAATTCGTCCACGGTCGAATTTGCGAGCAATCGAGTCTGCGGTCCCAAGGGAACCGCACGATCGATCGGAATTTACCTACCACACGTCCGATCGTTCGTTCGTTCGGCCGATTTGGCCAAACGAACGATCGATGTTGGTCGTGGCCGTCATCCCACACCAGCCATATTTTCAACCGAGAGTGCCGGTATATCGGTCGGTCGGCGCCGAAAATATTGGCTGGTGTGTACCCAGACTTACAGTAACTGAAGTGGAGGAGGGAGAGAAAGCACAGGCCACTCCCGAAAGCTTGCTTAATCTTTTTTTATCTAGTTAGCCACTAAAAGGTATAACAGCTCTACTTTTCTTCTCTTCTTATGGCTAGCACCAAAACTATTTTGTTTTTTAATGCCTCCCACACAGTGAGGGGCTGTCACATGGTTCAGAGCAGGAAGCAGGAAGTGCAGGGATCTGGTGATGCTTTGTACCATATCACACATAAAAATATAAATATCTTCAAAACAATGTAAAATAAATAATGAATTAAATTGCAAAAATACTCAGGAACAATTCCTGTCAATTTACCTAAGTCATTTTTGCACCACTGTTACCCTTTAAACCCTGACTGTGCCACTTGGGATTTCTTACCTGCAATTGGGGCAGTCATTTCCAACAAGGTCACACCTGGCAATCCGGCTGCAGAGTTCTTGCCTGAAATGTTAATGTGAATGGAACCTAGAAGGTTTGCAATAGATAACCTTAAGTTGGCCTTTAAAGGGTTACCTGGTCTAATAGAAAACATGCAGAGCTTCAGAGGAAATAACAGCACTAACGTGAAAAACTGATGCAAACTTGAATTATCAGCATTAAGCCTACAGTAACAGCAATCACTTTCTTTCTTTAGAGGGTCCAATGACATAAATGTTAAAATATTTTTTAATTAAAGGAAAGCTAGTTAAAATGAAAAGTACCTGGGGCAAGGTGGTAGGATTGGTACTTTCTACTCACCTCCCAATACTGTTTCTATGAGGAGCACAGTACAAAAAACCTGCTTCTGCCAGGCTTCCTAAGTGCTTCATCATCATTAAGAACAACTAAAGCCTCAGAACAACACTTTTTCATAAGGGGGAGCACTTAAAAAGCATTAATCTGTATCTCACGTCTCTTTTTCATATGATTTTTGGGAAATTTACCTTTCTAAATGTGGTTTGTGTTTTTATTTCCCAACTCCCAGAATCATACAGTGCGGTCACTGACTATTGTGTTATTTACACCATGCTCAGTTTATTGGTGTTTTAAGAGGTATATGTTCAGATTCTGGATGTAAATTTGGTTTTAGTTCTCCTTGAATACAGGAAAGTCCAGGACTAACCTGGCACTATTGTGCTATTCCTCCTCAATGAAATAAAAGCCAGATACCGTAGACTTACCAATGTATAAAAACAGGTACTGAGTACTTACCAGCTACCATTTAGTACTCACCAAGTATACAACCAGACTTACTATGAGTACTTCTCCATAGTATTAAAACCAGTACTATAGTATACAATCTATAAAACCAGCTACCCTGACTACCACTGTATGAAACACACAACTACATCCTAGTATAACCACTGTATAAACCAGCATACTATAGTATACTTAACCAATGTAGAAAACCAGCTACTATAGTACTACCATGTATGACAAAAAACAAAAAAAAGAACCACTAAGACACTAACAACTTAACCACACCGTGTATGAAAACAAACAAAACAGCTACTGTAGCACTTACCAAGTATTTAAAACAGCTACTGTAGTACTTACCAGTACCATAGTACTCACAATGTATACAACCAGCTACTATAGTAATTACCATGTATATAAAAACCAAGCTTACGATAGTACTTACAAATGTATAAACCAGCTACCCTAGTACTTACACTGGATGAACCCCAACTACCCTCGAGTTTATTTAATAACCAATGTATAAAACCAGCTACTATTAGTACTTACAATGTATCAAACCCCGTACATAGTATTACCAATGATATAAAACCAGTCTCTGTAGTCTTACCAATGTATAAAACCAGCTCGTATTAGTAACTTACCAATGTATAAACCCATCTGCTAAGTACTTACCAGCTACTATTAGTACTACCCATATTACACCAGCCAGATATATATAGGATTACCAATGAAAAACCAGCTACTATAGTACTTACCAATGTATAAAACCAGCTAATATAGTACTTACCAATGTATGAAAATACACCAGCTATATGAGTACTTACCAATGTATAAAACCAGCTACCGTAGTACTACCACTGATATGAAAACAACAGAACTAGTATAACCCAATGTATAAAAACCAGCTACTATTAGTACTTATCAAGTGTATAAAACCAGCTAATTTAGTTACTTACCAATGGTTAAAAACCGCTACTATTAGGTACTTATCAATGTATTAAAAACAAAAAACAGCTTCTGGTAGTATTTTACCAATGTTATCAAAAACGCTGACTGATAGTACTTAGTACTTACCAATGTATTAAAAACAGCTATTGTAGTACGTACCAATGTATAGAAAACAACTACTATAGTACTTACCAATGTGTATAAAAACCAGCTACCAATAGTACTACCAATGTATAAAACACAGCTACTGTGTACTTACCAATGTAGTAAAACAGCTCTTGTAGTACTTACCAGTACCATACGTACTTCACCAATGTATACAACCAGTACTATAGTACTTACAAGTATAAAAACAGGTACTCTAGTACTTACCAATGTATAAAACCATCTCCCATAGTACTACCACTGTATTGAAACCAAACTACACCTGAGTACTAACCAATGTTTTAAAACCAGCTACTATAGTACGTTTTACCCAATGGGTTTTGATCTTAAAACCAAGCATACTGTGAGTTCTTACCAATGTATAAAACCAGATACGTATAGTACTACCAATGTATAAAAAACCAGCTGCTATAGTACTTACCAGCTATATAGTACTACCAAGTGTATCAGCCAGATTACATTTAGTTACTTACACAGTGTATAAAACCAGCTACTACGTAGTACTTACAATGATAAAACCAGCTCAATATTAGTTCCAATGATGAAACCAGCTACTATATACTACCAATGTAGAAAACAGCTAACATAGGACTGACCCACTGTATGAAACCAGCTACCCTAGGACTAACCAATGTATAAAACCAGCTACTATAGTCTTACCAATGATTTAAAAACCAGCTACTTATAGTAGAATTATCAACTGTATAAAAACAGCATTTCGTAGTTACTTACCAATGTAAAAACAGCTCTACTGTAGGTACTTAGTACGTACCAATTGTCTAAAAACAAGCTATTGTAGTTAGTTTACATGTAAAAACCAACTACTATAGGACTTATCATGGTATAAAACACCTAGTATTACAATCGGCCTCTGTTAACCTATATGCCTAAAGTATAAAACAGCTCTAGTAGTACTTACCAATGTATAAAAACAGCTTCTGTAGTACTCCAATGTATAAAAAACAGCTATGTACTGTACTTACAATGTATAAAAAAAGCTACTATAGGACTTACCAATGTATAAAAACAGCTACTATATAATTACCCAATGTATAAAAAGTATAATATACCATGTTTAAAACAACTACTCTAGTACTTACCAAGATAAAAAACCAAAATACTATAGTTAAACTTCCAAGGTGATAAAACAGCTTACTATAGTACTTACAAGTATAAACAACACACCCTATACTTCTTACCAAGTATAAAACCAACTACTATAGTACTTACCATGTATAAAAACAGCTACTATAATACTTACCAACGTATAAAACTCAACATACGATAGTACTTACCAATGTATAAAACCAACTACTATATACTTACCAAGTGATAAAAAACAGATACTTATAGTACTTACCAATGTATAAAACCAAACTACTAAGTACTTACCAATGTTTAAAACCAACTACTATAGTACTTACCAATGTATAAACAAACAGCTTCTATAGTACTTACCAATGTATAAAACAAACTATATACTTACCAATGTATACAAACCAACACTGCTCATAGTACTTACCAATGTATAAAAACCAGTACATAGTAATTATCAATGTATAAAAACGCTTCTGTAGTACTACCAATGTATAAAAACAGCTACTGTAGTATTAGTACTTACCCCATGTATAAAAAAAGCATATTGTAGTACTTTACCAATGATATAAAACCAAAACTATAGTATTTCATGGTATAAATACCAGTACAATAGTACTACCAATGTATAAAACCCAAGCTACTACTAGTACTTACCAAGTATATAAAACAACAGCTGCTAAGTACTACCTATAGCTACTTACAGTATTAAGCCAGATTGTGACTTTGTTTTTTAATAATACTGCCAAGTATACAGCTACTAGTACTTACCAATGTATAAAACCAGCTTCTATAGTACTCATACAGCCCGTAGACTCTAAATGTATGAAACCAAGCTTACTTATAGAATACTTACCATGTCTATAAAACAGCTACCATAGTAACTACCACTGTATGAAACCAGCTACCCTAAGTACTAAACAATGAATAAAAACCAGCTCCGACTAGTACTTATCAATGTATAAACCAGTATATTAAGTACTTACCAAGTGAAAACAGTTACTCATAGTACTGTAATCAATGTAAAAATAAAAACAAGCTCTGTAGTACTTACCAATGTATATAAAAAACAGCAACTGTAGTACTTAGTAATTACCAATGTATAAAAACAGCTATTTGTTAGTACGTACAATGTATAAAACCAAACTACTATAGTATTGATCATGGTAT
Organism: Hymenochirus boettgeri; assembly: GCA_019447015.1. Lineage (NCBI taxonomy): Eukaryota > Metazoa > Chordata > Amphibia > Anura > Pipidae > Hymenochirus > Hymenochirus boettgeri. The sequence goes on along the minus strand of CM033473.1, from coordinate 17,211,298 downwards.
AAACAGCTACAATAAGTACTTACAATGTATAAACAACCAGCTACTATAGTACTTACTCAAGTATAAAAACAGCTTCTGTAGTACTTACCAATGTATAAAAAACAGCTACTGTACTACTACCAATTGTAAAAAAACAGCTATTGTAGTACTACCAATGTAAAAAACAGTACTATAGTACTACCAATGTTATAAAAACAGCTTACTTATAGTATTACAATGTATAAAACCCACTACTAGAGTACTACCAATGTATAAAACCAACTTTTACTACGTACTTACACAATTGTACTACAAAACAGCGACTATAGTACTTACCAATGATAAAACCACACTACTATATACTCTTACCAATGATTTAAAACCAATACTATAGTACTTACCAAGTGTATAAAAACAGCTAATAGTACTTACCAATGATAAAACCAAACTACTATAGTACTACCAAATGTACTAAAACACAACTACATTGAGTGACTTACCAATGATAAAAAACAGCTACTATAGACTTACCAATGTATAAACCAACTACTATAGTACTTACCAATGTATTAAACCAAACTACTTACGTAATACCAACTGTAAAAAAACAGCTACTATAGTACTTATCAAGGATAAAAACAGCTTCTGTCGTATTACCAATGTTAAAAAAAGGCTATCGTAGTACTTAAGTACTACACATGTATAAAAAAACAGCTTATGTGTAAGTATTAACCCAATGTATAAAACCAACTCATATAGTATTATTCATGGTAAAAAACCAGCTACAACAGTAACTTACCAATGTATAAAACCAGCTACTATAGTACTTACCAATGTATAAAAACCAGCTGCTATAGTACTTACAAGCTACTATAGTACTTACCAGGTATACAGCCAAATACGATAGCTACCATTAAACCAATAAGTATTACATGTACAACCCAGCACAGTTACATTAACCTACTATAGTACTTACCAATAGTATAAAACCAGCTAATAAGTACTATCATGTTATGACAGCGACAGAACTACATGTACAGATACTATAGTACTTATCAATGTAAAAAAACCGCTAACATCAGTTACTGTACCAACTGTATAAACAGCCCTAAAACCACTACATACTAATTATCCATAGTATAAAAACAGCTTACTATGTACTTACAATGTATTAAAAGCAATTAGCTACTTAGTACTTACCAATGATAAAAACCAAGCTTATTTGTACTTATACAATGTATAATAAAACCAGCTACTGATAGTAACTTCCAATGTGTATAAAAAGCTACTGTGCTACTTAGTACTTACCAATGTATAAAACCAGCTACGATAGTACTTACTCAATGTATAAAAAACAGATACTGTAGTACTTATTCATGGTATAAAAAACAGCTACGTACTTACCAATGTAAAACTACCATGTAGTATACCAATTATACAAACAGTACTATAGGATTACGTCCAATGGTGATAAAAACAGCTTACCTGTAGTACTACCAGATGTATAAAACAGCACTTTACATTACCAATAGTACTTAAAAAACCACATTGAGATTCATTTATTAAAAAACAACACTATAGTACTTACCAATATGTATAAAAAAACATACTAGTAGTACTTACCAATGTATAAAACAACTACTAAGTACATTACCAATGTGTATAAAAACAAACTACTATAGACGACATGTATAAAAACAGCTCATATAGTACTTACCAATGATAAAAACCAACTTACTATAGTACTTCCAAATGTATAAAAACCACACTAACTATAGTACTACCAATGTAGAAAACAGCTACTATGTACTTACAATGTATAAAACACACTACTATACTCAGTAAAAAAACGTGTACTTAACCCAATGTAAATAAAAACAGCTACTATAGTCTACCAATGTATAAACCACTATAGTACTACAATTAAAAAACAGCTTGACTACCAAGTATAAACATGCTATACTGTACGATCCAATGATTAAAACACTCCTATGTAAGTGTATTTGTAATCAGTCTCTGCTTATTGGTGATGCATGTAAAACCTTTAAACAACAACCCAACACTAACATAAATAACAGGAAGGGAAAGTGTCTATATGGTGAAGATTAAAAAAAAAAAAAAAAAAGGCAGTTAGATGGCAATAGTAATTGTATTCTATTTTGATGGACAAGGTCATTGGTAAGTCATCTGTTTTAAAGGACAAGTTCCACTGTACAGGTACTTTTAAAGAATGAAACCTACCAAGGGCAGGGAGTCAGGGTGGGATTTCAACACCAATATCAATTTTGTTGAGAATGCCGCGCATACAATTTTCCTTGGCCATGTAGGTCTGGAACTGTTCCTGTGATTAAGGATAGAGATGAAGCAGTGAGGAAAACCTGGAGAAGCGTGTTTGGTTTTATTGATCTCACAAGAAACTATATCCCCGGTCTTTGTCTTTTAAACTGTTTTCGTTTTTTAAAAATGATATAAAGCTGCAATGCTCCTTGAATGGATTTGAAGAGGAGATGGTATTTGAGCGATGTTCATTAGTCGAGATCCACATTACAATTTATTTTTCTGGAATCAAGATAACCTTGGCATTTAAGGAACAAGGGTTCCCTCCTGTCCAAAAAAGATGGTCAATTAAAAGTTGTCATTCATGACTAATGTCTGGTGCATCTTTCCCATCACAACCTTATTTCTCTCTCCCCTAATCATAAATGGAACTTTTCTGAAACCTATTACTTCTATTGCTGTTACTCTCTAAAGATTTCAGTGCATTCAGCAGCCCGTGCTTTCGGTTAAACTGTCACATACACGGAATGATGTGTGTGTTGATAAATCCAATCTAAATTTCACACACTATTCCGTCTACTGTACATGACATCTGCCGGGGACGGATGAAAAAATGGGGTCGGACTGAAAACGTGCGCATGTTTGTTGGTGCAGTGGAGAAGTATTTAGAAAGGGCGTACGGTATAGTTGATTTGGATGTAGATTTCCGATCGGCCTATGCAATACCCTGTATTTTGCCTTTACAGCTGGACATTGTACAAAGCAATAATGAGACCACCCTTTCGCCTGCCCTCAGCTTAATCTCAGCAAGTTGCACTGAGGGCTGTATCTGTGCAGTTGCTGAAGCTGCTCCCGTGGGGAAGTACACCTCTGGCTATTATGGTAGAGACGCCGTGATTTTTTTTAATTTAAATTTATTCGGAGAAGTCACGTCCCTTTAATTCAGAAATTCATGTTTGGCTTGGTTAAGGACCAAGTTATCAACACTCAAGCAGAAACATAGAATATACACACCATTGGGCAACTGCACTGACAGATCGATAACAGAGCAGGTAGCCCCCCAAATTCCAGACAGATTCTGTTCCATGAATTTGTAGTCATTGTCCTTTATGGGTTTACTGCCAATCTGTATGTCTGTATATCAGATCAAAGCAGGAAACCAAACCCCCTACCTTAATAAGCTGCACCCAGGGGGTGGGAGACCCTCTGGAGGTAAAAACTGTCAACGCGGAAAAACTTGGAAGAAACGTTACAGTTATATCCATGGAAGGTTGTCTTTTAATAACCAGAAAGATGCAAATGTCTATACGTGCACCATGCACACAGAGAATTCAGTCGGGAACCCAATGTGCACAGGCCAGAGGGCCTTTATGGTTTCCCTGAAGGTCCAGTCTTTAGCGAACGTATGAGGACATTATTATTACATTACAACGGCATCTTCTCCTGAAAGTGGCAGATAAAGAACAGAACAAGACATTGGAAGTAGTGACAGTAAAGTGGACTGCCTTGATGACAATCTACTTGTTTCGCTTTTAGTTGGGAGAAGCGGACGGTTACGTGTTACCATAGATGTCAGCTCTGTGTCATCATTCCCCCTCGTAACGTTCAGCGCGGCCGTCAATGAATGAATCTTGTGTCTTCTGGATTTTCATGCACACCAAATCCTTTATTAAATTTTTTAGCGGCGGTTTCTGCAACTCTACAAGGAGGTACAAAGAACTATGAAAATGGGAAGATGAGAAGAGAGAGAGATGGGGCGGGGTCAAGTTGTAGTTGATTACACTTGTGTTGATATGTTTAATAGTCATGTATTAGACTGTTCATTTTTTGTTTGCTTTGTTGTAATAAAAACAAAAAAAGTTGATATATGTAGCCTTAAAGTTCACTATCCACCAGTATAGAAAAATATATGAGTGTCCCTCCAAACCTAGCCGCGTGAATCCTCTGAGTTCAATTCCACCCTGGGACAATATGCAAGGAGTTTGTCTGTCTCCCTGTGCTTGAGTGGGGTTTCCTCCGGCACACTCCGGTGTCCCCCCACCATCATTAATTAAGACATCACTGATAGGTTGTTTGTGCAAATAAATGTGATAGACGCTTTTGTTAAGTCTCTCAGGGCAGAGTCTGATGTTGAATCGTATACATGAAGTGAAGCGCTACGGAGATGTGTGTGCTATATAAAATCCGCAATACTAATAATAATAATTAATAATAATACCACTAGGTTCCTATTTGTAACAAAAATATATTTATAATTATGGAGAATGACCGTTATGCTAAGTGAAAACCAGAACAAAGGTTTAACCCGACATGTACAGGGTAATGGAAAGTGAAGTTTTATTGAACAGTCGCAGCTCTTTAGTCATTTAGGCTCATTGCTACTGGCTTTGATCATCGGTGCGTTTGCATCTGTTCTGGTCCCATATGTACCTCATAACAAATCCCTCAATCAGTGCAGTGGAGTCAATGAGGAAAGCCTTCCACGACAGATAACAGAGGAATGCAGAGAACTATGTGAGCCACAAACTTTCAAATGATCTATTTGAAACTAAAATGTTCATTTTTTTTTATATGCAAAGCAGGAGCTGCCATAGTGGAATGGTCAGGAGAGGTAAACTAATGTTGTAATTACTGTCGCGCGCTAATTTTTTGGTTGTAATACTATATTTTGCAGATAATGGGCTGGAATTTACAATAGGTCCTAGAGTGAATTTTATAAATAAATGCTCTAACATGGTAAGGCTACTCACATCAGGCCATTTACATGCGATCCGATCTTGTTGTGATCCGATCGGTAGTTTTAAAAATCAGTACATGGTGTGGCCCAATTGAGTGGCCACACTAAGGGCCATGTATTATGAACGTTGCAGTATCGCAAGTTAGCAATTACAGAGCATTATGGTTTAATGTACGACAGCGTCTTAAATGTGTGACCGCGGATCGTATTTAACGGTCGGCTAGTAAAAAGCATCGCAATTGTATGTATGGGGGGGATCTTAAACATACGATCCTTATTGGAAACATTATAATCTCATATGTAAGATTTAAAATAATGGTTATAAATTAACGATCGTTTTCAAACGAGTGTAAGGCATGGTATCCTTAAAGCAATACCGCAGCCTTTGTAATATGGCCCTAGGTGGTTGGGGTCGTTTTTTGTGCATGCAATCCGTTGGTCGGAGAGCACGGCGTACGTATCATTTGGTGCAATGTTCCATGCGCTCGATCACCCACAAATGCCAGGAATCGCCAGGGTGGGTTCAGTGTGGCCTAGGCCCAAAGGGCCGTTTTAAAGGGACATTCCAGATATGGCCATTAGTAAACGTTTAGATTTCATTTTTCTTTAGGTTAAAATTGACACCGTTCATTGCATATTAAACTATGGTATTTCCGTCGACTCAGGACAAAATAATCGGCCATGTTTTTCCACAACTGGATTTCAACCAATCTTTGTGTTTAAATCAAAATTTAGAAACAAATGAATCAGGTGTAGAGCTTATTTTGTGATGATAGTCTAATGTTGTACACGGCCATTTTATTCATCATCAACTTGGGACCACTTTATTTTTGGACAGGCCGAAACTACATAAATTAGAGAGTTTCTACAAACTTGTGTTTACAGGGCGTTAGTATCTGGTCCATAATATTATTCTGAACGTAACTAAAAAAAGTAAAAATATCCTTAAGGAGAATTTTGTGCAAAGAAAATGTAAAAATAAAAACCAACCATTTAAAAGTGAAAAAGGACCTGGGGAAAGAGATGGAAGAGTGGTTACCGGATAATTCCTACTCCTTCACTCATTTCTGTGAGCGCCTTAACGCAAAGGAAAACGGTTTCGGCCAGGTTCCCAATGGCGTCAGGACTAATTCTTTAATACAGGAAAGTCCAGGACACTACCTGGCAGGGTGAAAAAAGTAGTGCGTCAGTGTTTGGACTGGGCGTATTGGTTTAGGGGATCAAATACATTTATATCTCTATTATCATTATTTACCATCTTACTCCTACTGACCCATTGCTGTTTATTAAATTGCATTCTTACAATCCACTTTTATTTTATTAACATTTTGCAGTTTTCCTGTTTTCTTCGGATGAATGGGATGTGGGTCCATTGGGGAATTCCCCTGTACTGGTAGGCCAGTCAGACACGTGTGATGGGTGCTCCTCAAACAAAATCATATTGGAGGTAGGACTACTCATCCTTTCTTTATGAAAAAAAAGTAAATTTACAGTGCAGTGTCCTTAAGCTTTGTAACTGCAGATAGATCTGTAGAGTAAGAAACACAAACAGTAGAAAATAGATGGCTATCGTAGAGCTGATAAAAGCCTTTAGCAGGACTAATCTTAAGTAGACAGTGGTGTGCGTGGCCTTGTAAGGATGCAGCGAAGTGATTCAATTGCTTCCTTAAAGGTTGGCCGTGGTCCTGCACTAGAAATTAAAATCTTTATCGTGCGACGTTTGTAAGCTGGCTGTTCAGATAAAGTGAACCATGATTAACAAAATTTGTGCTATGGCTATAATTAAAGGCCCGTGGCTTGTCAATGAACAAAACTTATCTATGTGGACTGGCAGAAAATAACCGTCTATGTAGAAGTGGGATGCTGGATTTGATCTCTTTAATTTCATAACACTGGACGATTGTGGGCAAACTGACTGTACTATGACAGATGCTGCTATTGGAATAAGGAAAAAACAATTTGAAAATTAGTGGTAAATAAACTTAAAGGAGCACTGAAAGATGAAATAATTTGACCCTAAATGATTCTATAAGTACTAACAAGCGATATCTGAAATCTCACGTCTGAGTGAAAACCAACAGAATTATGGAGCAAATGAAATGTTAATTGTGCAGGATTCGGTCATTTCTGTAGCCCCTCCTTTTTATAAGTAATGATTGGTCACGTGTTATCTGGTTACAGACGAGGTCATGGCAGGTACCCGACGAGTAGTTACACAACATCTCTGGCCAGGGGAGAGGGAGGGGACTAGAGATCAAAATATGAAAAATTATTCTGGTGGATAATTCCATTTGGTCTATTTACATTGGGCCCTAGGTATGGGTTTAGCAGGACACATTGTTATATATAAACATAGTGCTTCAGGTGACAATACATGAGTAGTCATAAACAGCTTTTTTTTAAAGGATTGAATTTCAAATTTAAACAATTTTCAATAAAAAAAAATTTACTGATTAATGTGTTTTACTATGTAGATTCCTTATCAAACAAACACTTCACAAAAAGGTTTTGGTTCAGAATCCCTGCCCACCCTCCTTTTTTTTTTCCAGCTCAGTGATCACAGACTGCTCGTGTAATCCCCAGGAGAAGAGAGTTCTCAATAAGGCTTCTTTGGAAAGGAATGGAAAGTAAAATGACAGGGGGAGGAATTTATGTGGGGAATAGGGATCTGCTTAGTGAGAAGTACCTTAGCAAGTGATTGCAACATTAAGTGTTAGTTATGGCAATTTTTAGTCAGAGGAGAAAATTATTTGGACTTTAAATAGGAAGGGAAGTTCAACAGGAAGACACATTGTAAATAAGTTTAAGATCTTCCCTAAACACGCTTCAAGGAATCCCTTAAGAATCATATTTGTTTTCACAACATTTATTTAAAGGGTTATGGCCACCCCCAACAAAAAAAGTTATACATCGGCCAATGTACTTACTAGCCCGTCGTTCACTCCGGGAAGGCACCTTCTGATGCTGTTGGAATGGAAAAGATTAAAGAGCAGCATCAGACGACAGCCGAGGAATGAGGCATGGTAACACTAGAGATGTCCGAAAATTTGGTTGGTTTCGTTTAGATTTTCGAAATTTTCTGACATTTACGAAAATTCGGTTGGTTTTCGATTTTTAAAATCGGCTACTTTGATTTCAATTTTCGAAAAATCATCTAACTTAGTTTTTTTTCTATGTTTAAAATCGTTCCATTCGATTTTCGATAATTATCTATTTTCGATTTTCAATTGTCGTGAAAAAAATCGAAATTCGAAAAATTCGTGGTTACGTGAAAGTCGGGACTTCGAATGTAGAGCTCTGAGCAGAATTTTTTAAAGGAAAAAACTTTTTGATAATCAGTTTATCTGAAGAACAGGATGGTTACATCCTAGCTCCTTAGCCGATAGTACTTACCAATGTATAAAACCAGCTACTATAGTACTTATCAATGTATAAAAACAGCTTCTGTAGTACTTACCAATGTATAAAAACAGCTACTGTAGTACTTAGTACTTACCAATGTATAAAAACAGCTATTGTAGTACTTACCAATGTATAAAACCAACTACTATAGTACTTATCATGGTATAAAACCAGCTACTATAGTACTTACCAATGTATGAAACCAGCTACTATAGTACTTACCAATGTATAAAACCAGCTACCGTAGTACTTACCACTGTATGAAACCAGCTACCCTAGTACTAACCAATGTATAAAACCAGCTACTATAGTACTTATCAATGTATAAAACCAGCTACTATAGTACTTACCAATGTATAAAACCAGCTACTATAGTACTTACTAATGAATAAAACCAGCTACAATAGTACTTACCAATGTATAAAACCAGCTACTATAGTACTTACTAATGAATAAAACCAGCTACAATAGTACTTACCAATGTATGAAACCAGCTACTATAGTACTTACCAATATATAAAACAAGCTACTATAGTACTTACTAATGTATAAAACCAGCTACAATAGTACTTACCAATGGTAATAAACCAGCTACTTATAGTACTTACCAATATATAAAACCAGCTGTTACAGTACTTACCAATGTATAAAACAAGCTATATTAGTACTTACTAATGAATAAAACGAGCTACAATCGTCCTTACCAATGTATAAAAACAGACACTATAGTACTTACTAATGAATAAAACCAGCTACAATAGTACTTACCAATGTATAAAACCAGCTACTATAGTACTTACTAATAGAATAAAACCAGCTACAATAGTACTTACCAATGTATAAAACCAGCTGCTATAGTACTTACCAATGTATGAAACCAGCTGCTATAGTACTTACCAATGTATGAAACCAGCTACTATAGTACTTACTAATGAATAAAAACCAGCTACTCTAGTACTTACCAATGTATAAAACCAGCTGCTATAGTACTTACCAATGTATGAACCAGCTGCTATAGTACTTACCAATGTATAAAACCAGCTGCTATAGTACTTACCAATGTATAAAACCAGCTACTATAGTACTCACCAATGTATAAAGCCAGTTTTCTATAGTACTTACCAATGTATAAAGCCAGTTTCTATAGTACGTACCAATGTAAAAAAAAAAACAGCTGCTGTAGTACTTACCAATGTATAAAACAATCTACTATAGTACTTACCAATGTATAAAGCCAGCTACTATAGCGCTTACCAATGTATAAAACCAGCTACTATAGTACTTACCAATGTATAAAAACCAGCTACTATAGTACTTACCAATGTATAAAACCAGCTACTATTGTACTTACCAATGTATAAAACCAGCTACCTAGTACTTAACACTGTATGAAACCAGATACCCTAGTACTAACCAATGTATAAAACCAGCTACTATAGTACTTACCATATATAAAACCATCTACACTAGTACTTACTACTATATGAAACCAGCTACCCTAGTACTAACCAATGTATAAAACCAGCTACTATAGTACTACCAATGTATAAAACCAGCTACTATAGTACTTACCAATGTATAAAACCAGCTACTATAGTACTTCCCAATGTATAAAACCAGCTACTGTATTCTTACAATGTATAAAACAGCTACTGAGTACTTACCAATGTATAAAACCAGCTGCTATAGTACTTACCAGCTATACCATAGTATACTTACCAATGTATAAAACCAGCTACTATAGTACTTACCAATGTATAAAACCAGCTACCATAGTACTTACCCATGTATAAAACCAGCTACCTTAGTACTTACCACTGTATGAAACCAGCTACCTAGTACTTACCAATGTATAAAACCAGCTACAATAGTACTTACCTATGTATAAAACCAGCTACTATAGTACTTATCAATGTATAAAAACAGCTTCTGTAATACTTACCAATGTATAAAAACAGCTACTGTAGTACTTACCAATGTATAAAACCAACTACTATAGTACAAACCAGCTACCATAGTACTTACCAATGTATAAAACCAGCTACAATGAGTAACTTACCATATTTTAAAACCAGCTAGGTAGTACTTATCAATGTATAAAACAGCTTCTGTAGTACTTACCAATGTATAAAAACAGCTACTGTAGTACTTACCAATGTATAAAGCCAGCTACCGTAGTACTTACCAATGTATAAAAACAGCTACTGTAGTACTTACCAGCTACCATAGTACTCACCAATGTATACAACCAGCTACTATAGTACTTACCAATGTATAAAACCAGCTACTATAGTACTTACCAATGTATAAAACCAGCTACCCTAGTACTTACCACTGTATGAAACCAACCTACCCTAGTACTAACCAATGTATAAAACCAGCTACTATAGTACTTACCAATGTATAAAACCAGCTACTATAGTACTTACCAATGTATAAAACCAGCTACTATAGTACTTACCAATGTATAAAAACAGCTACTGTAGTACTTACCAATGTATTAAAACAGCTACTGTAGTACTTACCAGCTACCATAGTACTCACCAATGTATACAACCAGCTACTATAGTACTTACCAATGTATAAAACCAGCTACTATAGTACTTACCAATGTATAAAACCAGCTACCTATTACTTACCACTGTATGAAACCAACTACCCTAGTACTACCAATGTAAAAAACCGCTACTATGTACTTACCAATGTATAAAACCAGCTACTATAGTACTTACCAATGTATAAAAACCAGCTACTGTAGTTCTTACCAATGTATAAACCAGCTACTATAGTACTTACCATGTATAAAACGCATCTGCTAAAGTACTTACCAGCTACTATATTACTTACCAATGTATACAGCCATATACTGATAGTACTTTACCAATGTATAAAACCGCTACTATAGTACTCTTACCAATGTATAAACCAGCTACTATAGTACTTACCAAGTATAAAACCAGCTACTTAGTACTTACCATGTATAAAACCAAGCTACCGTAGTACTTACCACTGTATGAAACCAGCTACCTAGTACTAACCATGTATAAAACCACTACTATAGTACTTATCAATGTATAAAAACCAGCTACTATAGTACTTACCAATGTATAACCACTACTATAGTACTTACAATGTATAAAAACAGCTTCTTAGTACTTACCAATGTAAAACAGCTACTGTAGTACTTAGTACTTACCATGTATAAAAACGCTATGTAGTACTTACCAATGTATAAAACCAACTACTTAGTACTTACCATGGTATAAACCAGCTACATAGTACTTACCAATGTATAAAACAGCTACTGTAGTACTTACCAATGTATAAAAACAGCTACTGTTAGTACTTACCAGTACCTAGTACTCACCAATGTATACAACCACTACTATATACTTACCAATGTATAAACCAGCTACTATAGTACTTACCATGTATAAAACCATCTACCTAGTACTTACCACGTATGAAACCACTACCTAGTACTACCAATGTATAAACCAGCTACATAGTACTTACAATGTATAAAACCCAGCTACTGTAGTTCTTACCAATGTATAAAACCACTACTATAGTACTTACCAATGTAATAAACCAGCTGCTATAGTACTTACCAGCTACTATAGTACTTACCAATGTATACACCAGATACTATAGTACTTACCAATGTATAAAACCAGCTACTATAGTACTTACCAATGTATAAAACCAGCTACTATAGTACTTACCAATGTATGAAAACCACTACTATAGTACTTACCAATGTATAAAACCAGCTACCTAGTACTTACCACTGTATGAAAACCAGCTACCCTAGTACTAACCAAATGTATAAAACCAGCCTACTATAAGTACTTACCAATGTATAAAACCAGCTACTTAGTACTTATCAATGTATAAAACACAGCTTCTGTAGTACTTACCAATGTATAAAAACAGCTACTGTAGTACTTAGTACTTACCAATGTATAAAACATCTATTGTAGTACTTACCAATGTATAAAACCAACTACTATAGTACTTATCATGGTAAAAACCAGCTACAATAGTACTTACCAATGTATAAAACCAGCTACTATATTACTTCTCAATGTAATAAAACAGCTTCTGTAGTCTTACCAATGTATAAAAAACAGCTACTGACTACTTACCAATGTAAATAAAAACATCTATTGTAGTACTTACCAATGTATAAAAACAGCTACTATAGTACTTTACCAATGTATAAAAACAGCTACTATAGTACTTACCATGTATAAACCAACTACTATAGTACTTACCAATGTATAAAACCAACTACTATAGTACTTACCAATGTATAAAACAGCTACATATAACTTACCAATGTATAAAAACAAACTACTATACATTCTTACCATGTATAAAACCAGCTACTATAGTACTTACCAATGTATAAAACAGCTACTATATACTTACCAATGTATAAAACCACTACTATAGTACTTACCAAGTATAAAAACCAACTACTATAGTCTTACCAATGTATAAACAGCTACTATAGTACTTACCATGTATAAAACCAACTACTATAGTACTTACCAATGTATAAAACCAGCTACTATAGTACTTACCAATGTATAAAAACAGCTACTATGTACTTCCAATGATAAACCAACTACTATAGTACTTACCAATGTATAAACCAACTACCTATAGTACTTACCAATGTATAAAACCAGCTACTATGTACTTATCAATGATAAAAACAGCTTCTGTAGTACTACCAATGTATAAAAACAGCTACTGTAGTACTTAGTACTTACCAATGTATAAAAACAGCTTATTGTAGTACTTACCAATGTATAAAACCAACTACTATAGTACTTTCATGGTATAAAACCATACAATAGTACTTACCATGTATCAAAACCAGCTACTATAGTACTTACCAATGTATAAAACCAGCTGTATAGTACTTACCAGCTACTAATAGTACTTCCAATGTATACGCCAGATACTATAGTACTTACCAATGTATAAAACCAGCTACTATAGTACTTACCAATGTATAAACCAGTACTAATATACGATACCATGTATAAACCAGCTACTATAGTACTACCAATGTATAAAACCAGCTACCATAGTACTTACCACTGTATAACCAGCTACCTAGTACTAACCAATGTATAAAACCAGCTACTATAGTACTTATCATGTAATAACCAGCTACTATAGTACTTACCAATGTATAAACCAGCTACTATAGTACTTACAATGTATAAAACAGCTCTTGTACTTACCAATGTAAAAAACAGCTACTGTATACTTAGTACTTACCAATGTATAAAAACAGCTATTGTAGTACTTACCAATGTATAAACCACTACTATAGTACTTATCATGTATAAACCAGCTACATAGTACTTACCAATGTATAAACCCATACTATAGTACTTTCAATGTTATAAAACAGCTTCTGTAGTACTTACCAATGTTAAAACGCTCCTGTACTACTTACCAATGTAAAAAAACAGCTATGTAGTACTTACCATGTATAAACAGCTACTATAGTCTTACCAATGTAAAAACAGCTACTATAGTACTTACCAATGTATAAAACCTACTATAGTACTTACCAATGTATAAAACCAACTACTATATAGTACTACCAATGTATAAAAACCAGCTACTTATGTACTTACCAATGTATAAAAAACTACTATATTACTTACCAATGTATAAAACCAACTACTATAGTACTTACCAATGTTATAAAAACAGCTACTATAGTACTTACCAATGTATAAAAACCACACTATAGTACTTACCAATGTATAAACCAACTACTATAGTACTTACCAATGTATAAAAACAGCTACTATAGTACTTACCAATGTATAAAACCAACTACTATAGTACTTACCAATGTATAAAACCAACTACTATAGTACTTACCAATGTATAAAAACAGCTACTATAGTACTTCAATGTATAAAAACTCTTCTGATAGTACTTACCAATGTATAAAACAGCTACTGTAGTACTTAGTACTTACCAATGTATAAAAACAGCTATTGTATACTTACCAATGTATAAAACCAACTACTATAGTACTTATCATGGTATAAAAACCAGCTACAATAGTACTTACCAATGTTATAAAAACCAGCTACTATAGTACTTACCAATGTATAAAACCATCTGCTAAAGTACTTACCAGCTACTATAGTACTTACCAATGTATACAGCCAGATACTATAGTACTTACCAATGTATAAAACCAGCTACTATAGTACTTACCAATGTATAAAACCAGCTACTATAGTACTTACCAATGTATGAAACCAGCTACTATAGTACTTACCAATGTATAAAACCAGCTACCGTAGTACTTACCACTGTATGAAACCAGCTACCCTAGTACTAACCAATGTATAAAACCAGCTACTATAGTACTTACCAATGTATAAAACCAGCTACTATAGTACTTATCAATGTATAAAAACAGCTTCTGTAGTACTTACCAATGTATAAAAACAGCTACTGTAGTACTTAGTACTTACCAATGTATAAAAACAGCTATTGTAGTACTTACCAATGTATAAAACCAACTACTATAGTACTTACCAATGTATAAAAACAGCTACTATAGTACTTACCAATGTATAAAACCAACTACTATAGTACTTACCAATGTATAAAACCAACTACTATAGTACTTACCAATGTATAAAAACAGCTACTATAGTACTTACCAATAAAAAAAAAAACAGCTGCTGTAGTACTTACCAATGTATAAACAATCTACTATAGTACTTACCAATGTATAACCAGCTTATAAGCGCTACAATGTAAACCAGCTACTATAGACTTACAGTGTATACAACCATCTACTATAGTACTTACCAATGTATACAACCAGCTACTATTGTACTTACATGTATAAAACCAGCTACTCCCTATTTACTTACAACACTGTATGAAAACCAGATACCACTAGTACTACCAATGTATAAAAACCAGCTACTAGTAGTCTTACCAATAGATAAAAACATCTACAACTAGTACTACTATATATGAAACCAGCTACCCTATTACTAACCAATGTATAAAACCAGCTACTATAGTACTATACCAATGTAAAAACCAGCTACTATAGTACTTACCAATGTATAAACCAGCTACTATAGTACTTCCCAATGTATAAACCAGCTACGTATTATCTTACAATGTATAAAAAACAGCTACTGTAGTACTTACCAATGTATAAAACCAGCTGCTATATACTACCATCACCATGTACTTACCATGTATATACAACCAACTACTATAGTACTTACCAATGTATAAAACCAGCTACATAGTACTTCCCCATGTATAAAACCAGCTACTTAGTACTTCCACCACTGTATGAAACCCTAGCCTAGTACTTACCAATGTATAAAACCAGCTACAATAGTACTTACCTATGTAAAAACCAGCTACTATAGTACTTATCAATGTATAAAACCAGCTTCTGTATACTTACCAATGTTATAAAAACAGCTACTGTAGTACTTACCAATGTATAAAACCAACTACATAGTAAAACGCTACATAGTACTCACCATGTATAAAACCACTACTATAGTACTTTACCTTGTATAAAACCAGCTACGTAGTACTTATCAATGTATAACAGCTTCTGTAGTACTTACGCAATGTATAAAAAACAGCTACTGTAGTACTTACCAATGTTAAACCAGCTACTATACTTACCAATGTATAAAAACAGCTACTGTAGTACTTACCAGCGACCATAGTACTCACCATGTATACAACCAGCTACTATGTACTTACCATGTATAAAACCAGCTACTTAGTACTTACCAATGTATAAAACCAGCTACCCTAGTACTTACCACTGTATGAAACCAACTACCCTAGTACTACCAATGTATAAAACCGCTACTATAGTACTTACCAATGTATAAACCCACTACTATAGTACTTACCAATTATAAACCAGCTACTATAGTACTTACCATGTATAAAAACAGCTACTGTAGTACTTACCAATGTATATAAACAGCTACTGTAGTACTTACCAGCTACCATAGTAAACTCACCAATGTTACAAAAACCGCTACTATATACTTCCAATGTATAACCAGCTACTATAGTACTTTACCAATGTATAAAACCAGCTACCCTAGTACTTACCACTGTATGAAACAACTACCTACTAGTAACTAACCAATGTATAAAACCATCTACTATAGTACTTACCAATGTATAAACCAGCTACGTATAGTACTTACCAATGTATAAAACCAGCTACTGGAGTTCTTACCAATGTTAAAACCAGCTACTATAGTACTTATACCAATGTATAAAACCATCTGCTAAAGTACTTACCAGCTACTATAGTCCTTACCAATTTATACACCAATACTATAGTACTTACCAATGTATAAAAACGCACTACTATAGTACTTACCAATGTTAAAAACAGCTACTAGTAGTACTTACCAATGTATAAAACCAGCTACTATAGTACTTACCATGTATAAAACCAGCTACCGTAGTCCTTACCAGTATAAAACCAGCTACTAGTACTAACCAATGTAAAACCAGCTACTCTATATCTTACCAATGTATAAAACCAGCTACTATAGTACTTACCAATGTATAAAACCAGCTACTATAGTACTTATCAATGTATAACCAGCTTACTATGTACTTACCAATGTATAAAAACAGCTACTGTAGTACTTAGTACTTACCAATGTATAAAAACAGCTATTGTGACTTACCAATGTATAAAACCAACTACATAGTACTTACCATGTATAAACCACTACTATAGTACTACCAATGTATAAAAACAGCTACTAGTACTTACCAATGTATACAACACTACTGTAGTACTTCCGTACATAAAAAAAGTACTTCACCAATGTATAAAACCACTACTATATAGTACTTACCATGTATAAAACCAGCTACTATAGTTAACTTACCAATGTATAAAACAGCTACTAGTACTTACCACTGTAATAAACCAACTACACCTGTACTAACAATGTATAAACCATACTATAGTACTTACATGGTATAAAACCAGCTACAATGTATCTTACCAATGTATAAAACCAGCTACTATAGTACTTACCAATGTATAAACCAGCTGCTATAGTACTTACCACTACTATAGTACTTACCAATGTATACAGCCAGATATACTATAGTACTTACCAATGTATAAACCAGCTACTATAGTACTTACCAATGTAAAAACCAGCTACTATAGTACTTACCAATGTATGAAACCACTATATAGTACTTACCAATGTATAAAACCAGCTACCATAGTAACTTACCACTGTAGAAACCAGCTACCCTAGTACTAACCAATGTATAAAACCAGCTACTATAGTACTTCCAATGTATAAAACCAGCTACTATAGTACTTATCAATGTATAAAAACAGCTTCTGTAGTACTTACCAATGTATAAAAACAGCTACTGTAGTACTTAGTACTTACCAATGTATAAAACAGCTATTGTAGTACTTACCAATGTATAAACCAACTACTATAGTACTTATCATGGTATAAACCACTACAATAGTACTTCCAATATAAACACCAGCTACTAGTACTTATCATGTTAAAACAGCTTCTGTAGTACTTACCAATGTATAAAAAACCTCTACTGTACTATTACCAATGTATAAAAACAGCTATTGTATACTTACCAATGTATAAAAACAGCTACTATAGTACTTACCAATGTATAAAAACAGCTACTATAGTACTTACCAAGTATAAACCAACTACTATAGTACTACCAATGTATAAAACCAACTACTATAGTACTTACCAATGTATAAAAACAGCTACTATAGTACTTACCAATGTATAAACCAACTACTATAGTATTCTTACCAATGTATAAAACCAACTACTAGTACTTACCAATGTATAAAAACAGCTACTTAATACTTACCAATGTATAAAACCAACTACTTAGTACTTACCAATGTATAAAACCAACTACTATAGTACTTACCAATGTATAAAAACGCACATAGTACTTACCAATGTATAAACAACTACTATAGTACTTACCATGTATAAAACACTACTATAGTACTTACCAATGTATAAAAACAGCTACTATAGTACTTACCAATGTATAAAACCAACACTTATAGTACTTACCAATGTATAAAACCAACTACTATAGTACTTACCAATGTAAAAAAACCAGCTACTATAGTACTTATCAATGTATAAAAACAGCTTCTGTAGTACTTACCAATGTATAAAACACGACTGTATACTAGTACTTACCAAGGTATAAAAACAGCTATTGTAGACTTACCCAATGTATAAAACCAACTACTATAGTACTTATCATGTATAAAACCATACTAATAGTACTTACCAATGTAAAAAACCAGCTACTATAGTACTTACCAATGTATAAACCACTGCTATATACTTACCAGCCACTATAGTACTTCCCAATGTATACAGCCAGATACTATAGTACTTACCAATGTATAAAAACAGCTACTATAGTACTTACCAATGTATAAAAACAGCTACTATAGTAAGTGTATTATGTTAATCAGTCTCTGCTTATTGTGACTGCACCTGTTAAAACCTATTAAACACAAACCCAACACTAACATTAATAACAGGAATGGGAAAGTGTCTATATGGGCTGAAAGGCATTTAAACATGATGGCAATATTAATTGTATTCTATTTTTGATGACAAGGTCATTGGTAAGTCATCTGTTTTAAAGGACAAGTCCACTGTACAGGTACTTTTAAAGAATGAAACCTACCAAGGGCAGGGAGTCAGGGTTGGTTATTTCTACATCCCAATATCATTTTGTTGAGGAATGCCAGCGCATACAATTTTCCTCTGCCATGTTAGTGTCCTGGACTTTCCTGTATTAAGGATAGAGATGAAGCAGTGAGGAAACCTGGCAGAAGCAGTTTGGTGTTATTGCTCCTCACAGAAACTATATCCCTCGGTACTTTTCATTTTAACTGTTTTCTTTTTTTTAAAATGATATAAAGGCTGCAATGCCCTTTAATGGATTTGAAAGGAGATTGGTATTTTGAGCGATGTTCATTAGTCGAGATCCACATTACATTTATTTTTCTGGAATCAACGTAACCTTGGCATTTAAGGAACAGGATTCCCTTCCTGTACAATAAAAGATGGTCAATTAAAAGTTGTCATTCATGACTAAATGTCCTGTGCATCTTTCCCATCAACCTTATTTCTCTTCTCCCCTAATCATAAATGGAACTTTTCTGAAACCTATTACTTCTATTGCTGTTACTCTCTAAAGATTTCTGGTGCATTCAGCAGCCACGTGCTTTCTGTTAAACTGTCCACTACACGGAATGATTGTTTTTGTTGATCAAATCCAATCTAAATTTCACACATATCTCCGTCTACTGTACATGACATCTTGACGGGGACTGGAAAATGGGGTCGACTGAAAAACGTCCATGTTTGTTGGTGCAGTGGGACGTATTTATAAAGGCGCGGTATAGTTATTTTGCGATTGTAGATTTCCGATCGCCTATGCAATACCATGTATTTTGCTACAGCCTGACATTGTACAAAGCAATAATGAGACCCCCCTTTCTGCCTGCCCTTCCTGCTTCATCTACAGCAGTTGCCTGAGGGCTGTATCTGTGCAGTTGCTGAAGCTGCTCCCGTGGAAGTTACACCTCTGGCTATTATGGTAGAGCGGTGATTTTTTTTAATTTAAATTTTACTTTCTGAGAAGTCACTGTTCCCCTTTAATTTCTATGATAATCATGTTTCTGGCTTTGTTTAGACCAAGTATCAACCTCAAGCACAGAACATAGAATACTACACAATAGGGCAACTGAACTGAAGAGCTAACGAGCAGGTAGCCCCCAAATTACCAGCAAGATCTGTTCCTGAATTTGTATTCATTTTCCTATTATGGGTTTACTGCCAATCTGTATTGTCTGTATATCAGATCAAAGCAGAAAACCAACCCCCTACCCTTAATAAGCTGCACCCAGGGGGTGGGAGACCCCTCTGGAGTTAAAACTGTCAACGGGAAACACTTTTGGAAGAAACGTTATATCCATGGAAGTTTTGTTCTTTAATAATCCAGGAAAATGATTGAAAATGTCTATAATTGCACCATGCACACAAGAGAATTCAGTCGGGAACCCAATGTGCAAGGCCAGAGGGCCTTTTATGGTTTCCCTTGAAGGTCCAGTCTTTAGAACGATGAGACATTTTATTAATACATACAAGGCATCTTCTCCTGAAAGGTGGCAGATAACAGACAAGACATTGAAGTAGCTGACAGTAAGTGGCTGCATTGTGCAATCTACTTGTCAGCTTTTCAGTTGGGAGAAGCGACGTGTTACCATAGATGTCAGCTCTGTGTCATCTTCCCCCTCGTCCTTTCAGCGCGGCCGTCAATGAATGAACTCTGTGTCTTCTGGATTTTCATTGCACAACCAAATCCTTTAAACATATAGCGCCGGTTTCTGCAACTCTACAGGATGTACAAAGACTATAAAACTGGGAAGATGAGAGAGAGAGAGATGGGGGGTCAATGTCTGTAATTGATTACACTGTGTTATATGTTTAATAGTCATGTTAGACATGTTCATTTTTTGTTTGCTTTTTTTAAAAAAACAAAAAAGGAATTTGTAGCCTTAAAGTTCACTATCCACCAGAAGAAAATATATGATGTCCCTCCAAACCTTAGCCGCGCTGAATCCTGAGTTCAATTCCACCCCTGGACACATCTGCAAGGAGTTTGTATGTTCTCCCCGTGCTTGAGTGGGTTTCCTCCGGACACTCCGGTTTCCCCCCACAATCATAAAGACATACTGATAGGTTGTATGTGTCAAATAAATGTGCTTAGATTGTAAGCTCTTCAGGGCAGAGTCTGATGTGAATGTATACATGGAATTGTAAAGCGCTACGGAAGATGTTGGTGCTATATAAAATCCGCAATAATAATAATAATAATAATAATAACTACCCTTAGGTCCTATTTGTAACAAAATATATTTATAATTAGTGGAGAATTGACCGTTATCTCAATGTGAAACAGAACAAAGTTAAAGACATGTACAGGGTAAATGGAAAGTGAAGATTTTATTGAACAGTCCTAGCTCTTTAAGTCATTTTAGGCTCATGCTACTGGCTTTGATCATTCGGTGCATCTGGTTCTGTCCATATGTACTCAAACAAATCCCTCAATCAGTCAGTGAGTCCATGAGAAAGCCTTCCACTTACAGATAACAAAGGAATGCAGAGAACTATGTGATGCCACAAACATTTCACATGATCTACTTTGAAACTAAAATGTTCATTTTTTTTTATATGCAAAGCAGGAGCTGCCATAGTGAATGTCAGGAGAGGTAAACTAATGTTGTAAATACTGTGCGCGCTAATATTTTTTGGTTGTAATACTATATTTTAGCATATAATGGGCTGAATTTACATATGGTTACTAGAGTTGATATTTTCTAATAAATGCTCTACATGGTAAGGGCTACGTCACATCAGGCCATTTTAACATGCGATCCGATCTTGTTTGTGATCCGATCGCGTGTTAAAAATCGTACATTGGTGTGGCCCAATTGGAGTGGCCACACTAAGGGCCATTATTATAAACGTGCAGTATCGCAAGTTAGCAATACAGAGCATTATGGTTAATGTACGACAGCGTCCTTAAATGTATGACCGCGATCGTATATTAACGGTCGGTAGTAAAGCATCGCAATTGTATGTTATGGGGGATCTTAAATCTACGATCCTTATTGGACATTTATAATCTCTATCGTAGATTTACAATAATGGTTATAAATTAACGATCGTTTTAACGATTGTTTAAGGCATGGTATCCCTTAAAAGCAATACCGCGCCTTTGTAAATATGGCCCTAGGTGCGTTGGGGTCGTTTGTGCTGCAATCCGTTGGTCGGAGCGCACGCGTACATCATTTTGGTGCAATTTCCATGCGCTCCGATCACCCAAAATGACAGGAATCGCAGCGTGGGTTCAGTGTGGCCTCGGCCCAAAGGGACGTTTTAAAGGGACATTCCAGTATGCCCATCAGTAAACGTTAGATTTTCATTTTTCTTAGTAAATTGACCCGTTCATTGCATTAAACTCTGGTATTTCAGTCGATCAGGACAAAATATATCGGCCATGTTTTTTCCACAACTGACTTTCAACCCATCTTTGTGTTTAAATCAAAATTAGAAAAAAATGAATCAGGTGTAGAGCTTTATTTTTAGTGATTGATAGTCTAATGTGTACACGGCCATTTTCTTCCTCATCACTTGGACCACTTTATTTTGGGACAAGGCCCATAACTACATAACTTAGAGCGTTTCTACAACTTGTGTTTACAGTTGGTTAGTATCTGGTCCATAATATTATTACTGAAAGTAACTAAAAAAGTAAAATTCCTTAAAGGAGAATTTTGTGCAAATAAAATGTAAAAAATACAAACATTTAAAATGAAAAGGACCTGGGACAGAGAGGAAGAGTTGGTACCGGTAATTCCTACCTCCTAATATCATTTCTGTGAGCAGCATTAACGCAAAGAAAACTGTTTCTGCCAGGCTTCCAATTGGCTTCAGAACTATCTTTAATACAGGAAAGTCCAGGACACTAACCTGGCAGGTGAAAACAGTATGTGCTGTCAGTGTTGGACTGGGGTATTGAGTTTAGGGGATCAAATAACATTTTATATCTCTATTATCATTAATTTACCATCTTACTCCTACTGACCCATTCTGTTTATTAAATTGCATTTCTTACAATCCCTTTTACTTTTTATTAACATTTTTGCAGTTTTCTCTGTTTTCTTGGATGAATGGGCTGTGGGTCCATTGGGGAATTCCCCTGTAACCTGGTAGGCCAGTCAGACACTGTGTGATGGTGCTCCTCAACAAAATCATATTGGGAGGTAGGACTAATCATTCCTTTCTTTTTATAAAAAAAAGTAAATTTTTACAGTGCAGTTGTCCTTTAAGCTTTGTAACTGCAGATAGTGAGTTAAGAAACACAAACAGTAGAAAATAGATGGCTTATCGTAGAGCTGATAAAGCCTATTTAGCAGGCTAATCTTAAGTAGGACAGTGGTGTGCTTGCCTTTTAAGATGGCAGGATGTGATCAATTGCTTCCTTAAAGGTTGGCCGTGGTCCTGCACTAGAATTAAAATTCTTTTTCGTGCGAACGTTTGTAAGCTGCTGTTCAGATAAAGAACCATGATTAAAATAATTTGTGCATCTGGCTATAATTAAAGGCCCGTGGCTTGTAATGACAACTTTATCTATGGACTGGCAGAAATAACCTCTCTGTATAAGCTGGATGCTGGATTTGATCTCTTTAATTTTCTAAACACTGGACGATTGTGGCAACTGACTTTGTACCTATGACAGATGCTGTACTGGAATAAGGAAAACAATTTGAAATATGTGTTAATAATAACTTAAAGGAGCACTGAAGATGAAATATATTTGACCCTAAATGGATTCTATAATTACTAACAAGCAGATATCTGAAACTCTCACGTCTGAAACCAACAGCATTCTGGAGAAATCGTGTATAATTGTGCAGGATTCGGTCATTTCTGTAGCCCCTCCTTTTTAATAAGTAATGATTGGTCACTGTTTAGTCTTGGTTACAGAGAGGTCACTGGCAGGTCACCCAGTAGTTACACAACATCTCTGGCAGGAGGAGAGGGAGGGGCTAGAGATCAAACTATGAAATTATTCTGGTGGAATAATCCCCTTTTGTGTCTATTTACATTGGGCCCTAGAGTATGGGTAGCAGGACACATTTTATATATAAACATAGTGCTTCAGGTGACAATTACATAGTGATTCATAACTAGCTTTTTTTAAAGGTGAATTTCAAACTTAAACACATTTTCAATAAAAAAAAATTATGATTAATGTGTACTATGTAATTCCTTATCAAACAAAACCTTACAAAAAGGTTTTGGTTCAGAAATCCCTGCCCCCCCCTCCTAGCTCAGTGATCACAGACATGCTCAGTGTAATCCAACCAGGAAGAGAGTTCTCCAATAAGCTTCTTTGTAAAGGAATGGAAAGTAAAATGAAGGGGGAGGAATTTCTGTGGGGAATAGGGATATGCTTAGTTAGGAATTACCTAGAAATGATGCAACAATAATTGTTAGTTTCTGGCCTTTATGTCAGAGAAAATTATTTGGACTTTAAATGGGGAAGTTCAACAGAAGACACATTTGTAAATAAAGTTTAAGATCTTCCATAAACACGGCTTTCAGAGGAATCTCTTAAGATCCTATTTTGTTTTCACAACATTTTAAAGGGTATGTCCACCCCCCAAAAAAAGTTCTACCTGGCAAATGTACTTACTAGCCCTCGTTCACATCCGGGCCGGCCCCTTCTGCTGCTGTTGTGCATGGAAAAGATAAAGAGCAGCATCAGACGACAGCCGAGGGAATGAGGCCTGGTAAACACTAGAGATGTTCGAAAATGTTGAGTTTGGTTTCGTTTTAGAATTTTCGAAATTTTCTGACATTTCGAAAATTCGTGTTTCGATTTTTGAAAATCGGCTACTTTTGATTTTCAATTTTCGAAAATCATCTACTTTCGTTTTTTCTATTTTTTAAAATCGTCCACTTTCGATTTTCGATAATTATCTATTTTCGATTTTCAATTTTCGATAAAAATCGAAAATTCGAAAAATTCGGGTTCCGTGAAAGTCGGGACTTCGAATGTAGGAGCTGAGCAGAATTTTTTTAAAGGAAAACTTTTTGCTAATCAGTTTTATTGAAGAACAGGAGGTACCTCCTTAGCTCCTTAGCTCGTGTCCTTCAATAAAACGTACAGGAGCCAGGAACGAAAGTAAAGCATCTTACCCGATCGCTCGCTCCTCCGCCGCGTCCTCTGACAGGTCCAGACACACTTAGTATGCTACGTGGATGCCCAAGTGTGATGCCCATGCTTATAGAATAGTCCGTAAGGACCTTTCAGAGGACGCGTCCGAGGAGCTTCTGTTACATTTCCGTAAATTTTTTAAAAAATCTGAAATTACGGGAAACGGACCCATAGATGTCAATGGGGCAGAAAAAATCCAAAAGTTGAGAGTAAAGAAAGGGTAGAGAAAGCATGGTTACTTACAGTAGATAGTCAGGGGAACACGTACAAATCACATTAATAGAAACAAACTTTCCTTACAGCTAGCTATTTTCCAGTTTCTGAGTAGCCTCGGGAACCCTCGAAAGTAGCTCCGTATTTTTGAAAACCCAGAAGTTGGAGATCTGAAAGTTCAGAGCGGTTCTGATGGAACTTCAGTTTGAGATATCTTATGTCTAAAGATAACATTGTACAAGCAGCGGTTTTTATCTTGAGATGTTCCTATTAGACCCATTCATTTTGTCATCTGAAAGAACGGGCTAGGCGGTTCTTAGATAGATTGGACATTTATCTAATGTCTTAAGTTTGATAACATTTGATAACGTTCCAATGTGTCCAGTGCCTGTTTCTATCTGAAGCTGGACAGGATGATGATTTTATGTATTTAAAACTTTCCACAATCAGAGATGGGGGATTTTAATGATGTACTTGCAAAGTTTGACAGTTACCATGTTCCATGGGAGAAATGGAAGTGGGAGGAGTTGGCAGGCTGGTATTTAAAGAGGAACTGTGGTCTCCAAACAAGTTTTTTTAAATGAAAGACCAGGTTCCTACCTTTAAAATGAGCCATCAACTACCTATATATGTGGTGCACAACCCAAGATATGAAGAAATCAATGATCAGAAAGTTAGGGGGTGGGAGGTTTGTAATATGCGGTCACAAATACTACTTCCTCCTTCTAATATGCGGTTGACACATGCTCAGTGCAGGAGAAAGCAGAAGAAACCAAGAAGAGATCGAGTTAGGCTGGGTACACATGGAGGGACTTTTTGTCCCGGGACAAATGTCCGTTGGTCGCGGCAAATTCGTCCACGGTCGAATTTGCGAGCAATCGATCGTGCGGTCCCAAAGGGAACCGCACGATCGATCGGAATTTACCTACACGTCCGATCGTTCGTTCGTTCGGCCGATTTGGCCAAACGAACGATCGATGTTGGTCGTGGCCGTCCATCCCACACCAGCCAATATTTTCAACCGAGAGTGCCGGTAATCGGTCGGTCGGCCGAAAATATTGGCTGGTGTGTACCCAGACTTACAGTAACTGAAGTGGAGGAGGGAGAGAAAAGCACAGGCCACTCCCGAAAGCTTGCTTAATTCTTTTTTATCTAGTTAGCCACTAAAAGGTATAACAGCTCTACTTTTCTTCTCTTACTTATGGCTAGCACCAAAACTATTTTGTTTTTTAATGCCTCCCACACAGTGAGGGGCTGTCACATGGTTTCAGAGCAGGAAGCAGGAAGTGCAGGGGATCTGGTGATGCTGTTACCATATCACACATAAAAATATAAATATCTTCAAAACAATGTAAAATAAATAATGAAAGTAAATTGCAAAAATACTCAGGAAAACAATTCCTGTCAATTTACCTAAAGTCATTTTTGCACCACTGTTACCCTTTAAACCCTGACTGTGCCACTTGGGATTTCTTACCTGCAATTGGGGCAGTCATTTCCAACAAGGTCACACCTGGCAATCCTGGCTGCAGAGTTCTTGCCTGGAAATGTTAATGTGAATGGAACCTAGAAGGTTTGCAATAGATAACCTTAAGTTGGCCTTTAAAGGGTTACCTGGTCTAATAGAAAACATGCAGAGCTTCAGAGGAAATAACAGCACTAACGTGAAAAACTGATGCAAAACATTGAATTATCAGCATTAAGCCTACAGTACAGCAATCACTTTCTTTCTTTAGAGGGGTCCAATGACATAAATGTTAAAATATTTTTTTAATTAAAGGAAAAGCTAGTTAAAATGAAAAGTACCTGGGGCAAGGTGGTAGGATTGGTACTTTCTACCTCCCAATACTGTTTCTATGAGGAGCAGCAGTACAAAGAAACCTGCTTCTGCCAGGCTTCCTAAGTGCTTCATCATCATTAAAGGACAACTAAAGCCTCAGAACAACACTTTTTCATAAGGGGGAGCACTTTAAAAAGCAGTAATCTGTATCTCACGTCTCTTTTTCATATGATTTTTGGGAAATTTACCTTTCTAAAATGTGGTTTGTGTTTTATTTCCCAACATCCCAGAATCATACAGTGCGGTCACTGACTATTGTGTTATTTACACATGCTCAGTTTATTGGTGTTTTAAGAGGGTATATGTTCAGATTCTGGAATGTAAAATTTGGGGTTTAGTTCTCCTTGAATACAGGAAAGTCCAGGACTAACCTGGCACTATATGTGCTATTCCTCCTCAATGAAATAATATTGGGAGATGGGAATATTCAATCTACCTCCCTGTCCCAGGTAGATATTAAGAGTATGGTTGTCCTCTTAAAAATCCAGCACAACATCATTTGAGGTTGTGTTAAATGTCAATACATTACGGAGAAAATCACCTTTATATCAAAGGATGAGATCAAACATTCCGGCTAATAGTTTAATGTAAAATCCTACGTAAGCTGTGATTCATCCTTATGGAAAAACTGCACATATAACATGTATAAAACCCAATTTGGTGTGATTTCATAGCTGGTCATCAGGTAAGTAGTGAAATCGCCTAAACCCCAGTAATAAATCATTAACGGTTGCATATTAACGTTAACACATATGTCACATGAGTGCGCGTTTACATCATTACGAGCTGCCAGATTGGTGTTTATTAACGGATTTAACTGACATAAAGGTTAAGGAGATGGCAAGGAATGGAAAGTTCATTAAGAATATTTATATTACCGAGGTGTAAATACGACCCAAAGACAGGAAATTGCACCATTACATGTTACCATGCAGGGTTGGTAGAATGTGATAAATAAAAACAGCTGGTTATAAAGGCAATAAGATCTATTGATTGGAGAATGTTTCAGTGACTCTTTATGTGGAATCATTTATGGGGAAGATGTGGGAGGGATGAGAAAATGGATTTGACAGACAGTAAATTACTTTCTTTTTCAGATGAATGTTGCACAAAAAAAAACCCTGTGGCTTATTTAATAAAAGATGCACAGCAACGAATCAGATACTTTCTAACTGTAGCAAACCAGTGAAAAGGTAAAAATCTGATTGGTTCCTTCAAATTAACAGCCCACGTTTATTTAAGAGACCACAGTATAATGGGACATATCACATATTAGCATATAACTATTGTTCAGTCCTACACATGTTTAGCTGTAGGAGTTATGTGACTCATGAGAACACGTTGCCTGTCTTTAACATGTGCACCAAGGAACACCATACCTGTCTTTACCATGTGTACCAAGGAACACCCTATCTGTCTTTAACATGTGCACCAAGGAACACCCTACCTGTCTTTATCATGTGTACCAAGGAACACTCTACCTGTCTTTACAATGTGTACCAAGTAACACCCTACCTGTCTTTACCATGTGTACCAAGGAACACCTACCTGTCTTTACCATGTGTACCAAGGAACACCCTATCTGTCTTTATCATGTGTACCAAGGAACACTCTACCTGTCTTTACAATGTGTACCAAGTAACACCCTACCTGTCTTTACCATCTGTACCAAGGAACACCCTACCTGTCTTTACCATGTGTACCAAGGAACACCCTATCTGTCTTTATCATGTGTACCAGGAACACAACCTGTCTTTACAATGTGTACCAAGTAACACCCTACCTGTCTTTACCATCTGTACCAAGGAACAACCTACCTGTCTCTACCATGTACTCCAAAGAGCACCTAACCTGTCTTTACCATGTATTCCAAGAAACACCTTACCTGTCTTTACCACATGTACCAAGGAACACCTTACCTGTCTTTACAATGTGTACCAAGGAACACCTTACCTGTCTTTACCACATGTACCAAGGAACACCTTACCTGTCTTTACAATGTGTACCAAGGAACACCTTACCTGCTTTCACAATGTTTACCAAGGAACACCTTAGCTGTCTTTACAATGTGTACCAGGAACACCTTAGCTGTTTTAGCATGTGCACCAAGGAACACCCTACCTGTCTTTACCAGGTGTACCAAATAACACCCTACATGTCTTTCTATGTGCACCAAGGAGCACCCTACCTGTCTTTACATGTGTACCAAGGAACACCTTACCTATCTGTACCATGTAAAGCAAGGAACACCCTACCTTTCTTTACCATGTGTACCCAGGAACTCCTACCTGTCTTCACCATGTGTACCAAGGAGCAGCCTACTGTCTTTACCAGGTGTACCAAGGAACATCCTACCTGTCTTCACCAATTGTAACAAGGAACACCATACCTGTCTTTACCATGTGTACCAAGGAACACCTTAGCTGTTTTAGCATGTGTACCAAGGAACACCCTACCTGTCTTTACCATGTGTACCAAATAACTCCCTACCTGTCTTTACTATGTGTACCAAGGAGCACCCTACCTGTCTTTAACATGTGTACCAAGGAACACCTTACCTATCTTTACCATGTTAACCAAGAAACACCCTACCTGTCTTTACCATGTGTACCCCAGGAACACCCTACCTGTCTTTACCATGTGTGCCAATGAGAACCATACCTGTATTTACCATGTATTCAAAGGAACACCTTACCTGTCTTTACCATGTGTACCAAGGAACACCATACCTGCTTTTACCATGTACTCCAAAGAGCACGCTATCTGTCTTTACCATGTGTACAAGGAGCACCCTACCTGTCTTTACCATGTGTACCATGGAACACCCTACCTGACCTCACCATGTATTCCAAGGAACACCCTACCTGTCTTTACCATTTATTCCGTGGAACATCCTACCTGTCTTTACCATGTATTCCGTGGAACACCCTTCCGTCTTTACCATGTACCAAGGACACACCCTACCTGTCTTTACCATGTGTACCAAGGACACACCCTATCTGCCTTTATCATGTGTACCCAGGAACACCCTACCTGTCTTTACCAGATGTACCAAGGAGAACCCTACCTGTATTTACCACGTATTCCAAGGAACACCTTACCTGTCTTTACCCTGTGTACCAAGAAACACCCTACCTGCCTTTATCATGTGTACCAAGGAACACCCTACCTGTATTTACCATGTGTACCAAGGAACATATTCCCTGTCTTTACCAAGTGTACCAAGGAACACCGTACTTGTCTTTACCATGTGTACCAAGCAATACCTTGTCTGTTTTTAGCATGTGTACTAAGGAACACCCTACCTGTCTTTTACCATGTATACCAAGGAACACCCTACATGTCTTTACATTGTAACCAGGAGCACCCTGTCTTTACCATGTGTACCAAGGAACACCCTACCTGTCTTTACCATGTGTACCAAAACACCTTACCTGTCTTTACCATGTTACCAAGGAACACCCTACCTGTCTTTACCATGTGTACCAAGGAAACCCTACCTGTCTTTACCATTGTCCAAGGAACATCCTACCTGTCCTTACCATGGTACCAAGGAACACCCTACCTGTCTTTACGAGGTGTACCAAGGAACACCTACTTGTCTTTACCATGTGTACCAAGGAACACCCTACCTGTCTTTACCATGTGACCAGAACCCCCTACCTGTCTTTACCATGTGTACCAAGGAACACCCTACCTGTCTTTACCATGTGTACCAAGGAACATCCTACTTGTCTTTACCATGTTGTACCAGGGACACCCCTACCTGACAGTTACCCCAAAACTTCTCTTCTCTGCAGGTCACAGCTTGGGGGACACTCAGATGAAATCCTTTTGGTCTGTAAGAGACCCAATCTCAATAATAATTTCATTTTAATAGAAAATAACATGATATAAAGTTTGGTACAATGGAACTTCATTCCTCTTAAATACTATGATCAGTGTAAGTTTACGTTAAGCTATTTAAAAGCCTATTTCGCCACCTGTTGGCCATGTTTATAGTCATCATATAATTAAATTTAACAATGGTCTTTTAAATATCATTGTTAAATCTAAAAATAATAAAAAATGGTGCACAAACAGTGCTATGGGGAAAAACATCCCTTTCATATCACTGTCATATTTGTACATTAATGTATTCATAGAATGTATCCAAATTAATGTAAAGAAATATATTCAATATACCATTCTTACAGTATATGCAGCGTGTGTCAAAGTATATTGAACCTCACTAGTGTCAATAGTATATTGTATCTCACTAGTGCATAGCAATGTGTCAATAGTATATTTACCTCACTAGTGCAAAGCATGTGTAATAGTATATGCACCTCACTTGTGCACAGCAATGTGTCAATAGTATATGGCACCCTACTTGTGCACAGCAATGGTCAATGTATATGGCACCTCACTTGTGCACAGCAATGTATCAATAGTATATGGTATCTGACTAGAACACAGCAATGGTGTCAATAATATATTGTATCTCACTACTACACAGCAATGTATCAATAGTATATGGTATATCCTATAAAAGCAATGTGTCAATAGTATATAATATCTCACTAGTACACAGCAATGGGTCAATAATATAGTACTCACTACTACACAGCAATGTGTCAATAGTATACAGTATCTCACTAGTACACACAATGTGTCATAGTATATGGTATATCACTAGTACAAAGCAATGTTCAATAGTATATAATATCTCACTAGTACAGCAATGTGTCAATAGTATATGGTGTCTTCGAGTGCACAGCAATGTGTCAATATTATTGGTATTCACTAGTACAAAGCAATCTTCAAAAGAATATTGTATCTCACTATTGCACAGCAATGTGCCAATAGTATATGGTATCCACTAGTACACAGCAATTGTCAATAGAATATTGTATCTCACTAGTGCACACAATGAGTCAATAGTATATGTTTCCTCACTAGTGCACAGTAATCTGTAAATAGTATATGGTATCGCACTAGTACATAGCAATGTGTCAATATATATGGTACCCTCTAGGGCACAGCAATGTGTCAGTAGTATATGGTATCTCACACGTAACAGCAATGTGTCATAGTATATAGTGTCTCACTAGTGCACAGCAATGTGTCAATAGAATATGGTATCTCTCTGTGCACAGCAATTGTTTAATAGTATATGGTACCTCACTAGTTGTACAGCAATGGGTCAATAGTATATGGTACCTCATTAGTGCCCAGCAATGTGTCAATAGTATTGTATCTCACTAGTGGATATTGAGCATAAGTGGACTGCTTTATTAAACCTTACATTTCTACATTTATACCTTTTATACCTTTAGGGAACAGTGTAAAAAATTAGGTCCTCTCCTGTCTGGCTTAATGCCTAGGTAAAAAAGGAAATGGAAAAAAAGGAAAAGGCTTTTAAAATGTTGAAATCGGAGGGAACCGAACAGTAAAAAAGCTGTAATAAGGAGTGCAAGAAAGCAATTAAACTAGCTAAAATAGAAAATGAAATACGGAATGACGAACAAAGCAAGCCCAACCCCAAAATGTTTTTTAAACATATCAATAGTAAAAAGATGAGGACTGAGAATGTGGGACCATTATAGAGGATGTCGGGAAGGCTAATGTCTAAATCATTTTTTTCCCTCTGTATTCACTTTAGAGAATCCAGTCCTTATAGCAGGGACTGTAATAATATGAGGGTGTAAATTAGGAATATTCACTCTGTATCCACTATAGGGAATCCTAGTCCTTATAGCAGGGACTGTAATAATATGAAGGGTATAAATGAGGAATATTCGCTCTGGCTGACAGAGGATATGGAGCGGAAACAATAGACAAAGTTAACATCAATAAAGCCCCTGAACCTGATAGAATACATCCTCAGATCTTAAGAGAGCTTATTCACTTAGGCACTGGTAAGGCCTCATTTGGAATAGTGGTGCAGTTTTGGAATCCCATATACAAAAGGGACATGTTGGAAATGGAAGCAGTTCAGAAGGGGCAACTAAAATAAAAAAGGGGATGGAGAGTCTGATTATGCAGGCAGATTAGACAAGTTAGGGCTGTTTACATTAGAGAAGCAAGTTTGCTGATATGATCACTTTATACAAATATATAATGGTGGAACTGTCTTCCAGCAGATGTGGTAATGGCAAGTTCATTGAATAGCTTTAAAAGTGGGCTGGATAAGTTTCTAAAACTAAAAAATATTGAAAATAACTGGTATTTACATACTGTAGTTCTGGTTGGTACGGGGATACTATATAATATTGAGAATTACTGGTATTAATACATATACTGTAGTTCTGGTTGGTACAGGGATACTATATAATATTGAGAATTACTGGTATTAATACATATACTGTAGTTCTGGTTGGTACAGGGATACTATATAATATTGAGAATTACTGGTATTAATACATATATTGCAGTTCTGGTTGGTACAGGGATACTATATAATATTGAGAATTACTGGTTATTAATTCATATACTGCAGTTCTGGTTGATCCAGGGATACTTTCTAATTGCCATTTGGAGTCAGGAAGAACATTTCCCCCCTTTTTAGCTGTTTTTTTTTGCCTTCCTCTGGAAGGTAGGGTTAAAAAGGAGGGAGAAAAGTTGGACTTGATTAACGCATGTCTTTATTCAACCTCAATTACTATGTTACTATGTTAGTGCACAGCAATGTGTCAATAGTATATTGTATCCACTAGTGCACAGCAATTTGTCACTAGTATATAGTATCTCACTAGTGCACAGCAATGTTG
Organism: Hymenochirus boettgeri; assembly: GCA_019447015.1. Lineage (NCBI taxonomy): Eukaryota > Metazoa > Chordata > Amphibia > Anura > Pipidae > Hymenochirus > Hymenochirus boettgeri. Next base: position 17,177,187 of record CM033473.1, on the reverse strand, counting down.
TCAATAGTTTATGGTATCGCACTAGTGCACAGCAATGTGTCAATAGTTTATGGTATCGCACTAGTGCACAGCAATGTATCAATAGTATATGGTACCTCATTAGTGCACAGCAATGTGTCAATAGTATTGGTTCCTCACTAGTGCACAGCAATGTGTCAATAGATATGGTATCTCACTAGTGCACAGCAATGTGTCAGTAGTATATGGTATCTCACTAATGCACAGCAATTGTAAATAATATATGGTATTGCACTAGTGCACAGCAATGTATCAATAGTATATGGTACCTCACTAGTGCACAGCAATGTGTCATAGTGTATGCATCTCACTAGTGCACAGCAATGTGTCAATATTATATATCTCACAGTGCACACAATGGGTCATAGTATGGCATCTCACTAGTGCACAGCAAGTATCAATAGTGTATGTACCTCAATAGTGCACGCAATTGTTCAATAGTATATGGTATCTCAAGTGCACAGCAATGTATCAATAGTATATATCTCACTAGTGCACAGCAATGTGTCAATAGTACATGGATCTCACTAGTGCACAGCAATGTATCAATAGTGTATGGTACCTCAATAGTGCACAGCAATGTGTCAATAGTATATGGTATCTCACTAGTGCACAGCAATGTATCAATAGTATATATCTCACTAGTGCACAGCAATGTGTCAATAGTACATGGTATCTCACTAGTGCACAGCAATGTGTCAATAGTATATGGTACCTCATAGTGCACAGCAATGTGTCAATAGTACATATCTCACTAGTGCACGCAATGTATCAATAGTATATGGTATCTCACTAGTGCACAGCAATGTGTCAATAGTACATGGTATCTCACTAGTGCACAGCAATGATCAATAGTATATGGCATCTCACTAGTGCACAGCAATGTGCCAATAGTGCATGGTATCTCACTAGTGCACAGCAATGTGTCAATATATATGGCACCTCACTAGTGCACAGCAATGTGCGAGAAAGTGAATTTTTGGGGTTTTAACTATATATTTCAAAATACTTTGCATTGGTGCATGTCCCCAGAATATTCCCTATGCAATTAGAATTATTGATATTGGACAAGAAATAAAACGTTTATTTTTCTGAACTTTCTCTTGTTTAATGAAAATTAGAAAATCTGATTTTGGAAAGAAACTCGCTGGTTTCAAACATATTACATGCCTTTAAAGCCATGCTGGGGGTCGCACTAGTGGCCCCTCATAGTTACTGGGCCATGGGTGTAGCCCTGTCCCCAACTCACGCAAGCCTCAAAATGCCAAACCTCGCCCCCAAAACAGAAAGCCCTGTCCCGTGGATCCATGGAAAGCCTATCTACGCCTGCCCTACCCCAGCACCACCAAGCTCAACCTCGAATTACCCTAGAACCATCCCCAGACTGCTTGGACACTTAGAAGGCATGGCCTGGTCTTTAAAATGTAATTTATTCTCTTTTCTGTTATGACATCTGGACTCACCTTGATAGAGATTGTCGCTATTATACTATACTACGAGCCGGGATAAATGTCCGTCAGTCACAGCAATAGTGGCCGCCGCCAACAGTTTGCACTACTGATCAGGACGAACGGCTGACAGACATCTGTGGCGGCTGCGAATAAGCAGCATCGATTTTTCTGGCCAACTGACCGATACAAGAAGTTTAAATTATTTTTTTTAGATGTTTACTTGGATACTTAGAAATTGCACCAAAAACATATGGTCTAAAGAATTCAGCCACTTTCTGGAATTCTGCCTTGCCAACATTCCACACAAAGGAGCTAGTGGTGATAAACTCCTGGAGCATAAATGTTTACAGAGCAGCCATAGGAAGATATGGGCGAATTATGCTTATATATTAATTGGCTGTTTCTGGCTCCTCCCACAGTTAGTTCCCTGGCGATTCTTCCATTCTTAAATTGAGAACATTTGTTAATGGAGGGAGAGAGCTTAAAAATAATCAGTTACACGAGAATAATTCTGCTTTAAATTATGGTAGCAGGGGGAAAAAAAAATCCCTATCTTTTAACAGTAACAATAAGACCTACTGTTCCTTGTAGCGTAGTGAAGGGTCTATGACGTGGCAGCATTCATGTTGAAAGATATTTTTATAGTGTTATAAGAATCCTTACCCCATGGTAGGGCCATACAAAGGGAGATGCTCTCTGTAAAGAGTAGGCCCCTTCTAAGGATACATATAGTGTGGAATGCCACTTCTGCTCTGTGGATATCCAAGGGGGTGAGAATCAACTATTTTAATGTCTCAATTTGGTACAACAGATAGGAGTTAAAATAACCTTATATCAGATTTTAAGTGTAGTATTTAAATAAACAGCTGTGAATAAAATTTTCTCCTAAACTCCAACCATCTGTTTCACTGTTTTTATTAAAGAGAGAAGATGGGGAAGATTACTTTCAGGATGAATATAAGGATATGGAAGATGATAACTATGGGATTGGAGATAAGAATAGGAAAAAAGTCATTGGAATGGGGAGAGAATATTAAGAGATAAACATTATAATGGAGAAGAGAAATGGAAGAAGATAAGCATGGGAAGAAGAACGGAATTCAAAAAACATTGGAACAAAAAATAACAATAAAGAAGATAAATATTGGCATGAAGAAGAGAATATGAAAAGATAAAGACATGGAATGAGAAGAGAATTGGAGAAAAAACCATGGAATGAAGAAGAGAATATGGAAGAAGAAAACCATTGGAATGAGAAGAGAATATGGAAGAAGAAAACCTTGGAATGAAGAAGAGATATGGAAGAAGAAAACATTGGAATGAAGAAGGATATGGAAGAAGATAATATGGAATGAAGAAGAGAATATGGAAAAGATAAATATTGGAATGAAGAGGGAGAATATGGAAGAAGATAAATATATAGGAATAAGAAAAATAGGAAAAGTAATATGGAAAAGATAATATTGGAATAAGAGGAATAATATGAGAAGAAGATAATATTGGAATAAGATGAAAATATGGATAAAAAATATTGAAATGAAGAAGAGAATATGAAAGAAGAAAAACATCGGAATGAAATGAAATATGGAATAAAATATATTGGAATGAAGATGAGAATATGGAAGAAGATAATATTGAATGAAGATGAAAATATGGAATAAAAAATATTGGAATGAAGATGAAAATATGGAATATAAAATATTGGAATGAAGAAGAGAATATGGAAGAAAACATCGGATGAAAATATGAAAAATATGGAATAAATAAATATTGGAATGAAGAAGAGAATATGGAGAAGATAATATTGGAATGAGAAGAGAATATGGAGAAGATAAATATGGAATGAGATGAGAATATGGAATAAAATAATATTGGAATAAGAAGAGATATAGAAGAAGATAAATATTGGAATGAAGATAGAATATGGAAGAAGATAAATATTGGAATGAAAGGAGAATATGGAAGAAGATAAATATTGGAATGAAATGAGAATATGGAAGAATAAATATTGGAATGAAGATGAAAATATGGAATAAATAAATATTGGAATGAAGAAGAGAATATAGAAGAAGATAAATATTGAATGAGAAGAGAATATAGAAGAAGATAAATATTGGAATGAAGATGAAATATGAAGAAGATAAATATTGGAATGAAGAGAGAATATGAAAGAAGATAATATTGGAATGAATGAGAATATGGAAGAAGATAAATATTGGAATGAAGATGAGATATGGAAAGATAAATATTGGAATAAATGAGAATATGGAAAAGATAAATATTGGATGAAGAGGAAATGAAGAAGATAAATATTGGAATGAAGATGAGAATATGGAAGAAGATAAATATTGGAATGAAGATGAGAATATGGAAGAAGATAAATATTGGAATGAAGATGAGAATATGGAATAAGATAAATATTGGAATGAAGATGAAAATATGGAATAAAAAATATTGGAATGAAGAAGAGAATATGGAAGAAGAAAAACATCGGAATGAAGATGAAAATATAGAATAATATAAATATTGGAATGAAGATGAGAATATGGAAGAAGAAAAACATCGGAATGAAGAAGAGAATATGGAAGAAGATAAATATTGGAATGAAGATGAAAATATGGAATAAAAAATATTGGAATGAAGATGAAAATATGGAATAAAAATATTGGAATGAAGAAGAGAATATGGAAGAAGAAAACATTGGAATGAAGAAGAGAATTGGAAGAAGAAAATATTGGAATGAAGAAGAGACTATGAAAAGATAAATATTGGATGAAGATTAGAATATGGACATAAAATAAATATTGGAATGAGAAGAGAATATGAAAGATAATATTGGAATGAAGATGAGAATATGGAAGAAGATAAATATTGGAATGAAGATGAAATATGAAAGAAATAAATATTGGAATGACGAGGAGAATATGGAAGAAGATAAATATTGAATGAAGAACAGAATATAGAAGAAGATAAATATTGGAATAGAAGAATATAGAAGAAGTAATATTGGAATGAAGATGATAATTGGAAAAGATAAATATTGGAATGAAGAGAGAATATGGAAGAAGATAATATTGAATGAAGATGAGAATATGGAAGAGATAATATGATGAAGTAATATGAAGAAGATATGGAATGAAGATGAGAAATGGAGAGATAATATTGGAATAAGAAGAGAATATGGAAGAATATAACATTTGAATGAAGAGTATTTGAAGATATAAGAAGATCAAGATCGAGATGAAGACGAGACAAGGAGGAAGTAGAATAAGGACAAAGACATCAGCTCCAAATTCCATATAATCAGAATCCATTAGACTCCAAAAGCCTGAAAATAAGCAGGACAATTTTGATGATTCATGGCCCAAATGAAAGGCTAAAAACAGACTGGCTAAACATAACTAAATAATCTTCAAAAAAAATTGCAAAATGTAATATTCTAACAACACTTACGATACAGAAAAATTTAAAAGGTAAGATAAATGATCCTAGTTTATTGCTCTTAGAGTGCTATTTTGTGAAGAATGGAAAAGATTTAGGGGGAATAAAATGCAAAAGTTTAAGTCAACTATAAAAATCTGCAGCAATTGCACATCATTTGAAGTTTCCAAAGCTCTGCATAGTTTAGTGTCATCAGCAAAACAGAACCTTGCTCTCTGTAGTAGCAGCATTACCAGATCTCCTGCACTTGCCGCTTCCTGCTCTGAACCCATGTCCGGTGACATTCAAGTTAAATTTACAGACCTTACACACACCCTTTTATGAGCTATTCTCTACCATCCCCACCAACCCATTTGTTCCTTCAGTCTCTGTAACTCAATATCTTCCTGGTTTCTTCTGCTTTCTATTCCACAGAGCATGTGCTAACCGCAGATTAGAAGGGGAAGTAGTATTTCTGACCACAGATTCAGAACCTTCAACCCCTAACTTTCTAATCAGTGATTTCTTCATATCTTGGGCGGTGCAGCACGTAGAGCGGTGGTTGATGGCTCATTTTAAAGGTAAATCACCTGTTTGGAAACTTCATTCCCCTTCAAGTTTGTCAATTGTTTCCATTTAGTATCCTCTGTAACCATCCTAGTCCCAGTATTTAATGGTCCCACATTCTCAGTTTTTAATTAATTATAGAAATATCCACATAGGTAATATAAAAATGTGTTTAGTCTAGAATCTAAAGGTGTCAATACATAAATAAATTTTTAGGAAAGTATGAACCTGCTGCTAGACCAAGTGTTTTTTTCCTCTTCTAAACCATCCCATACAAAATAGATGCTGGGTCAGACTGATCTACTGGGAACCCACTAATAAGCCTAACCCTTAGTGGGCCCACCAAGCTTCTGTGTCCCACTTTGTGTTAGCAAATTTACACTTTTCATTTTCGATCAGAACATTGGCTTTATGATACTGGACATGCAGCCACACTGCATAGACTGGGTATCGTTCAGTATCACTGCATAGATGGGTATCATTCAGTATCACTGAGTATTGCGGGGGGGGGGGCTGTCTTTATCATGTGTACCAAGGAACACTCTACCTGTCTTTACAATGTGTACCAAGTAACACCCTACCTGTCTTTACCATCTGTACCAAGGAACAACCTACCTGTCTCTACCATGTGTACCAAGAACACCTATCTGTCTTTATCATGTGTACCAGGAACACACCTGTCTTTACAAGTGTACCAAGTAACACCCTACCTGTCTTTACCATCTGTACCAAGGAACAACCTACCTGTCTCTACCATGTACTCAAAGAGCACCTAACCTTTCTTTACCATGTATTCCAAGAACACCTTACCTGTCTTTACCACATGTACCAAGGAACACCTTACCTGTCTTTACAATGTGTACCAAGGAACACCTTACCTGTCTTTACCACATGTACCAAGGAACACCTTACCTGTCTTTACAATGTGTACCAAGGAACACCTTACCTGTCTTTACAATGTGTACCAAGGAACACCTTAGCTGTCTTTACAATGTGTACCAAGGAACACCTTAGCTGTTTTTAGCATGTGCACCAAGGAACACCCTACCTGTCTTTACCAGGTGTACCAAATAACACCCTACATGTCTTTTCTATGTGCACCAAGGAGCACCCTACCTGTCTTTACATGTGTACCAAGGAACACCTTACCTATCTGTACCATGTAAAGCAAGGAACACCCTACCTTTCTTTACCATGTGTACCCAGGAACATCCTACCTGTCTTCACCATGTGTACCAAGGAGCAGCCTACTGTCTTTACCAGGTGTACCAAGGAACATCCTACCTGTCTTCACCAATGTAACAAGGAACACCATACCTGTCTTTACCATGTGTACCAAGGAACACCTTAGCTGTTTTTAGCATGTGTACCAAGGAACACCCTACCTGTCTTTACCATGTGTACCAAATAACTCCCTACCTGTCTTTACTATGTGTACCAAGGAGCACCCTACCTGTCTTTAACATGTGTACCAAGGAACACCTTACCTATCTTTACCATGTTAACCAAGAAACACCCTACCTGTCTTTACCATGTGTCCCCAGGAACACCCTACCTGTCTTTACCATGTGTGCCAATGAGAACCATACCTGTATTTACCATGTATTCAAAGGAACACCTTACCTGTCTTTACCATGTGTACCAAGGAACACCATACCTGCTTTTACCATGTACTCCAAAGAGCACGCTATCTGTCTTTACCATGTGTACAAGGAGCACCCTACCTGTCTTTACCATGTGTACCATGGAACACCCTACCTGACCTCACCATGTATTCCAAGGAACACCCTACCTGTCTTTACCATTTATTCCGTGGAACATCCTACCTGTCTTTACCATGTATTCCGTGGAACACCCTATCCGTCTTTACCATGTACCAAGGAACACCCTACCTGTCTTTACCATGTGTACCAAGGAACACCCTATCTGCCTTTATCATGTGTACCCAGGAACACCCTACCTGTCTTTACCAGATGTACCAAGGAGAACCCTACCTGTATTTACCACGTATTCCAAGGAACACCTTACCTGTCTTTACCCTGTGTACCAAGAAACACCCTACCTGCCTTTATCATGTGTACCAAGGAACACCCTACCTGTATTTACCATGTGTACCAAGGAACATATTCCCTGTCTTTACCAAGTGTACCAAGGAACACCGTACTTGTCTTTACCATGTGTACCAAGCAATACCTTGTCTGTTTTTAGCATGTGTACTAAGGAACACCCTACCTGCTTTTACCATGTATACCAAGGAACACCCTACATGTCTTTACATTGTAACCAGGAGCACCCTGTCTTTACCATGTGTACCAAGGAACACCCTACCTGTCTTTACCATGTGTACCAAAACACCTTACCTGTCTTTACCATGTTTACCAAGGAACACCCTACCTGTCTTTACCATGTGTACCAAGGAAACCCTACCTGTCTTTACCATTGTACCAAGGAACATCCTACCTGTCCTTACCATGGTACCAAGGAACACCCTACCTGTCTTTACGAGGTGTACCAAGGACACCTACTTGTCTTTACCATGTGTACCAAGGAACACCCTACCTGTCTTTACCATGTGACCAGAACCCCCTACCTGTCTTTACCATGTGTACCAAGGAACACCCTACCTGTCTTTACCATGTGTACCAAGGAACATCCTACTTGTCTTTACCATGTTTACCAGGGACACCCCTACCTGACAGTTACCCCAAAACTTCTCTTCTCTGCAGGTCACAGCTTGGGGGACACTCAGATGAAATCCTTTTGGTCTGTAAGAGACCCAATCTCAATAATAATTTCATTTTAATAGAAAATAACATGATATAAAGTTTGGTACAATGGAACTTCATTCCTCTTAAATACTATGATCAGTGTAAGTTTACGTTAAGCTATTTAAAAGCCTATTTCGCCACCTGTTGGCCATGTTTATAGTCATCATATAATTAAATTTAACAATGGTCTTTTAAATATCATTGTTAAATCTAAAAATAATAAAAAATGGTGCACAAACAGTGCTATGGGGAAAAACATCCCTTTCATATCACTGTCATATTTGTACATTAATGTATTCATAGAATGTATCCAAATTAATGTAAAGAAATATATTCAATATACCATTCTTACAGTATATGCAGCGTGTGTCAAAGTATATTGAACCTCACTAGTGTCAATAGTATATTGTATCTCACTAGTGCATAGCAATGTGTCAATAGTATATTTACCTCACTAGTGCAAAGCATGTGTAATAGTATATGCACCTCACTTGTGCACAGCAATGTGTCAATAGTATATGGCACCCTACTTGTGCACAGCAATGGTCAATGTATATGGCACCTCACTTGTGCACAGCAATGTATCAATAGTATATGGTATCTGACTAGAACACAGCAATGGTGTCAATAATATATTGTATCTCACTACTACACAGCAATGTATCAATAGTATATGGTATATCCTATAAAAGCAATGTGTCAATAGTATATAATATCTCACTAGTACACAGCAATGGGTCAATAATATAGTACTCACTACTACACAGCAATGTGTCAATAGTATACAGTATCTCACTAGTACACACAATGTGTCATAGTATATGGTATATCACTAGTACAAAGCAATGTTCAATAGTATATAATATCTCACTAGTACAGCAATGTGTCAATAGTATATGGTGTCTTCGAGTGCACAGCAATGTGTCAATATTATTGGTATTCACTAGTACAAAGCAATCTTCAAAAGAATATTGTATCTCACTATTGCACAGCAATGTGCCAATAGTATATGGTATCCACTAGTACACAGCAATTGTCAATAGAATATTGTATCTCACTAGTGCACACAATGAGTCAATAGTATATGTTTCCTCACTAGTGCACAGTAATCTGTAAATAGTATATGGTATCGCACTAGTACATAGCAATGTGTCAATAATATGGTACCCTCTAGGGCACAGCAATGTGTCAGTAGTATATGGTATCTCACACGTAACAGCAATGTGTCAATAGTATATAGTGTCTCACTAGTGCACAGCAATGTGTCAATAGAATATGGTATCTCTCTGGTGCACAGCAATTGTTTAATAGTATATGGTACCTCACTAGTTGTACAGCAATGGGTCAATAGTATATGGTACCTCATTAGTGCCCAGCAATGTGTCAATAGTATTGTATCTCACTAGTGGATATTGAGCATAAGTGGACTGCTTTATTAAACCTTACATTTCTACATTTATACCTTTTATACCTTTAGGGAACAGTGTAAAAAATTAGGTCCTCTCCTGTCTGGCTTAATGCCTAGGTAAAAAAGGAAATGGAAAAAAAGGAAAAGGCTTTTAAAATGTTGAAATCGGAGGGAACCGAACAGTAAAAAAGCTGTAATAAGGAGTGCAAGAAAGCAATTAAACTAGCTAAAATAGAAAATGAAATACGGAATGACGAACAAAGCAAGCCCAACCCCAAAATGTTTTTTAAACATATCAATAGTAAAAAGATGAGGACTGAGAATGTGGGACCATTATAGAGGATGTCGGGAAGGCTAATGTCTAAATCATTTTTTTCCCTCTGTATTCACTTTAGAGAATCCAGTCCTTATAGCAGGGACTGTAATAATATGAGGGTGTAAATTAGGAATATTCACTCTGTATCCACTATAGGAATCCTAGTCCTTATAGCAGGGACTGTAATAATATGAAGGGTATAAATGAGGAATATTCGCTCTGGCTGACAGAGGATATGGAGCGGAAACAATAGACAAAGTTAACATCAATAAAGCCCCTGAACCTGATAGAATACATCCTCAGATCTTAAGAGAGCTTATTCACTTAGGCACTGGTAAGGCCTCATTTGGAATAGTGGTGCAGTTTTGGAATCCCATATACAAAAGGGACATGTTGGAAATGGAAGCAGTTCAGAAGGGGCAACTAAAATAAAAAAGGGGATGGAGAGTCTGATTATGCAGGCAGATTAGACAAGTTAGGGCTGTTTACATTAGAGAAGCAAGTTTGCTGATATGATCACTTTATACAAATATATAATGGTGGAACTGTCTTCCAGCAGATGTGGTAATGGCAAGTTCATTGAATAGCTTTAAAAGTGGGCTGGATAAGTTTCTAAAACTAAAAAATATTGAAAATAACTGGTATTTACATACTGTAGTTCTGGTTGGTACGGGGATACTATATAATATTGAGAATTACTGGTATTAATACATATACTGTAGTTCTGGTTGGTACAGGGATACTATATAATATTGAGAATTACTGGTATTAATACATATACTGTAGTTCTGGTTGGTACAGGGATACTATATAATATTGAGAATTACTGGTATTAATACATATATTGCAGTTCTGGTTGGTACAGGGATACTATATAATATTGAGAATTACTGGTTATTAATTCATATACTGCAGTTCTGGTTGATCCAGGGATACTTTCTAATTGCCATTTGGAGTCAGGAAGAACATTTCCCCCCTTTTTAGCTGTTTTTTTTTGCCTTCCTCTGGAAGGTAGGGTTAAAAAGGAGGGAGAAAAGTTGGACTTGATTAACGCATGTCTTTATTCAACCTCAATTACTATGTTACTATGTTAGTGCACAGCAATGTGTCAATAGTATATTGTATCCACTAGTGCACAGCAATTTGTCACTAGTATATAGTATCTCACTAGTGCACAGCAATGTTTCAATAGTTTATGGTATCGCACTAGTGCACAGCAATGTGTCAATAGTTTATGGTATCGCACTAGTGCACAGCAATGTATCAATAGTATATGGTACCTCATTAGTGCACAGCAATGTGTCAATAGTATTGGTTCCTCACTAGTGCACAGCAATGTGTCAATAGATATGGTATCTCACTAGTGCACAGCAATGTGTCAGTAGTATATGGTATCTCACTAATGCACAGCAATTGTAAATAATATATGGTATTGCACTAGTGCACAGCAATGTATCAATAGTATATGGTACCTCACTAGTGCACAGCAATGTGTCATAGTGTATGCATCTCACTAGTGCACAGCAATGTGTCAATATTATATATCTCACAGTGCACACAATGGGTCATAGTATGGCATCTCACTAGTGCACAGCAAGTATCAATAGTGTATGTACCTCAATAGTGCACGCAATTGTTCAATAGTATATGGTATCTCAAGTGCACAGCAATGTATCAATAGTATATATCTCACTAGTGCACAGCAATGTGTCAATAGTACATGGATCTCACTAGTGCACAGCAGTATCAATAGTGTATGGTACCTCAATAGTCACGCAATGTGTCAATAGTATTGGTATCTCACTAGTGCACAGCAATGTATCAATAGTATATATCTCACTATGCACAGCAATGTGTCAATAGTACATGGTATCTCACTAGTGCACAGCAATGTGTCAATAGTATATGGTACCTCATAGTGCACAGCAATGTGTCAATAGTACATATCTCACTAGTGCACGCAATGTATCAATAGTATATGGTATCTCACTAGTGCACAGCAATGTGTCAATAGTACATGGTATCTCACTAGTGCACAGCAATGATCAATAGTATATGGCATCTCACTAGTGCACAGCAATGTGCCAATAGTGCATGGTATCTCACTAGTGCACAGCAATGTGTCAATATATATGGCACCTCACTAGTGCACAGCAATGTGCGAGAAAGTGAATTTTTGGGGTTTTAACTATATATTTCAAAATACTTTGCATTGGTGCATGTCCCCAGAATATTCCCTATGCAATTAGAATTATTGATATTGGACAAGAAATAAAACGTTTATTTTTCTGAACTTTCTCTTGTTTAATGAAAATTAGAAAATCTGATTTTGGAAAGAAACTCGCTGGTTTCAAACATATTACATGCCTTTAAAGCCATGCTGGGGGTCGCACTAGTGGCCCCTCATAGTTACTGGGCCATGGGTGTAGCCCTGTCCCCAACTCACGCAAGCCTCAAAATGCCAAACCTCGCCCCCAAAACAGAAAGCCCTGTCCCGTGGATCCATGGAAAGCCTATCTACGCCTGCCCTACCCCAGCACCACCAAGCTCAACCTCGAATTACCCTAGAACCATCCCCAGACTGCTTGGACACTTAGAAGGCATGGCCTGGTCTTTAAAATGTAATTTATTCTCTTTTCTGTTATGACATCTGGACTCACCTTGATAGAGATTGTCGCTATTATACTATACTACGAGCCGGGATAAATGTCCGTCAGTCACAGCAATAGTGGCCGCCGCCAACAGTTTGCACTACTGATCAGGACGAACGGCTGACAGACATCTGTGGCGGCTGCGAATAAGCAGCATCGATTTTTCTGGCCAACTGACCGATACAAGAAGTTTAAATTATTTTTTTTAGATGTTTACTTGGATACTTAGAAATTGCACCAAAAACATATGGTCTAAAGAATTCAGCCACTTTCTGGAATTCTGCCTTGCCAACATTCCACACAAAGGAGCTAGTGGTGATAAACTCCTGGAGCATAAATGTTTACAGAGCAGCCATAGGAAGATATGGGCGAATTATGCTTATATATTAATTGGCTGTTTCTGGCTCCTCCCACAGTTAGTTCCCTGGCGATTCTTCCATTCTTAAATTGAGAACATTTGTTAATGGAGGGAGAGAGCTTAAAAATAATCAGTTACACGAGAATAATTCTGCTTTAAATTATGGTAGCAGGGGGAAAAAAAAATCCCTATCTTTTAACAGTAACAATAATGACCTACTGTTCCTTGTAGCGTAGTGAAGGGTCTATGACGTGGCAGCATTCATGTTGAAAGATATTTTTATGTGTTATAAGAATCCTTACCCCATGGTAGGGCCATACAAAGGGAGATGCTCTCTGTAAAGAGTAGGCCCCTTCTAAGGATACATATAGTGTGGAATGCCACTTCTGCTCTGTGGATATCCAAGGGGGTGAGAATCAACTATTTTAATGTCTCAATTTGGTACAACAGATAGGAGTTAAAATAACCTTATATCAGATTTTAAGTGTAGTATTTAAATAAACAGCTGTGAATAAAATTTTCTCCTAAACTCCAACCATCTGTTTCACTGTTTTTATTAAAGAGAGAAGATGGGGAAGATTACTTTCAGGATGAATATAAGGATATGGAAGATGATAACTATGGGATTGGAGATAAGAATAGGAAAAAAGTCATTGGAATGGGGAGAGAATATTAAGAGATAAACATTATAATGGAGAAGAGAAATGGAAGAAGATAAGCATGGGAAGAAGAACGGAATTCAAAAAACATTGGAACAAAAAATAACAATAAAGAAGATAAATATTGGCATGAAGAAGAGAATATGAAAAGATAAAGACATGGAATGAGAAGAGAATTGGAGAAAAAACCATGGAATGAAGAAGAGAATATGGAAGAAGAAAACCATTGGAATGAGAAGAGAATATGGAAGAAGAAAACCTTGGAATGAAGAAGAGATATGGAAGAAGAAAACATTGGAATGAAGAAGGATATGGAAGAGATAATATGGAATGAAGAAGAGAATATGGAAAAGATAAATATTGGAATGAAGAGGGAGAATATGGAAGAAGATAAATATGATAGGAATAAGAAAAATAGGAAAAGTAATATGGAAAAGATAATATTGGAATAAGAGGAATAATATGAGAAGAAGATAATATTGGAATAAGATGAAAATATGGATAAAAAATATTGAAATGAAGAAGAGAATATGAAAGAAGAAAAACATCGGAATGAAATGAAATATGGAATAAAATATATTGGAATGAAGATGAGAATATGGAAGAAGATAATATTGAATGAAGATGAAAATATGGAATAAAAAATATTGGAATGAAGATGAAAATATGGAATAAAAATATTGGAATGAAGAAGAGATATGGAAGAAAACATCGGAATGAAATATGAAAAATATGGAATAAATAAATATTGGAATGAAGAAGAGAATATGGAGAAGATAATATTGGAATGAGAAGAGAATATGGAGAAGATAAATATGGAATGAGATGAGAATATGGAATAAAATAATATTGGAATAAGAAGAGATATAGAAGAAGATAAATATTGGAATGAAGATAGAATATGGAAGAAGATAAATATTGGAATGAAAGGAGAATATGGAAGAAGATAAATATTGGAATGAAGATGAGAATATGGAAGAATAAATATTGGAATGAAGATGAAAATATGGAATAAATAAATATTGGAATGAAGAAGAGAATATAGAAGAAGATAAATATTGAATGAGAAGAGAATATAGAAGAAGATAAATATTGGAATGAAGATGAAATATGAAGAAGATAAATATTGGAATGAAGAGAGAATATGAAAGAAGATAATATTGGAATGAATGAGAATATGGAAGAAGATAAATATTGGAATGAAGATGAGATATGGAAAGATAAATATTGGAATGAAATGAGAATATGGAATAAGATAAATATTGGATGAAGAGGAAATGAAGAAGATAAATATTGGAATGAAGATGAGAATATGGAAGAGATAAATATTGGAATGAAGATGAGAATATGGAAGAAGATAAATATTGGAATGAAGATGAGAATATGGAATAAGTAAATATTGGAATGAAGATGAAAATATGGAATAAAAAATATTGGAATGAAGAAGAGAATATGGAAGAAGAAAAACATCGGATGAAGATGAAAATATAGAAATAATATAATATTGGAATGAAGATGAGAATTGAAGAAGAAAAACATCGGAATGAAGAAGAGATATGGAAGAAGATAAATATTGGAATGAAGATGAAAATATGGAATAAAAAATATTGGAATGAAAGATGAAATATGGAATAAAAATATTGGAATGAAGAAGAGAATATGGAAGAAGAAAACATTGGAATGAAGAAGAGAATTGGAAGAAGAAAATATTGGAATGAAGAAGAGATATGAAAAGATAAATATTGGATGAAGATAGAATATGGACATAAAATAAATATTGGAATGAGAAGAGAATATGAAAGATAATATTGGAATGAAGATGAGAATATGGAAGAAGATAAATATTGGAATGAAGATGAAATATGAAAGAAATAAATATTGGAATGACGAGGAGAATATGGAAGAAGATAAATATTGAATGAAGAACAGAATATAGAAGAAGATAAATATTGGAATAGAAGAATATAGAAGAAGTAATATTGGAATGAAGATGATAATTGGAAAAGATAAATATTGGAATGAAGAGAGAATATGGAAGAAGATAATATTGAATGAAGATGAGAATATGGAAGAGATAATATGATGAAGTAATATGAAGAAGATATGGAATGAAGATGAGAAATGGAGAGATAATATTGGAATAAGAAGAGAATATGGAAGAATATAACATTTGAATGAAGAGTATTTGAAGATATAAGAAGATCAAGATCGAGATGAAGACGAGACAAGGAGGAAGTAGAATAAGGACAAAGACATCAGCTCCAAATTCCATATAATCAGAATCCATTAGACTCCAAAAGCCTGAAAATAAGCAGGACAATTTTGATGATTCATGGCCCAAATGAAAGGCTAAAAACAGACTGGCTAAACATAACTAAATAATCTTCAAAAAAAATTGCAAAATGTAATATTCTAACAACACTTACGATACAGAAAAATTTAAAAGGTAAGATAAATGATCCTAGTTTATTGCTCTTAGAGTGCTATTTTGTGAAGAATGGAAAAGATTTAGGGGGAATAAAATGCAAAAGTTTAAGTCAACTATAAAAATCTGCAGCAATTGCACATCATTTGAAGTTTCCAAAGCTCTGCATAGTTTAGTGTCATCAGCAAAACAGAACCTTGCTCTCTGTAGTAGCAGCATTACCAGATCTCCTGCACTTGCCGCTTCCTGCTCTGAACCCATGTCCGGTGACATTCAAGTTAAATTTACAGACCTTACACACACCCTTTTATGAGCTATTCTCTACCATCCCCACCAACCCATTTGTTCCTTCAGTCTCTGTAACTCAATATCTTCCTGGTTTCTTCTGCTTTCTATTCACAGAGCATGTGCTAACCGCAGATTAGAAGGGGAAGTAGTATTTCTGACCACAGATTCAGAACCTTCAACCCCTAACTTTCTAATCAGTGATTTCTTCATATCTTGGGCGGTGCAGCACGTAGAGCGGTGGTTGATGGCTCATTTTAAAGGTAAATCACCTGTTTGGAAACTTCATTCCCCTTCAAGTTTGTCAATTGTTTCCATTTAGTATCCTCTGTAACCATCCTAGTCCCAGTATTTAATGGTCCCACATTCTCAGTTTTTAATTAATTATAGAAATATCCACATAGGTAATATAAAAATGTGTTTAGTCTAGAATCTAAAGGTGTCAATACATAAATAAATTTTTAGGAAAGTATGAACCTGCTGCTAGACCAAGTGTTTTTTTCCTCTTCTAAACCATCCCATACAAAATAGATGCTGGGTCAGACTGATCTACTGGGAACCCACTAATAAGCCTAACCCTTAGTGGGCCCACCAAGCTTCTGTGTCCCACTTTGTGTTAGCAAATTTACACTTTTCATTTTCGATCAGAACATTGGCTTTATGATACTGGACATGCAGACACTGCATAGACTGGGTATCGTTCAGTATCACTGCATAGATGGGTATCATTCAGTATCACTGAGTATTGCGGGGGGGGGGGGTACCAAGTAACACCCTACCTGTCTTTACCATCTGTACCAAGGAACAACCTACCTGTCTCTACCATGTACTCCAAAGAGCACCTAACCTGTCTTTACCATGTATTCCAAGAAACACCTTACCTGTCTTTACCACATGTACCAAGGAACACCTTACCTGTCTTTCACAAGTGACCAAGGAACACCTTACCTGTCTTTACCACATGTACCAAGGAACACCTTACCTGTCTTTACAATGTGTACCAAGGAACACCTTAGCTGTCCCCTTTCAATTTGTACCAAGGAACACCTTACTGTCTTTACCACATTACACAAAGGAACACCTTACCTGTCTTTACAATGTGTACCAAGGAACACCTTAGCTGTCTTTACAATGTGTACCAAGGAACACCTTAGCTGTTTTTAGCATGTGCACCAAGGAACACCCTACCTGTCTTTACCAGGTGTACCAAATAACACCCTACATGTCTTTACTATGTGCACCAAGGAGCACCCTACCTGTCTTTACCATGTGTACCAAGGAACACCTTACCTATCTGTACCATGTAAAGCAAGGAACACCCTACCTGTCTTTACCATGTGTACCCAGGAACATCCTACCTGTCTTCACCATGTGTACCAAGGAGCAGCCTACCTGTCTTTACCAGGTGTACCAAGGAACATCCTACCTGTCTTCACCAAGTGTAACAAGGAACACCATACCTGTCTTTACCATGTGTACCAAGGAACACCTTAGCTGTTTTTAGCATGTGTACCAAGGAACACCCTACCTGTCTTTACCATGTGTACCAAATAACTCCCTACCTGTCTTTACTATGTGTACCAAGGAGCACCCTACCTGTCTTTAACATGTGTACCAAGGAACACCTTACCTATCTTTACCATGTTAACCAAGAAACACCCTACCTGTCTTTACCATGTGTACCCAGGAACACCCTACCTGTCTTTACCATGTGTGCCAATGAGAACCATACCTGTATTTACCATGTATTCAAAGGAACACCTTACCTGTCTTTACCATGTGTACCAAGGAACACCATACCTGTCTTTACCATGTACTCCAAAGAGCACGCTATCTGTCTTTACCATGTGTAACAAGGAGCACCCTACCTGTCTTTACCATGTGTACCATGGAACACCCTACCTGACCTCACCATGTATTCCAAGGAACATCCTACCTGTCTTTACCATGTATTCCGTGGAACATCCTACCTGTCTTTACCATGTATTCCGTGGAACACCCTATCCGTCTTTACCATGTATACCAAGGAACACCCTACCTGTCTTTACCATGTGTACCAAGGAACACCCTATCTGCCTTTATCATGTGTACCCAGGAACACCCTACCTGTCTTTACCAGATGTACCAAGGAGAACCCTACCTGTATTTACCACGTATTCCAAGGAACACCTTACCTGTCTTTACCCTGTGTACCAAGAAACACCCTACCTGCCTTTATCATGTGTACCAAGGAACACCCTACCTGTATTTACCATGTGTACCAAGGAACATATTCCCTGTCTTTACCAAGTGTACCAAGGAACACCGTACTTGTCTTTACCATGTGTACCAAGCAATACCTTGTCTGTTTTTAGCATGTGTACTAAGGAACACCCTACCTGTCTTTACCATGTATACCAAGGAACACCCTACATGTCTTTACATTGTGAACCAAGGAGCACCCTGTCTTTACCATGTGTACCAAGGAACACCCTACCTGTCTTTACCATGTGTACCAAGGAACACCTTACCTGTCTTTACCATGTGTACCAAGGAACACCCTACCTGTCTTTACCATGTGTACCAAGGAACACCCTACCTGTCTTTACCATGTGTACCAAGGAACATCCTACCTGTCCTTACCATGTGTACCAAGGAACACCCTACCTGTCTTTACGATGTGTACCAAGGAACATCCTACTTGTCTTTACCATGTGTACCAAGAAAACCCTACCTGTCTTACCATGTGTACCAAGGAACACCCTACCTGCCTTTACCATGTGTCCCAGGAACAACCCTACCTGTCTTTACCATGTGTACCAAGGAACATCCTACTTGTCTTTACCATGTGTACCAAGGAACACCCTACCTGACAGTTACCCCAAAACTTCTCTTCTCTGCAGGTCACAGCTTGGGGGACACTCAGATGAAATCCTTTTGGTCTGTAAGAGACCCAATCTCAATAATAATTTCATTTTAAATAGAAAATAACATGATATAAAGTTTGAGTACAATGGAACTTCATTCCTCTATAATACTAGTGATCAGTGTAAGTTTACGTTAAGCTATTTAAAAGCCTATTTCGCCACCTGTTGGCCATGTTTATAGTCATCATATAAATTAAATTTAACAATGGTCTTTTAAATATCATTTAGTTAAATCTAAAAATAATAAAAAATGGATGCACAAACAGTGCTATGGGGAAAAACATCCCTTTCATATCACTGTCATATTTGTACATTAGATGTAGTTCATAGAATGTATCCAAATTAATGTAAAGAAATATATTCAATATTACCATTCTTACAGTATATGCAGCAGTGTGTCAATAGTATATTGAACCTCACTAGTGTCAATAGTATATTGTATCTCACTAGTGCATAGCAATGTGTCAATAGTATATTGTACCTCACTAGTGCAAAGCAATGTGTAATAGTATATGGCACCTCACTTGTGCACAGCAATGTGTCAATAGTATATGGCACCTCACTTGTGCACAGCAATGTGTCAATAGTATATGGCACCTCACTTGTGCACAGCAATGTATCAATAGTATATGGTATCTGACTAGAACACAGCAATGTGTCAATAATATATTGTATCTCACTACTACACAGCAATGTATCAATAGTATATGGTATATCACTAGTACAAAGCAATGTGTCAATAGTATATAATATCTCACTAGTACACAGCAATGGGTCAATAATATATAGTATCTCACTACTACACAGCAATGTGTCAATAGTATACAGTATCTCACTAGTACACAGCAATGTGTCAATAGTATATGGTATATCACTAGTACAAAGCAATGTGTCAATAGTATATAATATCTCACTAGTACACAGCAATGTGTCAATAGTATATGGTGTCTTCGTAGTGCACAGCAATGTGTCAATATTATATGGTATATCACTAGTACAAAGCAATCTGTCAAAAGAATATTGTATCTCACTAGTGCACAGCAATGTGCCAATAGTATATGGTATCTCACTAGTACACAGCAATCTGTCAATAGAATATTGTATCTCACTAGTGCACAGCAATGAGTCAATAGTATATGTTTCCTCACTAGTGCACAGTAATCTGTAAATAGTATATGGTATCGCACTAGTACATAGCAATGTGTCAATAGTATATGGTACCTCTCTAGGGCACAGCAATGTGTCAGTAGTATATGGTATCTCACAAGTAGACAGCAATGTGTCAATAGTATATAGTGTCTCACTAGTGCACAGCAATGTGTCAATAGAATATGGTATCTCTCTAGTGCACAGCAATGTGTTAATAGTATATGGTACCTCACTAGTGTACAGCAATGGGTCAATAGTATATGGTACCTCATTAGTGCACAGCAATGTGTCAATAGTATATGTATCTCACTAGTGGATATTGAGCATAAGTGGACTGCTTTTATTAAACCATTACATTTCTACATTTATACCTTTTATACCTTTAGGGAACAAGTGTAAAAAATTAGGTCCTCTCCTGTCTGGCTTAATGCCTAGGTAAAAAAGGAAATGGAAAAAAAGGAAAAGGCTTTTAAAATGTTGAAATCGGAGGGAACCGAACAGTAAAAAAGCTGTAATAAGGAGTGCAAGAAAGCAATTAAACTAGCTAAAATAGAAAATGAAATACGGAATGACGAACAAAGCAAGCCCAACCCCAAAATGTTTTTTAAACATATCAATAGTAAAAAGATGAGGACTGAGAATGTGGGACCATTATAGAGGATGTCGGGAAGGCTAATGTGCTAAATCATTTTTTTCCCTCTGTATTCACTTTAGAGAATCCTAGTCCTTATAGCAGGGACTGTAATAATATGAAGGGTGTAAATTAGGAATATTCACTCTGTATACACTATAGGGAATCCTAGTCCTTATAGCAGGGACTGTAATAATATGAAGGGTATAAATGAGGAATATTCGCTCTGGCTGACAGAGGATATGGAGCGGAAACAATTAGACAAAGTTAACATCAATAAAGCCCCTGAACCTGATAGAATACATCCTCAGATCTTAAGAGAGCTTAGTCACTTAGGCACTGGTAAGGCCTCATTTGGAATATGTGGTGCAGTTTTGGAATCCCATATACAAAAGGGACATGTTGGAAATGGAAGCAGTTCAGAGAGGGGCAACTAAAATAAAAAAGGGGATGGAGAGTCTTGATTATGCAGGCAGATTAGACAAGTTAGGGCTGTTTACATTAGAGAAGCAACGTTTGCTGATATGATCACTTTATACAAATATATTAATGGTGGAACTGTCTTCCAGCAGATGTGGTAATGGCAAGTTCATTGAATAGCTTTAAAAGTGGGCTGGATAAGTTTCTAAAACTAAAAAATATTGAAAATAACTGGTATTAATACATACTGTAGTTCTGGTTGGTACGGGGATACTATATAATATTGAGAATTACTGGTATTAATACATATACTGTAGTTCTGGTTGGTACAGGGATACTATATAATATTGAGAATTACTGGTATTAATACATATATTGCAGTTCTGGTTGGTACAGGGATACTATATAATATTGAGAATTACTGGTATTAATTCATATACTGCAGTTCTGGTTGATCCAGGGATACTTTCTAATTGCCATTTGGAGTCAGGAAGAACATTTTCCCCCTTTTTTAGCTGTTTTTTTTTGCCTTCCTCTGGAAGGTAGGGTTAAAAAGGAGGGAGAAAAAGTTGGACTTGATTAACGCATGTCTTTATTCAACCTCAATTACTATGTTACTATGTTAGTGCACAGCAATGTGTCAATAGTATATTGTATCTCACTAGTGCACAGCAATTTGTCACTAGTATATAGTATCTCACTAGTGCACAGCAATGTGTCAATAGTTTATGGTATCGCACTAGTGCACAGCAATGTGTCAATAGTTTATGGTATCGCACTAGTGCACAGCAATGTATCAATAGTATATGGTACCTCATTAGTGCACAGCAATGTGTCAATAGTATATGGTTCCTCACTAGTGCACAGCAATGTGTCAATAGTATATGGTATCTCACTAGTGCACAGCAATGTGTCAATAGTATATGGTATCTCACTAGTGCACAGCAATGTGTCAGTAGTATATGGTATCTCACTAATGCACAGCAATGTGTAAATAATATATGGTATTGCACTAGTGCACAGCAATGTATCAATAGTATATGGTACCTCACTAGTGCACAGCAATGTGTCAATAGTGTATGGCATCTCACTAGTGCACAGCAATGTGTCAATATTATATATCTCACTAGTGCACAGCAATGTGTCAATAGTATATGGCATCTCACTAGTGCACAGCAATGTATCAATAGTGTATGGTACCTCAATAGTGCACAGCAATGTGTCAATAGTATATGGTATCTCACTAGTGCACAGCAATGTATCAATAGTATATATCTCACTAGTGCACAGCAATGTGTCAATAGTACATGGATCTCACTAGTGCACAGCAGTATCAATATGTATGGTACCTCACTAGTGCACGCAATGTGTCAATAGTATATGGTATCTCACTAGTGCACAGCAATGTATCAATAGTATATATCTCACTAGTGCACAGCAATGTGTCAATAGTACATGGTATCTCACTAGTGCACAGCAATGTGTCAATAGTATATGGTACCTCAATAGTGCACAGCAATGTGTCAATAGTACATATCTCACTAGTGCACAGCAATGTATCAATAGTATATGGTATCTCACTAGTGCACAGCAATGTGTCAATAGTACATGGTATCTCACTAGTGCACAGCAATGTATCAATAGTATATGGCATCTCACTAGTGCACAGCAATGTGTCAATAGTGCATGGTATCTCACTAGTGCACAGCAATGTGTCAATAGTATATGGCACCTCACTAGTGCACAGCAATGTGCGAGAAAGTGAATTTTTTGGGGTATTTAACTATATATTTCAAAATACTTTGCATTGGTGCATGTTCCCCAGAATATTTCCCTATGCAATTAGAATTATTGATATTGGACAAGAAATAAAACGTTTATTTTTCTGAACTTTCTCTTGGATTAATGAAAATTAGAAAATCTGATTTTGGAAAGAAACTCGCTGGTTTCAAACATATTACATGCCTTTAAAGCCATGCTGGGGGTCGCACTAGTGGCCCCTCATAGTTACTGGGCCATGGGTGTAGCCCTGTCCCCAACTCACGCAAGCCTCAAAATGGCCAAACCTCGCCCCCAAAACAGAAAGCCCTGTCCCGTGGGATACATGGAAAGCCTATCTACGCCTGCCCTACCCCAGCACCACCAAGCTCAACCTCGAGATTACCCTAGAACCATCCCCAGACTGCTTGGACACTTAGAAGGCATGGCCTGGTCTTTAAAATGTAATTTATTCTCTTTTCTGTTATGACATCTGGACTCACCTTGATAGAGATTGTCGCTATTATACTATACTACGAGCCGGGATAAATGTCCGTCAGTCACAGCAATAGTGGCCGCCGCCAACAGTTTGCACTACTGATCAGGACGAACGGCTGACAGACATCTGTGGCGGCTGCAGAATAAAGCAGCATCGATTTTTCTGGCCAACTGACCGATACATAGAAGTTTAAATTATTTTTTTTAGATGTTTACTTGGATACTTAGAAATTGCACCAAAAACATATGGTCTAAAGAATTCAGCCACTTTCTGGAATTCTGCCTTGCCAACATTCCACACAAAGGAGCTAGTGGTGATAAACTCCTGGAGCATAAATGTTTACAGGAGCAGCCATAGGAAGATATGGGCGAATTATGCTTATATATTAATTGGCTGTTTTCTGGCTCCTCCCACAGTTATTGTCCCTGGCGATTCTTCCATTCTTAAAATTGAGAACATTTGTTAATGGAGGGAGAGGAGCTTAAAAATAATCAGTTACACGAGAATAATTCTGCTTTAAATTATGGTAGCAGGGGGAAAAAAAAATTCCCTATCTTTTAACAGTAACAATAATGACCTACTGTTCCTGTAGCGTAGTGAAGGGTCTATGACGTGGCAGCATTCATGTTGAAAGATATTTTTATAGTTTTATAAGAATCCTTACCCCATGGTAGGGCCATACAAAGGGAAGATGCTCTCTGTAAAGAGTAGGCCCCTTCTAAGGGATACATATAGTGTGGAATGCCACTTCTGCTCTGTGGATATCCAAGGGGGTGAGAATCAACTATTTTAATGTCTCAATATTGGTACAACAGATAGGAGTTAAAATAACCTTATAGTCAGATTTTAAGTGTAGTATTTAAATAAACAGCTGTGAATAAAATTTTCTCCTAAACTCCAACCATCTGTTTCACTGTTTTTATTAAAGAGAGAAGATGGGGAAGATTACTTTCAGGATGAATATAAGGATATGGAAGATGATAACTATTGGATTGGAGATAAGAATAGGAAAAAAGATCATTGGAATGGGGAAGAGAATATTGAAGAAGATAAACATTATAATGGAGAAGAGAATATGGAAGAAGATAAGCATGGGAATGAAGAACGGAATATCAAAGAAACATTGGAACAAAAAATAACAATAAAGAAGATAAATATTGGCATGAAGAAGAGAATATGAAAAGATAAAGACATTGGAATGAAGAAGAGAATATGGAAGAAGAAAACCATTGGAATGAAGAAGAGAATATGGAAGAAGAAAACCATTGGAATGAAGAAGAGAATATGGAAGAAGATAAATATTGGAATGAAGAAGAGAATATGGAAGAAGATAAATATTGGAATGAAGAGGAGAATATGGAAGAAGATAAATATTGGAATGAAGAGGAGAATATGGAAGAAGATAAATATTGGAATGAAGAGGAGAATATGGAAGAAGATAAATATTGGAATGAAGATGAAAATATGGAATAAAAATATTGGAATGAAGAAGAGAATATGAAAGAAGAAAAACATCGGAATGAAGATGAAAATATGGAATAAAATAAATATTGGAATGAAGATGAGAATATGGAAGAAGATAAATATTGGAATGAAGATGAAAATATGGAATAAAAAATATTGGAATGAAGATGAAAATATGGAATAAAAAATATTGGAATGAAGAAGAGAATATGGAAGAAGAAAAACATCGGAATGAGATGAAAAATATGGAATAAAATAAATATTGGAATGAAGAAGAGAATATGGAAGAAGATAAATATTGGAATGAAGAAGAGAATATGGAAGAAGATAAATATTGGAATGAAGATGAGAATATGGAATAAAATAAATATTGGAATGAAGAAGAGAATATAGAAGAAGATAAATATTGGAATGAAGATGAGAATATGGAAGAAGATAAATATTGGAATGAAGAGGAGAATATGGAAGAAGATAAATATTGGAATGAAGATGAGAATATGGAAGAAGATAAATATTGGAATGAAGATGAAAATATGGAATAAATAAATATTGGAATGAAGAAGAGAATATAGAAGAAGTAAATATTGGAATGAAGAAGAGAATTAAGAAGAAGATAAATATTGGAATGAGATGAGAATATGGAGAAGGATAATATTGAATGAAGAAGAGAATATGAAGAAGTAAATATGGAATGAAGATGAGAATATGGAAGAAGTAAAATATTGAATGAAGAGAGAATAGGAAGAAGAATAAATTTGGAATGAAGATGAGAATATGGAAGAAGATAAATATTGGATGAAGATGAGAATATGAAGAAGATAATATTGGATGAAGATGAGAATATGAAGAGAAAAATATGGAATGAAGATGGAAATGGAAGAAGATAAATTGGAATGAGATGAGAATATGGAATAAGAAATATTGGAATGAAGATGAAAATATGGAATAAAAAATATGGATGAAGAAGAGAATATGGAAGAAGAAAAACATCGGAATGAAGATGAAAATATAGAAAAATAAATATTGGAATGAAGATGAGAATATGAAGAAGAAAAAAACATCGGAATGAAGAGAAAGAGAATATGGAAGAAGAAAATATTGGAATGAAGATGAAAATATGGAATAAAAAAATTGGAATGAGATGAAAATATGGAATAAAAATATGGAATGAGAAGAAGAATATGGAAGAAGAAAACCATTGGAATGAAGAAGAGAATATGGAAGAAGAAAACCATTGGAATGAAGAAGAGAATATGGAAGAAGAAAACCATTGGAATGAAGAAGAGAATATGGAAGAAGAAAAACATTGGAATGAGAAGAGAATATGAGAAGATAAAATTGGAATGAAGAAGAGAATATGGAAGAAAAGTAAATATTGAATGAAGAGAGAATATGGAAGAAGATAAATATGGAATGAAGAGGAGAATTGGAAGAAGATAAATATTGGAATGAAGAGGAGAATATGGAAGAGATAAATATTGGAATAAGATGAAAATATGGAATAAAAATATTGGAATGAAGAAGAGAATATGAAAGAAGAAAAACATCGGAATGAAGATGAAAATATGGAATAAAATAAATATTGGAATGAAGATGAGAATAGGAAGAAGATAAATATTGGAATGAAGATGAAAATATGGAAATAAAAATATTGGAATGAAGATGAAAATATGGAATAAAATATTGGAATGAAGAAGAGAATATGGAAGAAGAAAAACATCGGAATGAAGATGAAAATATGGAATAAAATAAATATTGGAATGAAGAAGAGAATATGGAAGAAGATAAATATTGGAATGAAGAAGAGAATATGGAAGAAGATAAATATTGGAATGAAATGAGAATATGGAATAAATAAATATTGGAATGAAGAAGAGAATATAGAAGAAGATAAATATTGGAATGAAGATGAGAATATGGAAGAAGATAAATATTGGAATGAAGAGGAATATGGAAGAAGATAAATATTGGAATGAAGATGAGAATAGGAAGAAGATAAATATTGGAATGAGATGAAAATATGGAATAAATAAATATTGGAATGAAGAGAGAATATAGAAGAAGTAAATATTGGAATGAAGAAGAGAATTAAGAAGAAGATAAATATTGGAATGAGATGAGAATATGGAGAAGGATAATATTGAATGAAGAAGAGAATATGAAGAAGTAATATGAATGAAGATGAGAATATGGAGAAGTAAAATATTGAATGAAGAGAGAATAGGAAGAAGAATAAATTTGGAATGAAGATGAGAATATGGAAGAAGATAAATATTGATGAAGATGAGATATGAAGAAGATAATATTGGATGAAGATGAGATATGAAGAAGAAAAATATGGAATGAAGATGAAATGGAAGAAGATAATATTTGGAATGAAGATGAGAATATGGAATAAGAAATATTGGAATGAAGATGAAAATATGGAATAGAAAAATATGGATGAAGAAGAGAATATGGAAGAAGAAAAACATCGGAATGAAGATGAAAATATAGAATAATAAATATTGGAATGAAGATGAGAATATGGAAGAAGAAAAACATCGGAATGAAGAAGAGAATATGGAAGAAGATAAATATTGGAATGAAGATGAAAATATGGAATAAAAAATATTGGAATGAAGATGAAAATATGGAATAAAAATATTGGAATGAGAAGAAGAATATGGAAGAAGAAAAACATTGGAATGAAGAAGAGAATATGGAAGAAGATAAATATTGGAATGAAGAAGAGAATATGGAAGAAGATAAATATTGGAATGAAGATGAGAATATGGAATAAAATAAATATTGGAATGAAGAAGAGAATATAGAAGAAGATAAATATTGGAATGAAGATGAGAATATGGAAGAAGATAAATATTGGAATGAAGATGAGAATATGAAAGAGATAAATATTGGAATGAAGATGAGAATATGGAAGAAGATAAATATTGGAATGAAGAAGAGAATATGGAAGAAGAAAACCATTGGAATGAAGAAGAGAATATGGAAGAAGAAAAACATTGGAATGAAGAAGAGAATATGGAAGAAGATAAATATTGGAATGAAGAAGAGAATATGGAAGAAGATAAATATTGGAATGAAGATGAAAAAAATGGAATAAAAATATGGAATGAAGATGAAATATGGAATAAAAATATTGGAATGAAGAGAGAATATGGAAGAAGAAAACATCGGAATGAATGAAAATATGGAATAAAATAAATATTGAATGAAGAAGAAATATGGAAGAAGATAAATATTGGAATGAAGAAGAGAATATGGAAAGATAAATATTGGAATGAAGATGAGAATATGGAATAAAATAAATATTGAATAAGAAAGAATAAGAAGAAGAATATGGAATGAAGATGAAATATGGAAGAAGATAAATATTGGAATGAAGAGAGAATATGAAGAAGATAAATATTGGAATGAAGATGAGAATATGGAAGAAGATAAATATTGGAATGAAGATGAAATATGGATAAAATAAATATTGGAATGAAGAAGAGAATATAGAAGAAGATAAATATTGGTATGAATAAGAGAAGATAAAGAATAAATATTGGAATGAAGATGAGAATGAAGAGATAAATATTGGAAGTAGATGAATGGAATATGAAAGAAGATAAATATTGGAATGAAGATGAGAAATGGAAAAGAAATATTGAATGAAGAGATAATATGGAAGAAGATATTGGAATGAAGATGAGAATATGAAAAGATAAATATTGGAATGAAGATGAAATATGAAAGAAGATAAATATTGGATGAAGATGAGAATATGGAAAAGATAAATTGGAAGTAAGATGAGAATATGGAAGAAGATAATATTGATAAATGAGAATATGGAATAATATTGGAATGATGAAAATATGGAATAAAAATATTGGAATGAAAAGGAATATGGAAGAAGAAAAACATCGGATATGATAAAATATAGAATAATATAAATATTGGAATGAAGATGAGAATATGAAGAAGAAAACATCGGAATAAGAAGAGAATATGAAGAAGATATATTGGAATGAAGATGAAAATATGGATAAAAAATATTGGAATGAAGATGAAAATATGGAATAAAAATATTGGAATGAGAAGAGAATATGGAGAAGAAAAACATTGGAATGAAGAAGAGAATGAAGAAGATAAATATTGGAATGAAGAAGAGAAATATGGAGAAAGATAAATATTGGAATGAAGATGAGAATATGAATAAAATAAATATTGAATGAAGAAGAGAATATAGAAGAAGATAATATTGGAATGAAGATAGAATATGAGAAGAAAATATTGGAATGAGAATGAGAATATGAAAGAAGATAAATATTGAATTAAGATGAGAATATGGAAGAAGATAAATATTGGAATAGAACATGAATATAGAAGAAGATAAATATTGAATGAAGAAAAATATGGAAGAGTATAATATTGGAATGAAGAATGAGAATATGGAAAAGATAAATATTGGAATGAAGATAGAATATGGAAGAAGATAAATATTGGAATGAAGATGAGAATGGATGAAGAAGATAAATGTTGGAATTAAGATTGAGAATAGGAAAGAAGATAATATTGGGACTGAAATGATAATAAAATGGAGAAGATAAATATTGGAATGAAGAAGAGAATATGGAAGAATATAAACATTGGAATGAAGAAGAGTATTTTGAAGAATATAAAGAAGATCAAGATCGAGATGAAGACGAGAACAAGGAGGAAGATAAGAATAAGGACAAAGACATCAGCATCCAAATTCCATATAATCAGAATCCATTAGACTCCAAGAAGCCTGAAAATAAGCAGGACAATTTTGATGATTTCATGGCCCAAATGAAAAGGCTAAAAAACAGACTGGCTAAACATAAACTAAATAATCTTCAAAAAAAATTGCAAAATGTAATATTCTACAAACAGCTTAGCGATACAGAAAAATTTAAAAGGTAAGTAAAATGATCCTAGTTATTGCTCTTAGAGTAGCTATTTTGTGAAGAATGGAAAAGATTTAGGGGGAATAAAATGCAAAAGTTTAAGTCAACTATAAAAATCTGCAGCAATTGCACATCATTTGAAGTTTCCAAAGCTCTGCATAGTTTAGTGTCATCAGCAAACACAGAGACCTTGCTCTCTGTAGTAGCAGCATTACCAGATCTCCTGCACTTGCCGCTTCCTGCTCTGAACCCATGTCCCGGTGACATTCAAGTTAAATTTACAGACCTTACACACACCCTTTTATGAGCTATTCTCTACCATCCCCACCAACCCTATTTGTTCCTTCAGTCTCTGTAACTCAATATCTTCCTGGTTTCTTCTGCTTTCTATTCCACAGAGCATGTGCTAACCGCAGATTAGAAGGAGGAAGTAGTATTTCTGACCACAGATTCAGAACCTTCAACTCCCTAACTTTCTAATCAGTGATTTCTTCATATCTTGGGCGGTGCAGCACGTAGAGCGGTGGTTGATGGCTCATTTTAAAGGTAAATCACCTGTTTGGAAACTTCATTCCCCTTCAAGTTTGTCTAATTGTTTCCATTTTAGTATCCTCTGTAACCATCCTAGTCCCAGTATTTAATGGTCCCACATTCTCAGTTTTTAATTAATTATAGAAATATCCACATAGGTAATATAAAAATGTGTTTAGTCTAGAATCTAAAGGTGTCAATACATTAATAAATTTTTAGGAAAGTATGAACCTGCTGCTAGACCAAGTGTTTTTTTCCTCTTCTAAACCATCCCATACACAAATAGATGCTGGGTCAGACTGATCTACTGGGAACATCACTAATAAGCCTAACCCTTAGTGGGCCCACCAAGCTTCTGTGTCCCACTTTGTGTTAGCAAATTTACACTTTTCATTTTCGATCAGAACATTGGCTTTATGATACTGGACATGGCAGACACACTGCATAGACTGGGTATCGTTCAGTATCACTGCATAGAATGGGTATCATTCAGTATCACTGAGTATTGCTGTATAGACTGGGTATCATTCCGTATCACAGAATAGACTGGGTATCATTCGATATTACTATATAGATTGGGTATTATTCAGTATTACTGTATAGACCAGGTATCATTCAGTATTACTGTATAGAGCGGGTATCATTCGGTATTACTGTATAGACTGGGTATCATTCAGTATCACAGAGTATTGCTGTATAGACTGGGAATCATTCAGTATCACCGAGTATGGCCGTATAGACTGGGTATCATTCAGTATCACTGAGTATTGCTGTATAGACTGGGTATCATTCAGCATCACTGAGTATTGCTGTATAGACTGGGTTTCAGCATCACTGAGTATGGCTGTATAGACTGGGTATCATTCAGCATCACAGCATAGACTGGGTATCATTCAGTATTACTGTATAGACTGGGTATCATTCAATATCAATGCATAGACCGTGTATCATTCGGTATTATTGTATAGATTGGGTATTATTCGGTATTACTGTATAGACTCTGTATCATTCAGTATCACTGAGTATTGCTGTATAGACTGAGTATCATTCTGTATCACAGCATAGACTGGGTATCATTCTGTATCGCTGCATAGACTGGGTATCATTCTGTATCGCTGCATAGACTGGGTATCATTCAGTATTGCTGTATAGACTGGGTATCATTCAGTATAGCTGCTTAGCATGGGTATCATTCAGTATCTCTGCATAGATTGGGTATTATTCAGTATTACTGTATAGACTGGGTATCACTCAGTATTAATACATATACTGGGTATCAGAGTGGAGCCGGTCCGTTATTTAGCAAGCTCTCTGAGCATATTGCCCATACTGGGTGAATCTCACCTGCACGTTAAGTATTCAACGCCTGCTAATAGCTGGAATTAAATACTTACATGCAAACAGGCACGCAGTCTGTGGTTAATTTGTTTGAGACGGCTGCGCGAGTTTATCACAGCAATTGGATAGGTTTTGAATAAATTTTTAACACCAATAAAAGGACTGGATGGGGGAGAAATACAATCAATCAAATCTATTGGTGACCCCTGGGTGTACATTAGATTTCTTTCCCATGTGGCCATACAGCATACATTTAGCCTTGTAGTCTGTAGATTCCACAGGCTTGGACATTCCCAACTCTTCACTTTATATCAATGAACAAGAATTCACTATGACATTGAACTTCATTTGGGTCTACAAGCTTTATTGATTACTTGGTTTCTGGTTTTTACATATCACAATGCAATCCAAGACTTGTTTCAGCCAATATCTTCAGCTGCAAAACAATTCACATTCTTGCACCACAAAGTTTAACATCTCCCAAACAGATTTGCAGCATTCGGTTCTCGGTCCACAAAAAAAAAAAGTGCCTGTAAATGTGTTTGTGCTAAACTCACTAGTGTGCAGAAACGTGCGAGCTGTACAATTTGTAAGCAAGCTCATATCTTTTTGCTCCCCCAGAATTAACAGAGACTTACTAGGTTTCTAGAACCAGATTTTATATTGTGTGTTACAGAGCTATAGCTGTTAGAACCACCTCTCTAAAATAAAGTGAAAGCACTGTGGAGCAATTAAAGGCTACACTTTCTGAAAAAGACTATATCTTGGCAATTATAATAAAACGTTAAAACCACAACATGATAACGATCATACCAAACAGTAGCACTTTATATTATTAGCTTTGCTTGCGGGTATGATTCAGGTCATCGAATTTCTTCAGTGCAAAAGGGTTAAAAATGATACAATTCATCCCCCATGTGCACTGAAGGGTTTAAAGTCTGCAGGACATTACTACCAAATGATCATACACAGTGCAAATCGCATTAGGCCCATGGAAGCACAGTAAGACTACCTTTGAAGCACAATATACAGCATGCTAAAAAAATGTTCTGTATCCAACGGTGCTTCACGCAGGAGAAACAAGAAAAATAGTTTCCAACCCATATATAGCAGCTTACAATACTTGAAACTTGAATGAAACACATGGCAGTAAAACAAAAATCATTTTCTTCTTTAAACACTGTGTTGCTTTAAAAAAAAAAAAAAAAAAAATCTGTGAAATTGCACTACAGGGTTAAGGTTTTCCACCCGATGCCCCCAATGTAATCCAAAATGCACAGTGCTCAAAGTCTGAGACTCCTATTGAAAACAGACATAAAGGTTTTGTGGTTTAGTAGGTTCTATTCGTTTTTGCGTTTCAGCCCAGGGATTTTTGAGAGGATCCTAAAAAAGAAAAAAAAAAAAATTATATAAATGTGCAATGGCATTAGAAAGATCCAATTATTTTACCTCTGAAAGCAGCAGCTTTTCTGAGAAGTTATTTATTCCGCAGGTTTCTGCAGCCCTCCTAATAGTGTGTGTCCTGGACACTTTTACACATGCTCAGTGAATTATCTAGCCAACCGCAGTCTCCGCCCAGAAATGTAAAGGAACTATTGGATGACATTTCAGTGGCCTCTCTTATCTACACTGAGCAGTTAAAAAAAAACAATCAACTCGCTAGTAAGGAGGACTGATGATTTATCTGCAATGCTGCGGATTTCAGAGGGGACCGTAACAGCTATTTTTCTAGTTAGGAATTAAATACCTTCTATTATAGCTGTAGTTTCCTTTAAAGAAGTTCCTGATGAATGTCAAAAGCACATGCAAGGCTTAATACACACAAACAATTCTGCAAGAAGAATCAGACTCCAAAGACTGAACGCTTTGCCCAACAATTGTACGATGTTTGTGATCTGTCCTGCCAGATCAAAGAATGATGCCAATGTGTGCCACCACACATATACGATTGATGGACAAAACAGTCGGATGTTGTTTGTTTGTCGCCCTCTCCTGGCCAACAGAAATAACGTGTGCATAGGGCTTAAGAGGGGGAGCTAAGAGAAGCAATGTGGATATATACTCACCTCCATATATTTCATACACTCACCTCCCCCATGCTTCACAACCCATTAATAATACATGGTCTTCCTGTTTCCCATCTTTCTCCCCTGGCTTCCCACCAAACAATGCATTATCTACCAAATTCTTCTCTTAAAGCTTCGACCCACGACCCCCCCCAGTGTGATCATGCATGCGACGAACATCCATTATGGCCGTTAATCACACATGTATGCTTTTTGTCAGGGATCGTTAGTCAATCCGCCCAGAAAGAAGGATCAACAAACGTCCCCAGACCAAACACATACGCTCTGCGATTATCATCCAAAACAGCCATTTGTTGCGCCCATGAGTCGTGGTTGAGGGTCGCTGCTAACATTGTATGTGTGTACGAAGCTTTAACATTTATATCTCTTCACTCCTTTCCTTCTTATATTTCTTTGCTCGTCTCCAATACATGTACCTTCCGCACATCACAGAACCATCTCTCTTCTGGCTCCCATCTTCTGGAATTCTATCCCCCTCTCTCGCCAAGAAACATTAAGCAGTTTCAAATCTAATCTCACATTTTCCCACCTTTTTTTGTTTGTTACCCACCTAATTGGAAAGTTAACTCTAAGGGGCAGGGGCATCTTTCCTCATGTTACATGGTTCAAGCACTTGTATAATTTTTGATGCCCATACTTATTTATATTTTATGTTCCGCTTTTACGGCATTTCGTATTATAAAATTGTACAGCGCTGCATGCCCAAGTGGCGCTATATAAACATATAGATACATACACAAGATCAGGACCTAAACCCACTAAGTAGCAACCCAGATAAGCATTTTGTCAGGCTGCGGGACAATGGGAAGAAACGCTTCTTTGCATAGTGTCTTTCCGTTAGCTTCATCGCGGACAGAATCAGGAAGTGGACCAGAAGAGGAGCGTGCGCGAGGCATATAGTTGCCCTTTAAGAGCATTTTTATTACATCTTATTTTTACGCCTGAAGGGATTTTATGAACTGCAATACTGTATGACATTGCGCCCCCAAATTACAAAAGATAATATAGTTCTTAAAGGGTAACTATGGTCTCGAATTCTTCCACTAGTTAGGATGATATAACAAGCCTTCCATCGTACCTTTAAAATAAAACCTAAATCACATTTCTAAATAAAATTTGTGAGAAGTTATTGCTGGAAAGGTTCAGCAATATTACTTCCTGCATGAACACTTCCTGTTTTCAGCCATGTGACCAGCTTGTAGTCATGTGACCAGCCTCTGCCTGCATTAATAGGCTCCACTTCTCAACTGTCAAATTTTTCCCCAGGTACTTCCTGATTTCCCCAGCATTAAGTCTTAACTGAACTGCTTCTCCCCCGGGGTGGATGGACGCAGAGGTCAGGTGATGTCACTCAACCTACTGGAAGCAGGAGTTGGAACATTCACCTCGATGTAATTTCTCACAGGCTCCAGACAGAGATGGGATAGTCGGTTCATTTTAAAGGAAATACTGCAGGCTTTCATTTAGCCCTCACTTGTTTTGAGACCACAGTTGCCGAGTGATCACAAATTTCCTTCTAAGACTGTCAAAGAAACTGGATATGAAGGGGGAAACATGTACAAATGCAGGAAAACATTACCCAGATGGAGACAGAGGGGGATCGTCCATACTGAACTGTGTATAGGGGAAGGAGACCATGAAGAATTTCAATAAAAGTTGATCACTGTTTGAAGTTACATCTTGTAATTAAAGAGACAGGTGTAAAACACTTACATTTCCGAAGTACTTTTAATGTTCTTGTTTATGAGAGCTACATAGTGATCCACTTGAGTCTGCAAATAAACACAATTTGATTACTTTTCCTGTGCATGAATAAAATATATTCACTAACTTCATAACCTTTAAATCAGTATGCACGGTATCATTCATCCAGGTCATGGTATATCTGTAATATTCATTCATCCAGGTCATGGTATATCTGTAATATTCATTCATCCAGGTCATGGTATATCTGTAATATTCATTCATCCAGTTCATGGCTAATCTGTTATTTCATTCATCCAGGTCATGGTATACTGTATATTCTCCATCCAGGTCATGGTATACCTGTAATATTCATCCATCCAGGTCATGGTATCTGTAATATTCATTCATCCAGGTCACTGGTATATCTGTATAATCATCCATCCAGGTCATGGTATATCTGTAAATTCATTCATCCAGGTCATGGTATTCTGTAACATCATTCATCCGGATGTATTGTAATATTCATCCATCCAGGTCATGTATCTCTAATAATCATTCATCCAGGTCATGGTATTCGTAATATTCATTCATCCAGGTCGGGTATATCTGTAATATTCATTCATCCAGGTCATGGTATATCTGTATATTCATTCATCCAGGTCACGGTTATATCTGTATATCATTCATCCAGGTCACGGTATATCTGTAATATTCATTCATCCAGGTCACGGTATATCTGTAATATTCATTCATCCAGGTCATGGTATATCTATAATATTCATTCATCCAGGTCATGGTATATCTATAATATTCATTCATCCAGGTCACGGTATATCTGTGATAATCATTTAGATCAACTGGACTTGAAGTTTAGTTCTTGAAGACATTTCGCTAATCATCAGACTGGATCTCTTAATCCAGAATGAAATCCAGTCAGACTAGCAATATGTCTTCAAGAACTTAACTTCATGTCCAGTTCTTCTAACTGAATACCACAGATATACTTTTAATCAGCAGTTAAAAAACAAAAGCAATCTAAACCATTAAAATTATAAGCCCTTAAATTTAGGGAGGAAGGATTGATAATTCCAACCCTTCCTATTGCATTTATGCAAGAATTGTCAGAATAAAGACATTGGTGTTTGACAGGTTTACAATGCTTCAGCACCATCTTTAATACAGAAAAGTCAGGATATTAACCTGGTATATGAAAATTGGCTGTGGATGGGATCATCAGAAACTTTTCTGACCAGTCAGATTTCATTCTGCACAGGTCTGTATTCCCAATTGACTCGATTGGAATTATCGACTCGTGCATACATCCCAATTAATGTTTTTTTTTCCTCTAAAATATATATTATTTAAAATGTGCATTTTTGTACTATAAAAGAGTGTCCCTATACACTTTGCTATTGTTGCTATAAAGTTGCTGGTCATAGTGAAAACTTATTCCTAAACAGTGGAAATGAAGGTGATAACACGTGAAGAGACATTTAATAGGAGTCGATATCGCTTTATTCTGGTTTTAAAGTCAGGCTTCTGAAGTGATGTACTGAGAGCTGTGATGTAGACTTTGTTTTAAACACAAAAACCTTCAACTTAACCCTAATTTGTCTGGTGACAGATCCCCTTTAATAATGCAACATCCCTATATCATTCATTGCAGACAAAGGTTGAGATCTTTACCTGGTGCCTTTCATAAATTACTGGGATACTGAACAAGGATATCAGAGCTAAAATAAATTTAAAAAAAAAAATGAGAAAGAAAAATTTGACATTAAAGGGTATGTCCACCATAAAGATAAAATTTAGAATTATACTGATAAAAACAAACAAAAATACACAGGAATGTAAACCAACTACAGTTTATCACCAAGAATTCTATTCACACGTTATAATTATTGCAGGATCATTCCATTACAACATTAAATACATTTAAAGTAACACTATTACATAATTTGGCAATGGGGTTGCAGGTTCCCTTGTGTGGACTCAGCTGTTCCAGCCTGCAATTCAATCTGCTTCACACACAAGCATTTTGAATAAAAACCCCAAATAAGGAACAGAGAGTCTTCTGGGTAGTTACCCAAAGGTTTCTCTGTCACTTATTTGCATATATGAGAGAGGAGCTCTATATTGTCCCAGAAAAACTTGGTCCTTATTTGTGAAATGGGAGCTCTAGTTATCTAGAAGTCTGTTTCTTATTTGCATGTGAGAAGGGAGCACTAGTTTTTCAGAAGTCGGTTTCTTATTTGCATATGTGATAGGGAAGCTCTATAGTTTGTTCCTTATTTGTATGCAAGATGAGCTCTATAGTTTCCTAGAAGTCTTTCTATTCCTTATTTGTAAATGTGAGGGTAGCGCTATAGTTTGCTCCTTATTTGCATAAGTGAGAGGGGAGCTCTATTGTTACCCAGAAGTCTGTGTTCCTTATTTGCATATATGAGGAGCATTAAAGTTTTCCAGAAGTCTCTGTTCCTGATTTGCATACCTCTCTATTCTTTATTTTCATACCTAGAAGAAACTCTGTTCCTTATTTGCATAAGTGAGAGGGGAGCTCTATAATTTCCCAGAAGTCTCTGTTCCTTATTTGCATTTATGTGAGGGGAGCTCTAGTTACCCAGACATCTCTGTTCCTTCTTTGCATACGTGAGAGGGGAGCTCTCTGGCCTTACTCTCACTATCCTACTTGATTCCTTATAAACCACATGTACTTGTGGCAGGTGAAAATAAGCTTATCGTTATCAAGGTATAACTTTTCTGCATGGAAAGCATTAGAACTATTAATCATCTCTATGCCAAGTGTTCGTTTAAAGGATTTATATTGGAGTGGTTAAACATTATAATGTCCCTTTAATACAGTATAAACCAATATAACACTGATAGTTTGGTTACTGCATTTTTAAGCTAGGTATACACACTAGCGATAAAGCACCGATATCGTTAGACGGTATCAGGGCTTTATCGGCCTTGTGTGTAGCGGCTTTCCCAAATGAGCGCACGCTCACCAAACGTTCAGGACCAAAAATTTCCTTCGGCCGTGGTAGTCTCCCTATAGGGGAGTCGGCCACGGTTGAGGGAAATCCACAGTCCCAAACGTTCTCCCTATGCTGTGTACATGCTGCGTGTATGCTGAGCATAGGAAGAATGCTCGGGACTGTTTGTATCCCGTGTTACTCTGGGGAAATCATTCCAGTTTTTTGACAAGAAGCAATGATAACAACTGTGTTAATAAAATGTTACCCTGCAGTACTAAACATGAAGCTAAATTCATCAACTTTCACAAACTGTACAATTAATACTTTACGTGCTTCAACCAAAAGGGAGAACTATTAGGTGTTAAACTACATAGAAAGGGGAGAATAACATTGATCAGCTTCTAATAGCTGGCAAAATCAGACTAACATGTATTGTGTACTGTACCAGTCACACTTACCCAGAATGAGCAGGGTGAGGCCATTAAACAAGGCACCGATATAGGTAAACACCCACATCAATACTGCAAACTTAGAAAGGAAAAGAAGTGTTAGAGGAAAAGGTGCAGTTTAAGAAAACATATAAATATGCAATGCATGTGATATTACTAAACTTTACACCGGTATAATGAAGCAGAAAGAAGAATTTATTTACTCTGCACACGGAGAAACTTCACATGTTATTATACAAACAGGGAGATTCAATAAAAGTTCTTATCGTTTAAAATGGTGCTAATTTTGCCCCAACCAATCAGACGCTAGCTTTCAAATGTTAAATAAGATCTGATTGGTTGGAGCAAAATTAGCACCATTTTAAACGATAAGAACTTTTATTGAATAACCCTGAAAGTATTTTAGTATAAAGAAAAAAAAAATGCTACAATACAGAATAAATACCAGCTGTGTACCAGATACAGTCATATTTCTAGTAAAGTTTGTTCCCTGAAATCTATAGAACAGATCTTAACTGACACATCTACATCTATGAAAGGAAGAACCTCAAATAGCTAGTCTCCAGTTTGGGAATGAACTGTATACATAATGAACATAGCTCAAATAAATACACGAGGTACAAACTGTACAGATCGCTACAGTTCTAATTCTGTAAAATACGAAAAGTCAGCAGGCTTTTTTTTGGTTCTGCAAATCTAACAATAATCTAAATTAAAGGAGGACCATGTTTTGGTATTTTTCCTATAAATTGTGCCCGGAAAACTAACACTAAGCAGCACACAAGTGAAGTTAAACTTCTAATGAAATGACCAATTTATAAAACTTTTATGCTTTGGTTTAGCACAAATGTATTGAAATAAATAGAGATAAAAATAACACTTGTAAGGAGCATTGCATTATTAGAAGGACTACCAATATTTGTATTTGCAAATAAAGAACAAACCGAAGGTAAAAAAAAACACAATTCTCCCTAAATGGGCTGTCTCCAGCAGTGTTTCCACAACTAATAAGGGTTTGCTCATTTACTCGTTCCAGAGCTGGAGCAAGCTATGATTGGGCTGCCAAAGGCACATGTTTCCCTCTGCATTGGGACCAATGAGATCTTTACATAGATCTCCTTTAAGAAGGAAGCAAACATGTTCCACTGAATATATTAAAGAACAACTGTGGTCTCCATTCAAGTGCACTCAATTCAAAGACTACTGAAAAGAGCTATATTATACCTTTCAAACAAGACTGTGTAAAGGTGTCCATACACAAGAGATGGAATTGGATCATAAGTTTGCGGGCATACACAGAAGTTATCTTCCGTATATACTTTATACGGAAACAATTGTTCATTGCCTACATAGACAGCACCAATGTTATCGGCTCCCTAAACTGTAGTATAGGGAACCGATAATGATCTGTCATAAATTTTCCTTTCGGACCATTAGTTTAAGATGCCAACGGTAGTTGGGATCCGATGGTATTTGATGAAAATCGTCTGTCCAGGAAGCACCACCTTTTATACTGCTGTAAGTGTGGATAGACTAAAGTTAGAAGGGTGATCCTGGGATCATTTAAAGGTAGGAGTCAGAGGCAAGCACAGGATTTTCAAGGGGGTGATTCCTGAATGGGTTATCACCGAACAACCCCAGAAGGAAGTTCATGACCAAATACATCCATATATTCTATTATAATAATATTATATATTCTGTACTTGCCATAATTATCATCACAGTTAGCCAAATATCACTTTTGTTATAAAGTATCTTCATTAAGGCTGGGTACATACGAGCAGATTTTTCGGCCCAACCTTGCTATATTTATGTGTATCGGTTGGTTGGTCTAAAAATTCTGAGGGGATTTTGGCGGCGGCAGCGACTAATGTCGGTAAATTACCGCAGATTGTGCGGTCCATAGGAGACATTGTGCGCCCGCGACTAACAGTGCTTTGTCCTGGCCGACTGCTCGTACTGGCGAATGGTCGAGATGAAAAATTTGGCCATTCCCAGCCTAATGTTCCCTTTTACTGAGAAATCCACATTTCCCTTCAATATCATTAGTGTCCTTCAAAGTCAGAGCTGCGACACTGACGGTGGATCTGACAGAATTTGATGAATATTGTCGGTATCGGGACCTATCGGACAAGACAGAAGATTTCCATTACCGGTTCCCTTTACTACAGTAGGGGGAGCTGATAACATTAGACCATGTATGGGCACATTGAACTATCATTCTGTATATGGAATATATGGAACAATCCCTCCTGTGTATTTATAATATATATAATGAAATGTTAATAGTCAGCTACCACCTCCAGGATTAATGTCCCTATTCCTGCTCACTAAGCTCCATCACAGTGTAGTAGGTAGTAAGTATGTATATAAACCCAGTCTCAGCAATCACCTTAAAGGAACTGTAAACCTAAAAAAATAAGTGAAATAAGTGTTTGCCAATCGTTTCTATTAATTACTGGGAGGTGAGAACGCTTATTTCTATCTCCCTGTGAATAATAGTTTGCTTAGGGGACACAGTGGCACTTACCTTACCTGGCGCTCCGCTCGCTCCTTCTGAACTGACAGCCGCGTTGCCCCTGTCTCCCGACCACGCGCCTATCTTTAGGCGCGCAATCGGGAGAAAAGGACAGCGCGGCTGTCAGTTCAGAAGGACCTGCGGCAGCAGAGCGCCAGGTAAGGTAAGTGCCACTATGTCCCCTGAGCAAACTATTATTCACAGGGAGGTGAGAATGAGCGTCCTCACCTCCCAGTAATTAATAGAAACGATTGGCAAACACTTATTTCACTTATTTTTTTAGGTTTACAGTTCCTTTAAGCAGCTGCAGGGTTAATGTTGATACACTTTTGTATCAATTGTGATTAGTTATGGTGCTGTCAATCACAGGGCAGACTGGATACATTTTTGAAACAAATGCTGCTTCTCACTCACAGTTCAATTGACTAGGTAACAGTCTAGGTAACAGTCTATGGACAGCAGGAAAAGTAGAAGAGCAGATAGCACTGAGCAGGCAGAAAGGCACCAGGAATCTCCCCTAAACACGCCCCTGGGAGTGTGCTCTTTATAATAAAGGGCACTTGTATGGAAACCACAGATCCAACTTAATAAAACTTGTAATTATATAGGCAATTCTGGAATTGTGCTGTATAGACTATCGAGCTTCATCTCCCTCTTAGAAAGAATATAGACTGCTGACCTTTAAAATAAAGCTGAGAGGATGATATAATACTTGACAGCCTGTCTAGTTACAACCTTACTACAGCAGTGACTTCTAGCTGCTTATTAGGTTTCAAGTGATCAGCTAGGAATAGGAACTGCAAACTGGGAGCTGTTATATGAAGATCCATTGACTTGTGATCTGTCAGGACCCAGAACAGGCTTGCAAACTAACACTACAGGAATTCTGCCGACTTGTTGACCTTCAGACAATAAAAAGGGAGACTATAGTTTGCACCAAATTAATGGCTCCACTAAAAATCGGTTTGATAAAGGCGAAAGAAGTTTCAAACAGCAGGAATTTAGAAATTCTGCTTAGCCCCTCAATATACAGGATTTTAATCTATAAAGAATTTATTATACAGCACTGGATATGCATACATTCGCCTTTAGAAGGTAATACACACAAAGATAACAGTCGTATAACATGGGGATTATACAATCTTTTTCAGATAAGGAAAAAGCTGAATAGTTTTGTCGTCAGCTGCCAACCACAATTAGATTGTACTACGATATCTAAATATTCAGATATATTATTTGTCTTTGTGTGTATGGCGTCCGTTAAAAGTTTATGCAAAGTCTTTACCTTCAATGAATCCACCAAGTCTTCTACGAGGAAAAGGCGCCTTAACTCCTTAATCGTGCAGTTGATATGGTTCAGAGCGGAGTTACAATATTTTTGAACAGCATCTTCAGAAACTGTAAAGCTGCTTTCCAAGACGGATCTACGGTAGGAAAAATGACATTATAACAGTTATACTGGATAGCGGATCTGCACTAATGTGATATAGATCAGTGTGCGGCAAGAATAATGTTGTAGGGACAAGCTGGGCTCATTTCATTATTTGCTAGGCATCACTTTTTGCAAGGTGTTCATCGACATTTTAAAACCCTCTTAAGTGACATCACAAAAACAACATGGCACCCACACATGAATACTTCCCTTAAGGGATCACTGCTTCAATTATAATTTTAAACAACAGGATTATCACGTGAATTGTCATTTGGTAAACAAAAAATAAGGTTTTCAAACACTGTAAAGGGGGCCATAGGAGGATCAAACTGTGTTAAACTCAAGGCCTGCGGGGAAAATCCGTCCAGTCTGGCTGTTTTTTGTGGCCCCTGGTGACTGTACAGCATCCAAGATTTAATAAACTGCTATCTGCTGGCGAGATACCTTTACTAAGATATGCACAATAAGCAAGCAGATCTATAGTTACGCCACTGCTCTGGACTTGCACAAATGGATAGCAGCATAGTAAGGCTTGGATACAGTAACCACTGTAAAAGTGTGACAAAAGGCCTTCCACTGGAGTTGGCCATTCCATTACTGCATCAGAAGAGTAAAGCTAGGTACACACAGTACAGATCAGTGAAAGATGACAGACAGGATCTGCAAGATCTGCATACATACAGTCCTAAGCGTTCTCCCTATACACATCATAGAGAGAACGCTCGGGACTGTCTGTTTCCCTCGGCCGCAGCATACTCCTCTATAGGGAGTCTAGCACGGCCGATGGAAATTTCCTGTCTTTTCCGAACGAGCATTCGGCCGACCCAATAGTTCAGAAAACGAAGGTACATACAGTATAAAGCCCCGATACTGTCGGATCCGACGGTATCGGGGCTTTATCGTTACTGTGTGTACCCAGCTTTAGGTGGGCATTCCACATTAGCACATGACTGGACCATTGGCAGGGGACCTAGTCCCAAACAGTGTGCTTTACACCCTTTCACTGCCAAGACCCAGCACTAGGAACAAGTGTGAGTCCTAATCATGCATCTGCTTAATAAAATAAATTCAGCCAACCACTTAGCCTGTCTTTCTGATTTTGGCCCCTTATGTCTATAATATCGATCAGCTAAAATTTTTGCCCATCCCGATAATGAAATCGGCCCAATACGATTGGGCCCATACACTGAACAATATCTGTATCAATGAGTCTATGCTGACCATA
Source organism: Hymenochirus boettgeri (assembly GCA_019447015.1). Taxonomy (NCBI): domain Eukaryota; kingdom Metazoa; phylum Chordata; class Amphibia; order Anura; family Pipidae; genus Hymenochirus; species Hymenochirus boettgeri. The sequence continues at coordinate 17,132,874 of CM033473.1, read as the reverse complement.
AAACTGGGTAAACACATTGACAAGAAAGCCAATTTGGTACCAACGGCCAATTCCGTTGGTACCGATACTTTTTCAATGATCTATGTAGTCGCCAAACACCAGTTTATGACGCGGACGAGAATTCAGTGTAAATCTAAAAATTTCCCTTGGACGCAGCCAACTCTCACCCCATGATTGCGGCCTACTTTCTATATTTTGGTACAGGGATGCGACCTCGACCCAGGGAACTTTTACAGCCATAATGAGCCTTTCAGATGCCGAAACGTACATTCAGTGTTGGCATAGGAAACTGTAGTTTTGCAAGTACTGATAAAGGACCGATCACCTGGTAACCAACAGGATTGGCCCTTTAACGGTAATAGTTTACCCAGCTTTAGCCAATTGATTTTAGTCAGTTAGGACACCTCAATGACTCACATTTACTTATTGTTATACAAGGGAAGTTTTACTTACACTTTGCCAGATTGTGTGTTGGGGAACCATGTGCTTATCTTATGAACTTTTTTTGGTAGGTGACATTAATCCACTGCAACACAGTAAGGAGCCGTAAATCATTTCACATAAGGGACCAACATTCCCCTCTAGTCAAAGCTATAAATCCTCCAAGTTGTCAGCAACTGTACAGATTGCCCTGAATTGGCTATGGCTGGTCATCTGTAACTGCCCTCTCAACAAGGACACTGTGTGTACAAGCAGTTCTCTGGACACAGACACATTTACTGGTGGCCGAATCCCCCATTCAATTCTATAGAAAACCATTCAGTAAGGTGTGGGTATATTGGAGGGAAAACTAATATTTGCTCTCCGCATGGCATAAAAGTTTATTTAAAGATGTGATCCTTGTTTAATTTATAAAGAGTAACATTTACTAGTTTCAAAGAAAACCTCTTGTAACTGCACATTAATGTACTAAACAGACAAGGCAGCCATTCCTAGGTTTATTCTATTCTTTCAGGACTTACAAGCTGCTTATGGGAAAACAAAACCACGATAAACTAGCTTTACCAAGCCTCTTCAGAAAGGATGGAACCAGCAGGCCAACTGCAAATTCAGCGTTCCCAACATTAAAACGCATTCTGTTTGACTTGATCGACCTCAGTACTGCACAATGTAAATGGATACATGCAGAAGAAACCAGATGCCTGGGTCAAACCGATTTAGATTTCTGGTCCCAGTGCATTAGCTGAAATTGCTTCATGTTATTTTGGTGAATGGAGATCGATACCACGGACGGGTCATACAGACAGCAAGCAACAGTATGTCAGAACTATCCATTCATTGCCTGTCTGAATCACTCCAAGTTCATAGAGGACTAGAAATTGGTTAAAGGGAATGTTCACCCTTGAAAATAACATTTCATATTCCGTTAGAGAAGCCCCCAAAGCCCTATGATACTCACACACAAAGCTAATTATTCAGCCCAATCCCTGCATCAGATACTAGCAAACTCCTTTCACTTCCTGGTTGAACCGACGTCACAGCCATGGTGTATGATGTCACAGCCAATGACTAATGCAGTACCTGGAGGCTTGTGGAAAGCTCATCTGAGCAGGTATGAAAGCCCTGAGATTTCCCTGCAGTTCTGGGCAGTGTGAGTACAACAATCATAAGGTTTTGAGGGCTTCTCTATCAGAATATCAGATGTCATTTTGGGGGCTGACATGCCCTTCAAAGGACACAATCTAAAACTGAAAATACAACCCCCCCCCCTCCAGACAACTGCAAACGACTTTTCAGGACATGCGTTTCACTGATCCGTCACAACCAGATAAAACTCTCCAAAGCTTTTGGTGGGCTGCCTTTCAGAGAGAGAATTTATCATACACTGAGATTTCTAAGAAATGAATATAGTAACATAGTAACATAGTAATTAAGGTTGAATAAAGACATTCGTCCATCAAGTCCAACCTATTCCCTTTTTTTTTTTTTTGTTAACCTACTAACAGTTGATCCAGAGGAAGGCAAAAAACCCCAGCTAAAAAAAGGGGGGAAAAAATTCCTTCCTGACTCCAAACGGCAATCGGAAAGTATCCCTGGATCAACCAGATCTATATGCATTAGTACCAGTAATTCTCAATATTTTTTAGTTTTAGAAACTTATCCAGGCCTTTTTTAAAGTTATTCAATGAACTTGCCATTACCACCTCTGCTGGAAGACAGTTCCACAGTTTCACCGTTCTCACTGTAAAGAAACTCTCCTAACTTGAAGATGAAACTTCTTTTCTTCCAACCTTAAAGGATGTCCACGAGTCCTCTGATATGACCTATTAGTGAACAATGCACCAGAGAGTTCACTGTATTGGCATTAATATATTTGTATAAGGTTATCATGTCCCCACGCAACCGCCGCTTCTCCAATGTAAACAGCCCTAACACTTGTCTAATCTGCCTGCATATTCAAGCCCCTCCATTCCCCTTATTAATTTAGTTGCCCTTCTCTGGACTGCTCCATTTCCAAGATGTCCTTTGTATATGGGATTCCGAAACGCACCGCATATTCCAAATGAGGCCTTACCAGTGCCTTGTAAGAGGGAGAATAATATTTTTCTCTCTTGAATCTATTCCCTCTTTATACAAGACATATCTTGCTAGCTCTAGCTGTTGCTACCTGGCATTGTTTGCTACAGCTAAGTCGTTATCTACCAGAACCCCCAATCTTTTTCCATTTCAGATGCACCTAACACCGAGTTATTATGGTGTAGGTGGCACAGGGATTATTAAATCCCAAATGCATCACCTTACATTTCAAACATTGAATCTCATCGCCATTCTGCTGCCCATTTTGATAATCTATCTAGGTCTGCTTGCAGCACTGCAACATCATTGGAAGTTTCCAAAGCTCTGATAATTTAGTGTCATCAGCAAACACAGAGACCTTGCTCTCAATGCCCCCTTCTAAGTCATTTATAAACAGATTAAACAGAAGCGGCCCCAGTACAGAACCCTGAGGAACTCCGCTTAGAACTTTAGCCCACATAGATGTAGCTCCATTAACCACCACTCTCTGTTTGCGGTCCAATAACCAGTTCTCTATCCATGAACAAATGTTTTCTTCAAGGCCCACAGTCCTCATTTTAACATAAGTCGCCTATGTGGACAGTATCAAAGGCTTTTGCAAAATCCAAATATACCACATCCACAGCTGTGCCTGAATCTAACTTTACTCACTTCTTCATAAAAACCAATTAAATTTGTCTGGCATGATCTATTCTCATAAATCCATGCTGACTACTACTAATAAGATGATCTCTGGAGACAAAGTCAAGGATATGATCCCTTAACAAAGTTTCCATCACCTTCCCTAACTGATGTTAGGCTTACAGGTCTATAGTTACCAGGCTGTGAACGACTACCTTTTTTGAATATTGGTATTACATTGGCTTTTTTCCAATATATCTATTTTAACATTTTTTGTCCATCTCCTGATAGACACAGGCACAGTAATAGCGGCAATTACAGACAAACAAATTGAATTGAAGCTATGTGGTGCATATACATCCCAAAGTAAACAGCCTCCCAGCTCCAGGCAGAAGGAACGGAAGAAAGGATGACCAGGATGCACTACTCATAGGCTTCAGTAAAACTACTATGTTCATGCTTGCAAATAAAATACTTTACAATTAAAGATTAATATAATTTACCTACCCCAAGCCATAAGAAATACACGGAGAGAAAACACTATGCTGAGCTTCTGTTTGTGTTGAATTACAGGGGATCCTTTATTTTGTAGCTTGAGCTATGACAATTTGTTTCTAAATAGCACAGCACTAAGTAAAATGAGACTGCCCGGGATTTATGTTGACAGCTGCACAATGTACAAGTCAGATAAGTTCTGAACAACTAAAGTTCAGTATGTCATAGAATGAATGTAAGGTGTGGGCCACACAACAAGCAGTTAAAAGGCAATTATAGCCTCTCCCCAACCCCTTCCTAACAAATAACTTTTCTATGAGGAGCGGCAGCATTAAGAAAACTGCTTTTGCCAGGCTTCCTGAGTGCTTCAGCACTATCTTTAATACAGGAAGGCCCAGGACACTAACCTGGCAGATTAAAGGGCATGTCCACCCCTTTTTTGATAATTGGCTGTATTGTAGGGCTCCCTCCCCCAGCCCCAACTGCTATAGTAGTTTCTGCCAATACTCTCCCTATTATTACTTACCTTACTTCTTTCCTCCGGCGTACTGTCCCGGCCCTCTGCTTGCATGAAACTGCAGGGGGCCGGACCGGCAGAAGCATCCGTGATTGGCTGAGAGTGAGAGCCTGTCTTTCTGATTTTGGCTCTCAGTGGAGAACGCCAGGGGAAAGAGGTAATGTTAGTACAGTTAGGGAGAGTAATGGCAGAATCTACTATAGCAGTTGGGGCTGTGGGAGGGAGCCCTACACTACAGAAAATATGAATAAACACAAGGGGTACAGGCAAAATGACAGGAATCGAGAGGGAGGGCTGCACTGAGCAAGCCACAAACCTCTGAGAGGACACCTCAGAAGTGGAAACAATTTCCCTCACTGCAGTGCTCCTGGTGGTCACTTTCTGGGACTTTGGAGGGACATTACTGGAGAACCATTTGGAGCTGGGATGTAAGGTAAGGATTTTTATACAGTACACATTGGGGGAAGCAGTGGGGGAGATTGTAGTTTTGGAGGTGGACATCCCCTTTAACAAAATAATATTGGGAGGTAGGAATAATCAAACCTCCCTGTCCAATGTTATTTTTAGTTTTTACAGTATAGTTGTCCTTTAATATAGATTTCCAGCACTTTAGTTGCGATACCTGGCTTGTCTTCAGAACCTGGCCAATAGGAACACACGCCTGTAGCGGTGTCTTTCGACTGGCCGTACCCAGGGCTGAAGCCGGGGGAAAGGACAAAGCAAGACTGATATTGTAACTTTAGAGGGGAAGAGCAGGAAATATTTTATTGGGAATGGGGTGCATGGCCATACATTAGGAACCCAACAATCCCATAACATTCACACAGCATCAAAAGAACCACCTGGGCCAATGTTTTTTGCGATCAACTTCCAATCGCAGATGAATGGGCCAGATGGGGAAAGTTGCAGGAAAGTTGAAAGGTAAAGCGGCTGACTGGCAAACAATGAGTGTATGGACAAAATAAGTCAGGTCAGGATAAATTACATTTGTATTCCATGTCACTTGTGAGATGGGCTAAACGAACCAAGATCTGACATGAAATGGATGTGATTGCACTGTGTACTTTCTGGTCAAAGGAAAAATCAATCTGATAAATATTTACAACAAGCAATTTAATCAGATTATATTTCATGCCACTCCTTTAAGGTTAACAACATACAACATCTTAATAATTGCACATGATGAAATACATTTATATTCTAGTGTACTATTCAAATCATTGAAACCTGTTAAATTAATTAAAGGATAATTAAACGATCAGCTACACAAACAGAAAGTTGAACAACGAAGGGAAATGGATGGCCTGCTGATTCCGTGTCCTGTGACCTGCAGATAATGTCTAGTAACGGTGCCAGGAGTGAATAAGAGGCAACATAACATCTATTACCAATAGTAAACATACACTAGGATCGGAATATTTACTTTGATAAGCCAAAAAAACCAAGCTGCAAAGATGATTTCACTCTGATCCCTGTCATTTTAGGGGGTCGGAGGGCATCTGAATTGCACCAGAAATGGTGATCGCATGCACACCAAGCATCGGCCCCAGCGCACCTAGTGCGGTCAGTCGGATTGGTGAACAGTAGCGTGTGCTTTTAAGCATGTAATCACATTATGTGTTAAAACGCAACAATGTGGCCTAGCAATAAAGGGTAAACGTGTTTTGGTAGTTTTAAGCTAAACAAACGGGATCTATGATGTTATTAGAGAAGGTTGCAGCAAACCTTACCTAAACGGGTGTCCTTCATCTGACTTCTGGATGGCCTGTAGAATCCCTTTGTATATCCTGAAACTGATGGTGACTGAAAGCAGAGCCAGGGCGACGTATGCAAACACACTCACGATGCTGAATACACTCAGAGAGAGAAGCAGGAACAAGCTGGCACCGAACACTGCTCCTGACTTCTTAATGTCTCGCCAGTAAATGAGGTCAACAACTGAGAAGGGAAAAAGAGGCAAATAATGTCAGATCATCGTTTATGCAATTGTTACGGATTTATTAGACTTCGTCAATAGGCCACATTAAATCATTTATTCAGGTATTGTCCTTTCCATGGAGGTAATTTGTTAGACCTCTACAGCTGTTAAAGAGCATGTTCACCCCTTAAAAGGAAAATAAAGATGGCAGATGTAGCACTAACCTGTGCAGTGAAATGTTTCTCTCCCCATCCTACTTTTGCCTCCTCTCCAAGCTCTTTTACAAGCTTGCACATACTCAAAGGAGGCAACTAAAAAAATTGTAAGCAGTCATTGGCTGTAATGTCAACGGTCACATCCATGAATGAAAGCTGCTAACCATAGAGAACCAGAAAGTAGAAAGAGGAATGACAGAAAATTAGCCATCATTTCAGGTTAGTCTTACATCTCCCAGATTTCTAAATTAATGCAGTTTTGGCATTTAGGGGTGATTTGCCTATATACAAATTTTGTTTTGATGGGTAGACTTGCCCTTTTTAGTAATCCAGCTCACCAAATCTTACCAACTGCCTCTACTTGATAGTCATTATAGAAATTTTTAAATAAATACGTATGCATGTCACCAGCTTTACCAAGTCTTCAAAGAATTATCCTCTGCACATGTGCTCCTAGAGGAATGACAGAAAGCACTGGGTAGGCCTTTCATTCCTCAGTATCACAGTTTAGTGTCCCTATAATGTGCCGATGTCCAATATAAATGGATGTCAAGATGGATGTCAACAACGTAAATTGCAGTGGCCCTCTGATCACTTTAGTTTTGACAAATTTGATTAAAACAATTTATGTCCAACTTAACCCATCAGAACTATTTATCAGAGTTATCCTGTTCTTCAGACTTAAAGCTTTCCTCTTTATTGGAGCCACTTGCTCCTCTACTAGTGCACATGATCCCTCTGAATTGACACTTTGAATGCCCACCAAAGCATGACTTGGTCCAGCAGAGTGTATTTGAAATAAATTGTCCAAATTGAACTACTCACAACCAGGCGTGAACCAATTGTATTGTCTATTGATTACCGTATATACTCGAGTATAAACCGAGTTTTTCAAGCTGAAAAATCAGCCTGAAAACTTGGACTCGGTTTATACTCGAGTCACAGCTTACCTGAGCATTCCGGCAGCCGCACGATCTTTCTCTGTACTGGCGCGCTGGCCTGACGTCACAGCCCGGCGCCGGGCAGTGACGTCAGCCGGCGCGCCAGTACAGGAATTAGCGCGCGGATGCCGGAATGCAGAGGATACCATTTCTTCAATGCTGGCCCTTGGATGGAGGAAGCCCTTGGAGGAGAGAGGAGAAGAGCCCACAGGTACTGAACTGGGTGGGAGGGTGAGGGTGGCATTCAAGATGTTTGGGAACTACAACTCCCAGCATGCTTATTAGCTGGGAGTTGTAGTTTCCAAACATCTTGAATGCCAAGTGAGGGTGGCATTCAAGATGTTTGGAAACTACAACTCCCAGCTAATAAAGCATGCTGGGAGTTGTAGTTTCCAAACATCTTGAATGCCAAGTGAGGGTGGCATTCAAGATGTTTGGAAAATACAACTCCCAGCATGCTTTATTAGCTGGGGTTGTATTCCAATCATCTTGAATGCCAAGTTTCTACCCTCGGTTTATACTCGAGTCAACAACTTTATTAGGATTTTTAGCTGAAATTGGTACCTCGGTTTATACTCGGGTTGGTTTATACTCGAGTATATATGGTACTGTACAAATTTTACCGTCCTGTCCAATTAAGCATTTGCCTGATTTGGGCAAACGTTCAACCAACATTAGTCCATTGAGGTGAAAATGATACCATAATATTGGGCTGCGTGTACACAGCCATAGGGTGCGACATCGTTTGTGATCTCCTTTCATATGATTAAAAGGTGAATAAAGGGACATTTCAGTGAAAATGATCAATATTTGTTAAATTGCTGTTCCCTGCTGTTGACATTAGTGAGCTGACATTTCAGGTTCTAACGGTCCTTCTTCCCAGGATGCACCACATCCTTGGAATGTTCCTAACAGTTATTTCTACTGATTGGCTGTTGGATGGGTCAAAGATGCTCAGATCTCTACTGAGCAACTGAATCAACCCAGGCACTGGGTCAAGGGCAAGACCAAAACGGTCTCTACTAGGGGTCCTGCAAACAGGAAGTCAGTATTTCGGTTGCATTTATTTATACACAGACAAAATGCTGAATTGGCAGAATAAGGTCATTGGGATGAAATAATACTGCTCTTTTGTCTGAAAAGCATATGTATTTGCACTGAACTTGCCCTTGAAGTTCCATTATCTTGAGCAATATGGGGAAGAAGACATTTCCATAGAATCTCTTTGATGTTATGCATGACAGGGAATCAAATTCACTTTGCACTGTAGAAAGACTTTATACAATTCTCCAGTTTTACTGTTCATATAATGGAAAAATATTGTACCAACAATCACATGAACACTGCCCTTAAATACCAGAAAACTATTCCCTGGGTTCAATTTCATATCAGTGCAGGACAAAGTGCAACGCAATAAAACTGAACTGCAAGAAAATACAATATATACGGGGATTAGTATACACAAGGATCCCTAAAACCATCTTGCAGACAATCCCATTAACCCATTACATAGTAAGGGAGCTATAGGTCACACAGTCCTATAAATTATTCATGCAGAAACAAGGCAGTTGACATTTAAGGTCTCTTTAAACATCCCCCATACTCATTATAATGGACACTGTGATTGGATGACAACTGCATGTGATGGGCAATAAATGAGCGTACAATTACAAAATTTTAAAGAATATCTGAAATGAAAATGGTACAAATGAGTTTATGGTCCCTAACTATCACATATCTGTAACTGTCACCTCTGAAATAAAAGTATAGTGGAGAAATCATGTCACCGTGCAGATTTCTGGCATTTTTTGGTTTCTGCAGCCCCTACTTCCACTGCTCAGTCTTGCTTACAGAGAGTTCACCCAGTTGTTACTTGTGAGCTCTAATAGAACAAGGCACTGAGAATTCACTGAGCATGTGCAACAGTGTATCTGGGTCTGTGACCCACTATGGAAAATCCAGAAACCTGCAAAAGTACACAGATGATTTCTCCAAATTGCTGTTAATTTCAGAGGACAAAGATAATGTTATCAGTAAATTAACCCTATCAGTGTTGATCACGCACTAATTCCTTTAAAAACGCTTTCCTTCTATGGAGTCTTTAGTCTAAAAAAAAAAAAAAAAAACCTTTTCCTTATGCAACATAAAACATTTGACAAGATATAAAGGTTTATTTGGTCCGAAAAACTATAAACACAAGAAAGTAGATTAGTCTACAATATGTACATATGTCTTTATACAACCCCCAATACTATGTTACTGTTAGAAAGGCATTATGGGTAGGGTTTAAAGGATGGACGTATGTCTTTATACACCCACCAATACTAATTTACTGTTAGACAGTCATGTTACTATGTTACTATGTAACTGTTATATAGACATTATGGGTAGGGTATAAAGGTTGGACTAGATGGAGGTATGTCTTTACACAACCTCCAATACTATGTTACTATGTAACGGTTATATAGACATTATGGGTAGGGTATAAAGGTTGGACTAGATGGAGGTATGTCTTTATACAACCTCCAATACTATGTTACTATGTAACTGTTATACAGACATTATGGGTAGGGTATAAAGGTTGGACTAGATGGAGGTATGTCTTTATACAACCTCCAATATACTATGTTACTATGTAACTGTTAGACAGACATTATGGGTAGGGTATAAAGGTTGGACTAGATGTATGTATGTCTTTATAAAACCTCCATTACTGTTACTATGTAACTGTTAGACAAACATTATGGGTAGGGTATAAAGGATGGACTAGATGGACGTATGTCTTTATCTAACCTCCAATACTGTTACTATGTCTGTCTTATGATCAATGGCCTTTAAGGATAGGTGTACACACAACAAGATATTTTAGGTCGACCAAACAAAATTTCAGTATTTCAGTTGGTTGCCCAGAAATATCTTTTGTATTTTCCTGGGCACCACCGACCGAAGCTGTTCTTTTGTCCAAATTAGACACGTCGGTAAATCATGGCTGAATGTGTAGTCTATCATGGAATTCCCAATCAGTCGCGGTTAACTGCAGGGGCTACTTTTGCTAAAGCTATACCAGGCGACTGGACCTTAATGCCGTATGAATGGTGGGGCCGAAAAATCTGGCCATGTGTACCTAGCCATAATGTAATGTTTACACAGGATTTCCCACTAGGGCTATAAAATGATTTTACAACAAGGATAAGGAAAGGGAAGCTCTACAATGAATCTACCAGTGTCCTGATCCCTCCTTCACTTGATACTAAATATGGTGTCGTACTTTAAAGGAAGATAAACATAGCGAAGGCTCAAGCTACAAGAGCACAAAGGGAGAATGTCAGCCATGAATATTACACAAATAAAGATCTCAGACACAAAGTAGCTGGACACTTTTTTTTTGCAGCTGAAACAAAGGTTGTAGGATTGTCATAATCTCAATAAAGGATTCCAGATATTGTTTCCAAGATTCTTTAAAAAAGTGCAAGGGTTTTAAAGGGTAACTGTGGTCTCACATACAAGTGTTATCTACTACCTTTCAAAACAAGCCTATGATGATGTCTCTAGCTTCTCTGGGTCTAGTTATAGGCATTTAAAGTAACACATTGACAGTAAGGAAAAACAAGAAAGATCATTACATTATTTGACCACAAAATGATTGTCCCAGTTGGTTGTCAAGACAATGTAGGAACATTGGCAGGTAAAATAGGCCTGTATTAGGCTGGGTACACATGGAGGATATTTCGACCTGACCAATATTGGACCAAATCTGAAAAAAAGTTAACAGAAATTGTAAATTTCGCTTGATTGCGCTTCCATGTCTTCCATGTACCATACAATCAGTTTTCCGACATGACAATTTTTAGACTGGCCTACACTGGCCACTAGTCATTCGGGTCGAAATATCAACCCAGACTGCAGCACAATTTTTTGAAGGGCAACTAGTGTCCACACAACTTTGTCCCCCACTTTCATCCACCTAAAATTATGTTTACAAAGGAAGTGGGAGACTATACTTGCTACTTCTTGTTCTGCCATATAAGCTTAGTGATAAGTGAGTCCTCCGCTTATCACCCCATCAAAAGTACAGTTTCCTACCTCCCTGGTAAATATAGTTTTTGGGGGGGTTTAAGTTTAGGCAGTATAGTTGCCCTTCAATTGACACAGCCTTGTGCTTAGATCCCTAAACAAACCATTGTGTATCCAACAGTATCCAGTGGTGTATCCACCATCTAAATTCTTGGCGATCTTTAAAGAATCATAGATAGATCCAATAAGTTTCAAGTGCTATAAAAGTCAGTGCTTTGGGTGCGGCAGGTAGACGTAAAATTGTGGTCATGAGACAGAACCTCTCAAAGACCAAAAATTAAGAAAACCGAGGCCTCCAACAACATATTTTGCTATACTAGCCAGTACGTACATATATACATATATCTACATACACATATAACAATGTACAATCAGAGTCAAAATGAGGTTCATTTAATAAGAAATATAAAAAATAGCAGTTGTGGATAAGAAAATAAGATTGTTGGACTAATCATACCGTTATGCTGGCCATACAATAGAAAATTGTTCATCTGTTCCCGCGATGTTAGTCTAACTATTTAGCTTGATCATTTATGTGACCGTCTTTCAATCTCAAAATAAATGGGCCAAGACAAATGTCGGGAGGTAAAACGGAAGTAGGGGAAACACTTAATGTTAAAGTGATCTGAAAGGACGGATCATTAATGATGCAGAGGGGAGCCCCACACACATTAAATTGGTGGCCAAAGAGTTTGTTCATTAAGTGATTTTGGATAACAATTACCAAATCTTTGCACGTAGCTTTACTGTACAGTAGTAAATCTGGTTTTGTACAGTGTAAACTTAACTAAAAACAGGGATCATACAAAAAAGCAGAAAACAGCCAGACTACGGGGCACTCAAAATTTCAATACTTCAAATATTGATAAAGGACATACCTTTGAAGATTGTAATGTTAACATATTGGCAAAGGAACCTGACTGGTTCAAGAGAGGTGTTAAGGAGGCCATTTATGTGAAAATAAAGAAACCAAGCCTAAACAGAGGTGGGGGGGTTCGACACCAACTGTCTGCCATGTACAATGCTGTTTTGACACCTTACTCTGGGCGTTCCTATAACACCTTTTAGCCACTATCCAATCATGCCCTTAACACCTGGCTGTGATATGCTACTTGGGATTTTCGAGGGTACATAATTGCCACAGATTCTTGTACAAATCATTCTGAATTGAGAAAGCCAGTTGGATGACTAGCGAAACGTCTTCAAGAACTAAACTTCAAGTCCAGTTGATCTAATTGAATACAACAGATATATTCAATACTTCAAAGTTAATTAACCTTACCTGCGTCTGTATCAGCAAACATCTGCTGGCAAGGATCAGAATGATCCCAGTTGGCATGAACACTAGGAAGTGGCCATAGGCCTGGTTTGGGAATCAGAAACCTTTGCTGCAATGTTTGAGAATAACTAAGATAAGCACACTAAGAATCAGCTAGAAATATACACCTAGGGACTAACTTTTCATTTTCCATCAAGGTCTATAGAACTGGCTACATTTATAAGTAGATCCATCGTTCACCCCTGCCCTGGATCACACACTAGCATTAGTATTTTAGAGAGTTCATCTAGTTTCTCTTAAATTTGCATTAGTTCTGTTCGAGAAATTGGGGTTCTGTAAACTACAGTCTTTCACAATGCAAGGTCCAGGCACACTCGTGGCTATGAGCCAAAGATAATATCAGGTCCTAGTCGGTCCTCTACCTTAGACCAGCTATAGCACAAGTGAACAATAGACTAGGGTGCACACTGTAAATCAGGAAAAGAGGATTTTTTCCTAATTTACAGTGTGCACCCTAGTCTATTTTTCACTTGGGGTTCTGTAAACCCTGAATAGGAGTGATAGTATTTAGCTGCCACGTTACATAAAGTGGTATTGTAGTAGTTTGTTAAACACCTTCAAACCAGTGACCTATAGATAGCAGTGTTTAGTGAGGACATTACCAAATATGCTTAAAGGACGTGTAAACCATTGAATGAGAGTAAAGGTGCCCATACACTGAACTCGCCTCCAAACCGATCCTGGAACATTAGAGCAATTTTTCAGGAACCACCTAATTTGTTGTATAATTTATTCCCTTTTTCAACACTTTTCTAATCATACACACGCGTGTAAACTGGTGCAGGGATTTCATTCCTAATGTGCCCTGCTTATGTCAATTTATATTCATGTAGTATGAAACTATTTCATTTTTATTTATCTGTATAATTGCACCTATCCCCTTGTTTGTATACTCTGTATTTTATAACATCCAGCTCTGCGTACCCAAGTGGCGCTTTATAAATAAAATACCTATACCCCGAATCAAAATAAATATTACACGACAGTGAGGATACATTAACTGCAGCTTAGAACAGAATCCTGGCTTTCCCTTTAATATTACAATAACCACCTCCCAGATGATTTAAATCCAGATTATTACAATGATAGGAACAAATTTCCAATCATTTCTATGAACATAAAACAAAGATCCTTTCTGCAGCTGCTGTCATTCAGCTAGTTAACGTGGAGAATCAACGACATCTGCTACCTCTATAAATAGCCGCCCTAGCTGTATCCCATGCCTTACAAGTAAAACCACAGCCAAGTCCTTGGCTCTAACCAAACCTTTGTAACATTCAAAACCCTTTACCTTACTTTTTAAGGCAACGTGTGATATTTAAACAATGATAATCTCCTTAAAAGAAAGATGGAAAAAAAAAAACATTAAACCAAAAATCAATTAAAAGGTCAAAAGGAGTTTTTTTTCCCCTACTATTTTTTTACAGATAAAAGGGAAAGAACTAACCGGCTTTGGAATCCATCGTGAGTGTGGTCGCACACCTTGCACAGCTGACAGTCTGGGGCTCTTTTTACTTCCTGCTAGAGCATTTAGGAGGTCACACACTGAGACGTAACTGCCTGCCGAGATTAAGCCTGAGGAGGACACGCCTCCAGACCCCAGACTAACAGAACGCTGATTCAGAGCTTTTAATGAGTGACAGGCAGCAACAAGCATGCAGCCCCAGCACAGGGAGGACATTGAATGAGATTCATTTGTAACAAACTCTACAGAGCAAAGAAAACCACCAGTAACAAGTATAAAAAGCTAAAGTGCAATTTTAGGTGCAAACGTTTGCCTGTGTTTTTAATTAGCAGGAACCAACCAGATGCTAGATTTTTACGGAGGCACTGCAATTAGGGCCACACTGGTGAGTTTTTCAGGCGCTTCCCAATGGGTTTTACAATCTGTTAGTGCATGACAATAACAGGTCACTCCATTACAATGTGCGTGGTCATATTGCACGCGCTGCAATCCGTTTTTTCAAAGCACACGCGATCACCGTTTCATGTGCAAATCGCATGCGCTCAGATAACGGAATATTGGCTATATTGGCTAAACGTAAAATGCAAATGGATGGTAACACGCGTGAAACACGCTGCATTGCAATCACGCTTTACACCTGCTTTAACTTCCGTTTTAGCGTGCCCGCAGCCTTGGGTAACATCTGATTGGTTGTTGCAGAGTACACAGGGCAAAAACTTGTTTCCTAGGGACAGTAACATAACTTGGTTTGCAGCTTAACTTCCCCTAAGAAATAAATTGAGTTTCCCTTTAATCTTCTCAACCAACACATCTTGAGATATCTCACTGGTTTATTTCCTATCTGCAAGATTCACACATCTGAAAATGAGTTACTTCCTGTAAGATCATCCTTTACAGGGTAAATACATAATTATCATACCCAGTGTGCCTTTGGCCTGAAAATACACAGCAGATTCCAACCAATTACAAGACATCTAATGATGTCAGAGGTAGACAATTCCCACAACCAAAATCCATCTTTCCTTGCATTCCGACAACTGTCAAACCTTATAACACGTGCCTGCATATCCAGTAATCAGATAAAATACAGATCGAAGGGGCCACACTGCCACGTTCTCACCCACTAACGGTCGCGCTAATACTACCTTGGGATCGATTTTGTACTTGTCTGTGTATGTCCAGCATTACAGGTATGGGGAAAGCAAAACAACTGAATGACTAAAGCCTAGTACACATGTGCAATCACAGGTCCCAAACCAAAACACACGATGTGGCTGGTCGGGGATCGTTGAACGGCCGTACCGGATGATAAAGTGCCCATACAGGGGCGAATTATCGCCTGAAACGAACGTTCGGACACATTGTGCGTCGCGGGCCGGGACCCGCAAACACACGTGTACAAACCTTAAAACCAAATTTTTAAAAATCCAGGGTTGGACAAAGATATTTGTATATATGTTCCCCCCTCAAATTGAAAACTATATAAAAGGTAGATCAACTCTCCCCCCCAAACCTAAGGCTGGGTGTACACACAGGGAAATTATTTGTCCTGATCTTGTGTTCATTACTAGCGAGCGGTCAGGACAAAATTACTGTCAGTCACTACAATAGTGGCCACGCCTGAACGTTCGCACAACCGATCGCGTGGTCCCATAGGGAACCGCGTGATGGGTCGCAATTTACCAACAGGTCCAATTCGGACGAACGGCGATCAAGCCCCGCACACACGGTAAGATATTTTCGGCTAACCAACAGATACGTGGCATCATGCCTCGTGCCCACAGTTGGATGGAGTATGAGGCTTTAGGGCTAGGCCACACACATTTAATTTAAACAGACTTTGACAGAATGAATTATTGATTATACACACTGACTGGCGCGATCAGTTGATCATTTCTAAATTGAATGGCTGATAATGGACAAATGCTGTCAGATCCTATGTGATTTGCTAACTGTTCACCGTGCTGTGGATTGTTGGTTTCTGAGCAAATGTTACCATCGAACCAATAATAGGCACCCACTGTTACATTCCAATAGGTGTGTTTCCAGTTTATTTGAGATCTAGTTGCTATTATCGCAGTGATTTACTTTATTTGCAGGTGGATGTAACTAGCTATTTTTATGGCGCTTTTCCCTTTGATAACAGTTGAACAAGCTTAACATTTCCCATTTCTTGTTCTATTTAACTGGAATTTAGCCTTTACCCTTCATAAAGCTTTACAATCATGAAAAAAATGCCTGGGGTGGAAATTACTCACAAGGGGGTGAAAGTTCAGACAGTAACAGAAAATAAAATATAGATATATTTTTTTAACTCTAACAGGGAGATTCAACAAAAGTTCTTATCGTTTAAAAAAGTGCTAATTTTGCCCCAACCAATCAGATCTTATTTAACATTTGAAAGATAACATCTGATTGGTTGGGGCAAAATTAGCACCATTTTTAATGATAATAACTTTAATAACTTTTATTGAATCTCCCGGATTGGTTTTCTGTGACAATTCCAATAAAATCTTAAAAGGTAAACATTCTGTTAATATATGCAGGAATTGTTTAAACTCAGAAAATGGGATTAAAGGGCATGTCCACCCTAAATAAAAACTTATACACATATTGTAGCTCACCATTGCGCACTCCCAACCGCTGAGTTAGATCTCCAAAAAAAAACTTCACAATCATACTTACAAGCCCTTCGCCCCCGCGGACGTCTTCTCCGGCTTCCTGCTTGCCAGAATTTGCAAAGAGGGGCCAAACAGGCAGGCGTGTCTGTGATTGGCTGAGAGGCAGACAATTACAGACACAGCTGCCAATCTATGAAGACAGCCACAGGAGCGATGGGGTGTAAGTTTGATTCTGATGCTTTTATTAGAATTCTAACTAGGCGGTTGGAGGTGGGCAGGGGTGAGCTTTTTAAGCAAGGTGGAAGGGCAGCAATGGAGGGATCTGGAGGTTGGGAGGGAAAGGGTAAAAGGCTCCCCTGCCTACCTGCAGAAACCTTTTGCCTTTTTAGGGAGACCATACAATATGACTGTCTGTTTCCATGGATTAATAAACGCACAGCTAAATAAGAGGCGTTTAGCAGAAAGGAAGCTACAGAGAATATGGGAAACAAAACATAAATCATGTTGTCTATTGCCTCGTAAAAGTAAAGAAAATCTGCATTATACAACGAATAATATTACACCTATAATAAAATAGAAGGATAACAGGCCACGAGCCAAGTGCTGTTATATATGTCACGGGATTCTATCGTGACTTAATACTTTACAATAGGGTTAACATTAATTTTTGTAATTAACAAGTTTTTGCTTAGTCATGTGACCCTGGCATAGCTAAGCAATTATTATAACTGACAACAAAGCTAAACACAGGTTATAACGAATGACATAGCTAAACACAGATAATAACTAATGACATGGCTAAAGACAGATTATAATTAATGACATAGCTAAACACAGATTATAACTGATGACATCGCCAAACACCGATTATAACTGATGACATAGATAAACAGATTATAACTAACATGGGTAAGCATCATTTATACAGAATTTACAGCTTCTGCTTTTTTATATATCACAATGTCATATGCAGTCAAAATATAAATTTTCACCTGACCCAAGGCAGAAGATTGATGCAAAATTAGCAAATAACCTGAACTAACTATTAACGGAGAATGGTAATGCTAGGTCCTCACCCCTGGATTCTTCTTATATAAGCAGTTGAGCTTACATAAACCTCTCATTGCAGCGCTGGTCCAACTTCTGTATTAGGGATGTGGCCAATAGGAACAAATACATTAGCCTCATCTTCAATGGATCGAGAGTGACAGAGGACCAGAGCAGTGATGGAAAGTAATGTTGCTTATCTAAGAAGTGCCCTGGGGTGAAGAGCTAGTGGTTTAGGTGCTGTGCATTTGTGTGTGTGGAGGGGTGAGGATAGTATAGTTCTCCTTTAACTGCTTTAGAGGTTGTATGGTTAAATATAAAATTGCCATTAAGACTGTCAAACACAGGGAAGAATAATTTTAAACATCTAAAGGCCCAATCAGCGGCAAAATTTTCACGACAGATACGCGTCTGTGTAAGGGCCATAAATGTTTTTGTTTTTTTTAAAACTTCCATTATTACGCAATCAGGGAGATTCAATAAAAGTTCTTATCGTTTAAAATGGTGCTAAATTTGCCCAGCCAATCAGATCTTATTTAGCATTCGAAAGCTAACATCTGATTGGTTGGGGCAAAATTAGCACCATTTTAAACGATAAGAACTTTTATTGAATAACCCTGTAAGTATGCTCATCACTTAATTGTCTATATTTCACAAACAAACCAGCTTACAGTATGCAATACACAAGGGATCCGTATATAATACATTGGGAAATATATTAAGACTTCCAGAGCCTATACATGGCAATATTTCTAAGAGGATCTTTATCCTGTTAATGTATTAGCACACACACTTGAAGGCAAGAGATGATTACCAGTAATCTGAGAGGTCACAGATACACAGGCATGTATTGCAAGTGGCTGACCTTTGTTCCAGTAGAAAGATTTTTTAACAATCCAGCAATAGCCACAAATAACAGTATAAACCTTATAGAAATGTAAATGTTTGTCTCATAAGGAGTGTTTGTATAATGCACAGATCTGACTCACGGTGACATTGGATTAACCGATCTCAGGGTTTTATTTATATCTACACTTGTAGCTGACCTGAGGCATCACTGACCGGTTACACAGAAACTCCGATCAGCTTTATAGTAATAGCACTGACAGACTACACAGGACCGAGCCTTAAACCCGAATGTATCAGATAGCAGGGGTCACTGTATCTGGAAACCCTCTCCCCCAGGCAGGCCAATAGAAAGCTAGTAATTAGACATTACCCTTGTCTTTCCAGCTGCTCGGCAGACATGCCATGTCAAACAGGTAATCCAGTGTCTGTCCTAGTCCAGATTAGATGGGAAGGGGTTGCATTCCACCGCAAGAACTGCAGGAGAAGTGAACTACGGACCTCTTGCTGACTGTTAAGCCCTTTGCTCTATTGCTTGACAGGTCACCTGACTGTCTCCTGGGTGTGAGACTAGTGATGTAATCCATGTTGTAATCAGGCTACCAATACATCAAGCGCCCACTTATTCCCCGAATCTTCTATCAGGTTCCATTAGATAAAGTAGAAATAGGATCTGTAACAGGTGGTAATAACTGCTGTGCCCGATTACAAATGATAAATGTTAACCTTACAGCACTGAAAGGCTGAAATGCTAAACTGTGAATGATCCTGTAAGGATTCTAGTGATAGGCCCCACTATACCCAAAATGTGTGCAATGCCATATGTTTTTCGCTTGGACACCGAAATTACATGGAAATCGCGGAGTGTCTACAACACTGTGTTACCCTCCATTTCCCCAATGCATGTGATCACCGTTTTAGGTGCAGATCGTATGCTTTGTTATATGACTTAATTAGGCAAAATCACCCATGATGCATGGTTTTGCGTTGGGCCTAAGCCTAACTATTAGATGGCTGCATCTATTTATCTATCAACACTGGAACTAGCAGCATTGTGGGTAACCATGTATAACTGTGCAGGTTTCTGTCATTCCCTGATTTCTGGAGCCCTGCACCAATAACAATTGTTTTCCCGGTAAGGAGGGGCTAGAGAAGAATTCCATCAGCCTGTTAAGCCCTTACCTTACTGTGCTGCCATGATGCAGTAACTGCCACAAAGCGACAACTGACTCACGGGATCATGGAAAAGTAATCATGGGCAGCTGGCAAGGTTGTATCACCTCATTAGTGTCCAGGTAGGCAATCTGATCAAAAAATAGCAACTCCCAGCATTCCCTTGCTGCAAGTTGTAGTTTTCAAACATCTGGAGGGCTGCAAGTTTGACATCCCTGATCTGAAACATACGCACACATGAGGAAAGAGGGACAATAGAGTGTACTATGTCCTATCTCATTCCAAAATAATCATTTCAATCTAAAAAAAACAAATCAGTTTACTATCCTTTAAGTTGAAATGAAATAGGAAGTGATACTAGTAGTAATGTATAGTGAGTTATAGTGAAGAGATAATTTATCATATGCCAGTTAGTGACCAGACTTGGAAGACTGTATAAGAGAACCTCCCAGTTATTTTTATAATAAATGTGCCGGTATATATTTAGGGCCTTCAGCACAACCAACTGTTCAACTCCTACTTGGAGGGGCACACGGGCAAATACTGTACTGTACAGTATGGGAGTCTGCATCAGTGTACAGCCAGGTGTCCCCCTTGTGCAGTAACAAAGTAAGTTTCATTTAAGAGGTAAATGTACTTGATCCAACTTACATGCAAATTCAACTGTCTGCTAACGCTCTCTTTGACCACCTCCAGTCAGGCTTCCGCCCTAACCACTCCATGGAAACTGCCCTCACTAAAGTGACCAGCGATCTACTTAGTGCTAAATCTAAAGGTCACTACTCTTTGCTCATTCTTCTTGATCTGTCCTCTGCTTTTGATACTGTCGACCACCCTCTACTTCTTCAGATCCTGGCCTCCTTGGGTATCCAGGACACTGCACATTTTTGGCTATCCTCCTATCTCTCTGGTAGGACCTTTAGTGTTTTCCACTCTGAAATTAACTCCACCTCTCGCCCTCTGCCTGTGGGGGTCCCGCAAGGTTCAGTACTCGGTCCTCTTCTTTTCTCCATCTCCACACCTATGACCTTGGACAACTCATTAGTTCATTTGGATTCCAGTATCACCTGTATGCAGATGATACCCAAATTTACATCTCTGCCCCTGATCTCCGTACACTGAAATCCCAGGTCCCCGACTGCCTTAGTGCCATCTCTGCCTTCATGTCCTCCCGCTTCCTCAAACTAAACATGGACAGGACTGAACTTGTCCTTTTCCCACCGTCACTATCTGTTCCCCTCCCTAGTCTTACTATTAATATTAACAACTCTCCAGCATTAAGGTATGGGGAAAGCAAAACAACTGAATGACTAAAGCCTAGTACACATGTGCAATCACAGGTCCCAAACCAAAACACACGATGTCAACGTTCGTTGGCTGGTCGGGGATCGTTGAACGGCGTACCGGATGATAAAGTGCCCATACAGGGGCGAATTATCGCTGCTGAAACGAACGTTCGGACACATTGTGCGTCGCGGGCGGGACCCGCAAACACACGGTGACAAACCTTAAAACCAAATTTTTAAAAATCCAGGGTTGGACAAAGATATTTGTATATATGTTCCCCCCTCAAATTGAAAACTATATAAAAGGTAGATCAAACTCCCCCAAACCTAAGGCTGGGTGTACACACAGGGAAATTATTTGTCCTGATCTTGTGTTCATTACTAGCGAGCGGTCAGGACAAAATTACTGTCAGTCACTACAATAGTGGCCACGCCTGAACGTTCGCACAACCGATCGGTGGTCCATAGGGAACCGCGTGATGGGTCGCAATTTACCAACAGGTCCAATTCGGACGAACGGCGATCAAGCCCGCACACACGGGAAGATATTTTCGGCTAACCAACAGATACGTGGCATCATGCCTCGTGCCCACAGTTGGATGGAGTATGAGGCTTTAGGGCTAGGCCACACACATTTAATTTAAACAGACTTTGACAGAATGAATTATGATTATACACACTGACTGGCGCGATCCGTTGATCATTTCTAAATTGAATGGCTGATAATGGACAAATGCTGTCAGATCCTATGTGATTTGCTAACTGTTCACCGTGCTGTGGATTGTTGGTTTCTGAGCAAATGTTACCATCGAACCAATAATAGGCACCCACTGTTACATTCCAATAGGTGTGTTTCCAGTTTATTTGAGATCTAGTTGCTATTATCGCAGTGATTTACTTTATTTGCAGGTGGATGTAACTAGCTATTTTTATGGCGCTTTTCCCTTTGATAACAGTTGAACAAGCTTAACATTTCCCATTTCTTGTTCTATTTAACTGGAATTTAGCCTTTACCCTTCATAAAGCTTACATCATGAAAAAAATGCCTGGGGTGGAAATTACTCACAAGGGGGTGAAAGTTCAGACAGTAACAGAAATAAAAATAGATATATTTTTTTAACTCTAACAGGGAGATTCAACAAAAGTTCTTATCGTTTAAAAAAGTGCTAATTTTGCCCCAACCAATCAGATCTATTTAACATTTGAAAGATAACATCTGATTGGTTGGGGCAAAATTAGCACCATTTTTAATGATAATAACTTTAATAACTTTTATTGAATCTCCCGGATTGGTTTTCTGTGACAATTCCAATAAAATCTTAAGGTAAACATTCTGTTAATATATGCAGGAATGTTTAAATCAGAAAATGGGATTAAAGGGCATGTCCACCCTAAATAAAAACTTATACACATATTGTAGCTCACCATTGCGCACTCCCAACCGCTGAGTTAGATCTCCAAAAAAAAACTTCACAATCATACTTACAAGCCCTTCGCCCCCGCGGACGTCTTCTCCGGCTTCCTGCTTGCCAGAATTTGCAAAGAGGGGCCAAACAGGAGCGTGTCTGTGATTGGCTGAGAGGAGACAATTACAGACACAGCTGCCAATCTATGAAGACAGCCACAGGAGCGATGGGTGTAAGTTTGATTCTGATGCTTTTATTAGAATTCTAACTAGGCGGTTGGATGGTGGGCAGGGGTGAGCTTTTTAAGCAAGGTGGAAGGGCAGCAATGGAGGGATCTGGAGGTTGGGAGAAAGGGTAAAAAGCTCCCCTGCCTACCTGCAGAAACCTTTTGCCTTTTTAGGGAGACCATACAATATGACTGTCTGTTTCCATGGATTAATAAACGCACAGCTAATAAGAGGCGTTTAGCAGAAAGGAAGCTACAGAGAATATGGGAACAAAAACATAAATCAGTGGTCTATTGCCTCGTAAAAGTAAAGAAAATCTGCATATACAACGAATAATATTACACCTATAATAAAATAGAGATACAGGCCACGAGCCAAGTGTGTATATATGTCACGGGATTCTATCGTGACTTAATACTTTACAATAGGGTAACATTAATTTTTGTAATTAACAAGTTTTTGTTAGTCATGTGACCCTGGCATAGTAAGCAATTATTATAACTGACAACAAAGCCAACACAGGTTATAACGAATGACATAGCTAAACACAGATAATAACTAATGACATGGCTAAAGAACAGATTATAATTAATGACATAGCTAAACACCGATTATAAATGATGACATAGATAAACAGATTATAACTAACAATGGGTAAGCATCATTTATACAGAATTTCAGCTTCTGCTTTTTATATATCACAATGTCATATGCAGTCAAAAATAAATTTTCACGACCCAAGGCAGAAGATTGATGCAAAATTAGCAAATAACCTGAACTAACTATTAACGGGGAATGGTAATGCTAGGTCCTCACCCCTGGATTCTTCTTATATAAGCAGTTGAGCTTACATAAACCTCTCATTGCAGCGCTGCCCAACTTCTGTATTAGGGATGTGGCCAATAGGAACCAATACATTAGCTCATCTTCAATGGATCGAGGTGACAGAGGACAGAGCAGTGATGGAAAGTATGTTGCTTATCTAAGAAGTGCCTGGGGTGAAGAGCTAGTGGTTTAGGTGCTGTGCATTTGTGTGGTGGAGGGGTGAGGATAGTATAGTTCTCCTTTAACTGCTTTAGAGGTTGTATGGTTAAATATAATTGCCATTAAGACTGAAACACAGGGAAGAATAATTTTAAACATCTAAGGCCCAATCAGCGGCAAAATTTTCACGACAGATACGCGTCTGTG
This sequence comes from Hymenochirus boettgeri, assembly GCA_019447015.1. NCBI lineage: Eukaryota > Metazoa > Chordata > Amphibia > Anura > Pipidae > Hymenochirus > Hymenochirus boettgeri. Next base: position 17,108,975 of record CM033473.1, on the reverse strand, counting down.
TAAGGGCCATAAATGTTTTTGTTTTTTTTAAAACTTCCATTATTACGCAATCAGGGAGATCAATAAAAGTTCTTATCGTTTAAAATGGTGCTAAATTTGCCCAGCCCATCAGATCTTATTTAGCATTCGAAAGCTAACATCTGATTGTTGGGGCAAAATTAGCACCATTTTAAACGATAAGCTTTTATTGAATAACCCTGTAAGTATGCTCATCACTTAATTGTCTATATTTCACAAACAAACCAGCTTAGTATGCAATACACAAGGGATCCGTATATAATACATTGGGAAATATATTAAGAATTCCAGAGCCTATACATGGCAAATTTCTAAGGGATCTTTATCCTGTTAATGTATTAGCACCACACACTTGAAGGCAAGAGATGATTACAGTAATTTGAGAGGTCACAGATACACAGGCATGTATTGCAAGTGGCTGACCTTTGTTCCAGTAGAAAGATTTTTTAACAATCCAGCAATAGCCACAAATAACAGTATAAACCTTATAGAAATGTAAATGTTTGTCTCATAAGGAGGTGTTTGTATAATGCACAGATGACTCACGGTGACATTGGATTAACCGATCTCAGGGTTTTATTTATATCTACACTTGTAGCTGACCTGAGGCATCACTGACCGGTTCACAGAAACTCCGATCAGCTTATAGTATAGCACTGACAGACTACACAGGACCGAGCCTTAAACCCGAATGTATCAGATAGCAGGGGTCACGTATCTGGAAAACCTCTCCCCCAGGCAGGCCAATAGAAAGCTAGTAATTAGACATTACCCTTGTCTTTCCAGCTGCCGGCAGACATGCCATGTCAAACAGGTAATCCAGTGTCTGTCCTAGTCCAGATTAGATGGGAAGGGGTTGCATTCCACCGCAAGAACTGCAGGAGAAGTGAACTACGGACCTCTTGCTGACTGTTAAGCCCTTTGCTCTATTGCTTGACAGGTCACCTGAACTGTCTCCTGGGTGTGAGACTAGTGATGTAATCCATGTTGTAATCAGGCTACCAATACATCAAGCGCCCACATTATTCCCCGAATCTTCTATCAGGTTCCATTAGATAAAGTAGAAATAGGATCTGTAACAGGTGGTAATAACTGCTGTGCCCGATTACAAATGATAAATGTTAACCTTACAGCACTGAAAGGGCTGAAATGTAAACTGTGAATGATCCTGTAAGGATTCTATGATAGGCCCCACTATACCCAAAATGTGTGCAATGCCATATGTTTTTCGTGGACACCGAAATTACATGGAAATCGCGGAGGGTCTACAACACTGTGTTACCCTCCATTTCCCCAATGATGTGATCACCGTTTTAGGTGCAGATCGTATGCTTTGTTATATGACTTAATTAGGCAAAATCACCCATGATGCATGGTTTTGCGTTGGGCCTAAGCCTAACTATTAGATGGCTGCATCTATTTATCTATCAACACTGGAACTAGCAGCATTGTGGTAACCATGTAAAACTGTGCAGGTTTTGTATTCCCTGATTTCTGGAGCCCTGCACCAATAACAATTGTTTTCCCGGTAAGGAGGGGCTAGAGAAGAATTCCATCAGCCTGTTAAGCCCTACCTTACTGTGCTGCCATGATGCAGTAACTGCCACAAGCGACAAATGACTCACGGGATCATGGAAAAGTAACAGGGCAGCTGGCAGGTTGTATCACCTCATTAGTGTCCAGGTAGGCAATCTGATCAAAAAATAGCAAATCCCAGCATTCCCTTGCTGCAGTTGTAGTTTTCAAACTCTGGAGGGCTGCAAGTTTGACATCCCTGATCTGAAACATACGCACACACGAGGAAAGAGGGACAATAGAGTGTACTATGTCCTATTCATTCCAAAATAATCATTTCAATCTAAAAAAACAAAATCAGTTTACTATCCTTTAAGTTGAAATGAATAGGAAGTGATAATAGTAGTAATGTATGTGAGTTATATGTGAAGAGATAATTTATCATATGCCAGTTAGTGACCAGACTTGGAAGACTGTATAAGAGAACCTCCCAGTTATTTTTATAATAAATGTGCCGGTAGTATATATTTAGGGCCTTCAGCACAACCAACTGTTCAACTCCTACTTGGAGGGGCAACAGGGCAAATACTGTACTGTACAGTATGGGAGTCTGCATCAGTGTACAGCCAGGTGTCCCCCTTGTGCAGTTACAAAGTAAGTTTCATTTAAGAGGTAAATGTACTTGATCCAACTTACATGCAAATTCAACTGTCTGCTAACGCTCTCTTGACCACTCCAGTCAGGCTTCCGCCCTAACCACTCCATGGAAACTGCCCCCTCACTAAAGTGACCAGCGATCTACTTAGTGCTAAATCTAAAGGTACTAATCTTTGCTCATTCTTCTTGATCTGTCCTCTGCTTTTGATACTGTCGACCACCCTCTACTTCTTCAGATCCTGGCCTTTGGGTATCAGGACACTGCACATTTTGGCTATCCTCCTATCTTCTGGTAGGACCTTTAGTGTTTTCCACTCTGAAATTAACTCCACCTCTCGCCCTCTGCCTGTGGGGGTCCCGCAAGGTTCAGTACTCGGTCCTCTTCTTTTCCCATCTCCACACCCTTGGACAAATCATTAGTTCATTTGGATTTCAGTCTCACTGTATGCAGATGATACCCAAATTTACATCTCTGCCCCTGATCCCTGATCTCGTACACTGAAATCCCAGGTCCCCGACTGCCTTAGTGCCATCTCCCTTATGTCCTCCCGCTTCCTCAAACAAACATGGACAGGACTGAACTTGTCCTTTTCCCACCATCACTATCTGTTCCCCTCCCTAGTCTTACTATATATTAACAACTCACCCATATCCCCATCTCCTCATGTCCACCGATTCCGATTTCTTTCAAACCTCATGTCAATCGATTGCCAACTCCTGTCGGCTTCAACTCAAAAACATCTCCGATTCGACCCTTGCTCTCGAACAAAGCTACAAAATCCTAGTCCATGCCCCAGTCATATCCCGGCTGACTACTGCAACACACTCCTGTGTGGTCTACCAATAAACGTCTGGCTCCGCTTCAATCCATCCTCAACTCTGCTGCCCGGCTCATTAATTACTCTCTCGCTCCTCTAATGCCTCTCTCTCGTCAGTCCCCCACTGGCTGCCAAACACGCAAAGGATCCAGTGCAAGCTGCTTACCCTATCCTATAAGCAATATCCAACACAGCCCCTTCATATATCTCAGAGCTGATCCACCGATATCGTCCCAGATGCAACCTCGCTCCACAAACGATCTCTCCTCTCACCACCCTGGTCTCCTCTTCCCATGCCCGTATTCAGGACTTTGCTGTGCTGCCCCTCTGCTCTGAACTCCCTTCCTCCCTCTGTCCGTCATTCACCATCCCTTAATACCTTCAAACCTAACCTTAAAACCCACCTCTTCAGGCACCATATAACCGGGCTAAACATTACCCATCTACTACCAAATGATCCAACCCGCCTTTCACAATCCACTGCCAATCTATTTACAACTACCGACTCCGCAACCTTATGTCTCACCCCCATATCCTCTAGTTGTAAGTCTTTGGGCAGGGTTTTCTCTCCTATTGTATCATGGTATTGCTGTAAGAAAATCCACACTCGTTTACTCATATTGTATTACCTGTGTATGTAATATTGTATTTGTATAAAATGTATTACCCTGTAATGTATGACTATGTAATTGTAAAGCGCCACGGAAGATGTTGGCGCTATATAAATCAATATTAATATAATAAAAAAAACCTACAGAACCCATCTGGTTCATAACCCGGGGACTGCCTGTAGCAAAAACTATAGGCCGTTTGGCTTTTTTGGCCATGCGGCTGTGCTCGTTTACGATCCGGCAGGTAGATTGTCAACAAGTCTCAACAGAATGCCCGTTTCAGCCGATGAAGCGCCCAGGAACGATCGTTAGCCGAAAAGCACGTTCATACACATTGTGCAAGCTGCTGATTTACTGCTATTAGGCTGCAGTGCAATACACGGTACCGCATGTGAAAAGCGCAATTGCAATGCAGTGCATATTACCCAAGACACCTATTTGCGTGTGATTCTGTAAAAAATCTGTCATCAGAACACATATGAAAACGGCCATCCACATGGAATAACACGGGTAGTAAAACCCCAGAAGCATGTTAGAATCACGCCAGTGTTGACAAAATTGCATAAATATTACATGATATAGATGATTTTTAACATGACTACATGATCTAAACAAATTGTCTTGTGCCTTTAAATTTTGCAGTTCGACATTCGTACAGTAGATGGCACTGTGGTTTTAAAGTGCTAAATAGCATGCATGACTATTTATCATGTGCCTTATTACTACATCTAATCTCCTATCTGTCCTTTTGCAATGAAGTGTGCGTATAAGTAGAATAACCTACCATACTAAATACAGTAGCTACTCATTAGGTGTGGAGTTTGCACAGCTTAATTTACTTTATTTGCTTTTTGCAATTCTCGTACATGACACAAACCAAATGTAAAGCAAAGCATGCACTGCATTTTTACCCTTTGTCCACAGATGGCACTATTTCCCAAAATTCTTTGGATTAGCTGCTCCAGTCTTGGTTGCCTCAAGTTACATTTTTTTAATAAAAAATATGTGGTATGGTATGTTGTTAAGTGATTGAGAGCTAGGGAGAGCTTGGCACTAGCAGAGAAACATCAAATATGGAGGAGACAGAAATGTGAATATAGCAAACAATGAATAAATATAACGTGTTGAATAAAAGAGCGAAAAGGTTTTTTTACAGCTACAGCTAGTAATAAATCATAGAATCCTTATGGTTTAGCTTTAGCTTTACTTCTCCTTTTGCCATTTCTACCATAATTCACTACTACAGCTACCCGTAATATAAAACATAGAATCAATTCAGCTCCCTTATGGTTTAGCTTTACTTCTCCTTTTGCCATTCACCCATAATTCACTTATGGCACCATTTAGGGCATTGGAGAGACGAACGTGACTGGCCATTAATTCTTTCTTCATTGATCCAGAGTCAGCACCCTGCGATATGAGTACAATATTTATCGATTTGCGCGAGCCATATAAAGTAGTCTACACATGAGAGTGTGCTCAATTATGTCGTAGTATTTAATAGACAAATATATGACAGTATAAGCAGCGTTTGCCAGCGGATTAAACTGTGTGTACACACGTCAGACATCTTAGTGAGTTCACATCTGCAATGACAAAGGTTGTTTCTAAAAGTTGAGTAAAGGATGAATCAGTAGATTATATGCAGTCTTATGTGAGAGTCAATAGAGTTAGACAATGTGAGGACTAATTGTCAGTTGGGTTCTTGGGTTTGACACGAAGAAAGCGAATTTTTTGCAAGATTTAAAATTTAAGCTGTACTACACTGCCTCATACAAAAACTCATGTTACCAAAAGGTCCCTACATAATACTGAATTCCTGAAATGATGAAGCCTGTTTATGATGAAGTGTAGAGAGTGTTTACGGACGTTATTCCTTATGGGAGAATAGATACATTACTTCCTTCGAAGGGGAATAATCTTTCTCAAAAGCTTTCTCTTGGTGGTGTGATGTCCTCATCGCCAAGTGTAACACAGTGTGGTTTCCAACTCTTTTGGTTTTTCGGACCCAGGCAACAAATCCTTAACCAATTCAATTTTTCCTTTTCTCAAGGTTGGATTTAATTTGAGGAATTGGCTCACGGGGTTCTTTTGCCTCGTGAACAGCCTTTGAATGTCATCAGTTTTTTTAAAACCCGACTCTTCTGTTGGTTGAACCGGTGATGGTCTGGAAAGATCTGCACTTTCAAGAAATGGTAAGTGCTTTGAACTTGGCGTTGTTTCGGAATAGAGACCTTTGTCAAACTCTTCCATCTGAAGAGTCTTCTCTGGCCAACCTGTCTCTCGTTTCTTAGCCAAGATATCAAAACTGTCTTTGGAAACATGCAACTCAGGTGTGTGAAGATTCTAAATATACCTTGATTGGTGAAAACCTCTCCAGATTTTTTACCATTTCCTGCTCTTCTCTGAAAACTCCGACTTTACATTTTCCGTAAAAATATTGAATGTCTCCTTTTTGACCACATCTGAATGCCACTGCTTGTAAGACGGTTCGCTTGGTTCAGATTCCGGTGAACTATCATCTAAGTTCTCTATAAACTGGGAATCAAAGTCAGTCTGTTTATATTTAGAAAAATCTGTGAAATCACAGACAACAATGGTTCAGTTGTGATGGTTTCCTTTACAAGGTCGCAGGCTATGGAAATATAAGGTGCTTCGGGTTCTTCAATTCCCTGTTTTGGTTCTGCGTAAGAAGCAGAATGATCCCAACTGTGCGCCACCATTATTTACAGCTTCTTCGTAAGTTGGGGCTTTTCGATCGGTCTCTAAGCTTTTTCCATTTGCAGTTGGTATACCGCCTACTGGGGAAACATCTGGCTTAAGCAAAAAGGTTTCCAACCCTGAAGAGGCTAATGGGGCTTCCATGACTATATCTGGCAAAACTGGGGAAGAATAGAATCAGTCTCTTCGAGGAGCCCTGGAGCTGTAGGACTAATATTTCTGCCCTGAATTGGCAGTCTGCTGAACTAAATCAATTTTTGATTCATCGTTAGCTTTGGTATTCCAATCATAGGTCTCGCTTTCATAGGCTTCTTGTACACATGTCTGGTGTACGACCCTCTGGTTGCTCAGACATGTCGAACTCCATTGCTCCAGATATACTTTGTGTTGAACATGGCTTGTTTTTATCTGAATGGTCAAACGGGACTGTTGCAACATTAGAACCAAAAATCACAGAAGGTTTCTGAGTCTCCATATCTTTAATCTTATCTCATCGTTTTATTATGGCTTCCCCGTATGAAAAGGGATTTCCCTTCTCCAAATTGGCAAACATTTCATAGTCTGTAGAATCTGGAGTAACTTCAGGTGTCAAAGGAGAAATATCATCTGATAAGTCGATATCCTGATCATCATGCTTGCCACGAGTCCTAGATTTAGTCGGTCAACACACATTCGAGTTTCAAACCTATATCTTTTGCTCCGTAGGTAATATCCCCCATACTTACGAAGGGTTTAAAGTCAACATACTGATCGTCTTGTGCTTCTTTGATATCCGAAAATCTCTCATTAGGTGGCACAACAGACTTAGCATCCCTGAAAACATCTCTTAGCAGACTGGAATATAACTTGGCATTTTCTTCATAAACTGTATCTTCGGGAGAAGTTGGATGTCAACAATATAACCCTTTCAGAAAAGATCACCTTTGCTTAACTTGACCTTCACCTGAAGTCTTTACCTGGTCTTTAATACAGGTGAATAACTGAAATCATCGCTACCTAAGGGATCACTTAAAGGCATATCAGCCATGGTCATTGATATTTTATACCTATCACTTTGTACTTGAAATGGTTCATTCTGCTAAGTCAGTAGGAAAAGCAATAGTGCCTTGGACAACTCATTAGTTCATTTGGATTTCAGTATCACCTGTATGCAGATGATACCCAAATTTACATCTCTGCCCCTGATCCCCTGATCTCCGTACACTGAAATCCCAGGTCCCCGACTGCCTTAGTGCCATCTCTGCCTTCATGTCCTCCCGCTTCCTCAAACTAAACATGGACAGGACTGAACTTGTCCTTTTCCCACCATCACTATCTGTTCCCCTCCCTAGTCTTACTATTAATATTAACAACTCACCCATATCCCCATCTCCTCATGTCCACCGATTCCGATCTTTCTTTCAAACCTCATGTCAATCGATTGCCAACTCCTGTCGGCTTCAACTCAAAAACATCTCCCGCATTCGACCCTTGCTCTCGAACAAAGCTACAAAAATCCTAGTCCATGCCCCAGTCATATCCCGGCTTGACTACTGCAACACACTCCTGTGTGGTCTACCAAATAACCGTCTGGCTCCGCTTCAATCCATCCTCAACTCTGCTGCCCGGCTCATTAATTACTCTTCTCGCTCCTCTAATGCCTCTCCTCTCTGTCAGTCCCTCCACTGGCTGCCAAACACGCAAAGGATCCAGTGCAAGCTGCTTACCCTATCCTATAAAGCACTATCCAACACAGCCCCTTCATATATCTCAGAGCTGATCCACCGATATCGTCCCAGATGCAACCTCCGCTCCACAAACGATCTCCTCCTCTCATCCACCCTGGTCTCCTCTTCCCATGCCCGTATTCAGGACTTTGCTTGTGCTGCCCCCTCTGCTCTGAACTCCCTTCCTCCCTCTGTCCGTCATTCACCATCCCTTAATACCTTCAAACCTAACCTTAAAACCCACCTCTTCAGGCACCATATAACCTGGCCTAAACATTACCCATCTTACTACCCAATATGATCCAACCCGCCTTTCACACTCCACTGCCAATCTATTTACAACTACCGACTCCTGCAACCTTATGTCTCACCCCCATATCCTCTAGTCTGTAAGCTCTTTGGGCAGGGTCTTCTCTCCTATTGTATCATGGTATTGCTGTAAGAAAATCCACACTCTGTTTACTCATATTTTGTATTACCTGTGTATGTAATATTGTATTTGTATAACATGTATTACCCTGTAATGTATGACTATGTAATTGTAAAGCGCCACGGAAGATGTTGGCGCTATATAAATCAATATTAATAATAATAAAAAAAACCTACAGAACCCATCTGGTTCATAACCCGGGGACTGCCTGTAGCAAAAACTATAGGCCGTTTGGCTTTTTTGGCCATGCGGCTGTGGCTCGTTTACGATCCGGCAGGTAGATCTGTCAACAAGTCTCAACAGAATGCCCGTTTCAGCCGATGAAGCGCCCATGGAACGATCGTTAGCTGAAAAGCACGTTCATACACATTGTGCAAGCTGCTGATTTACTGCTATTAGGCTGCAGTGCAATACACGGTACCGCATGTGAAAAGCGCAATTGCAATGCAGTGCATATTACACAAGTTACCACCTATTTGCGCTGTGATTCTGTAAAAAATCTGTCATCAGAACACATATGAAAACGGCCATCCACATGGAATAACACGGGATCGTAAAACCCCCAGAAGCATGTTAGAATCACGCCAGTGTTGAGATAATAGACTATATATTGCATGACAGCGCTGATTTTTAGCAAGACTACATGATCTAAACAAATTGTCTTGTGCCTTTAAATTTTGCAGTTCTGACATTCGTACAGTAGATGGCACTGTGGTTTTAAAGTGCTAAATAGCATGCATGACTATTTATCATGTGCCTTATTACTACATCTAATCTCCTATCTGTCCTTTTGCAATGAAGTGTGCTGTATAAGTAGAATAACCTACCATACTAAATACAGTAGCTACTCATTAGGTGTGGAGTTTGCACAGCTTAATTTACTTTATTTGCTTTTTGCAATTCTCGTACATGACACAAACCAAATGTAAAGCAAAGCATGCACTGCATTTTTACCCTTTGTCCACCAGATGGCACTATTTCCCAAAATTCTTTGGATTAGCTGCTCCAGTCTTGGTTGCCTCAAGTTACATTTTTTTAATTAAATAATATGTGGTATGGTATGTTAAGTGGATTGAGAGCTAGGGAGAGCTTGGCACTAGCCAAGAAACATCAAATATGGAGGAGACAGAAATGTGAATATAGCAAACAATGAATAAATATAACGTGTTGAATAAAAGAGCGAAAAGGTTTTTTTACAGCTACAGCTAGTAATAAATCATAGAATCCCTTATGGTTTAGCTTTACTTCTCCTTTTGCCATTTCTACCCATAATTCACTACTACAGCTACCCGCTAATAATAAAACATAGAATCAATTCAGCCTCCCTTATGGTTTAGCTTTACTTCTCCTTTTGCCATTTCTACCCATAATTCACTATTATGGCACCATTTAGGGCATTGGAGAGACTGAACGTGACTGGCCCATTAACTTCTTTCTTCATTGATCCCAGAGGCAGACACCATGCGATATGAGTACAATATTTAATCGATTTGCAGCGAGCCATATAAAGTAGTCCTACACATGACTGGAGTGTGCTCACATTGATTACCGTAAAGATATCTGACAGTATAAAGGCAGCAGACTCATCAGATTACTCACTATGGTAACACAACACATGCTCCCTTGTTTACACAGCAGATGACAATAGAGATTTCCTCTAATGACAGAGACAACTGTGATTTCTGGGGACTGTTTAAATTTAGAAAGAGCAAAGCAAAAGGTTGTCTGCGTTGTATCACCCGATCTGCCAAGATATTAAATTTAATGCTGTACTACACTGCCTCAATACAAAAACATCAATGTTACCAAAAGGTCCCTACAAGTTACCTGAATTCCTGAAAGTGGATGAAGCACGTGTTGTAGTAGTAGTAGTAGTAGTAGAAGGGTCTTTACATTCCTTTATGGGGAGAATAGATACATTATCTTCCTTCGAAGGGGAATAACTTTTCTCAACAAGCTTTTCTCTTGGTGGTGTGATGTCCTCATCGCCAAGTGTAACAGCTGTGGGTTTACCGAACTCTTTTGGTTTTTCGGACCCAGGCAACAAATCCTTAACCAATTCAATATTTTCCTTTTTCTCAAGGTTGGATTTAATTTGAGGAATTGGCTCACGGGGTTCTTTTGCCTCGTGAACAGCCTTTTGAATGTCATCAGTTTTTTTAAAACCCGACTCTTCTGTTGGTTGAACCGGTGATGGTCTGGAAAGATCTGCACTTTCAAGAAATGGTAAGTGCTTTGAACTTGGCGTTGTTTCGGAATAGAGACCTTTGTCAAACTCTTCCATCTGAAGAGTCTTCTCTGGCCAACCTGTCTCTCGTTTCTTAGCCAAGATATCAAAACTGTCTTTGGAAACATGCAACTCAGGTTGTGAAGATTCTAAATATACCTTGATTGGTGAAACCTCTCCAGATTTTTTACCATTTCCGTGCTCTTTCTCTGAAAACTCCGACTTTACATTTTCCGTAAAAATATTGAATGTCTCCTTTTTGACCACATCTGAATGCCACTGCTTGTAAGACGGTTCGCTTGGTTCAGATTCCGGTGAACTATCATCTAAGTTCTCTATAAACTGGGAATCAAAGTCAGTCTGTTTATATTTAGAAAAATCTGTGAAATCACAGACAACTGGTTCAGTTGTGATGGTTTCCTTTACAAGGTCGCAGGCTATGGAAATATAAGGTGCTTCGGGTTCTTCAATTCCCTGTTTTGGTTCTGCGTAAGAAGCAGAATGATCCCAACTGTGCGCCACCACTTTATTTACAGCTTCTTCGTAAGTTGGTGGCTTTTCAGATTCGGTCTTAAGCTTTTTCTCATTTGCAGTTGGTATACCGCCTACTGGGGAAACATCTGGCTTAAGCAAAAAGGTTTCCAACCCTGAAGAGGCTAATGGGGCTTCCATGACTATATCTGGCAAAACTGGGGAAGAGATAGAATCAGTCTCTTCGAGGAGCCCTGGAGCTGTAGGACTAATATTTTCCTGCCCTGAATTGGCAGCTGTCTGAACTAAATCAATTTTTGATTCATAGCTTAGCTTTGGTATTCCAATATCATAGGTCTCGCTTTCATAGGCTTCTTGTACAATGTCTGGTGTACGACCCTCTGGTCTGCTAGACATGTCGAACTCCATTGCTCCAGATATACTTTGTGTTGTAACATAGGCTTGTTCTTTATCTGAATGGTCAAAAAACGGGTTTACTGTTGCAACATTAGAACCAAAAATCACAGAAGGTTTCTGAGTCTCAATATCTTTAATCTTTATCTCATCTGTTTTATTATGGCTTCCCCCGTATGAAAAGGGATTTCCCTTCTCCAAATTGGCAAACATTTCATAGTCTGTAGAATCTGGAGTAACTTCAGGTGTCAAAGGAGAAATATCATCTGATAAGTCGATATCCTGATCATCATGCTTTGCCACGAGTCCTAGATTTAGTCGGTCAACATCACTTTCGAGTTTCAAACCTATATCTTTTGCTCCGTAGGTAATATCCCCCATACTTACGAAGGGTTTAAAGTCAACATACTGATCGTCTTGTGCTTCTTTGATATCCGAAATCTCTTCATTAGGTGGCACAACAGACTTAAGCATCCCTGAAAACATCTCTTTAGCAGACTGGGAATATAACTTGGCATTTTCTTCATAAACTGTATCTTCGGGAGAAGTTGGATGTTCAACAATATAACCCTTTTCAGAAAAGATCACCTCTTGCTTAACTTGACCTTCACCTGAAGTCTTTACCTGGTCTTTAATTACAGTTGAATAACTGAAATCATCGCTACCTAAGGGATCACTTAAAGGCATATCAGCCATGGTCATTGATATTTTATACCTATCACTTTGTACTTGAAATGGTTCAATTTCTGCTAAGTCAGTAGGAAAAGCAATAGTGCTTGCATGCTCTCTAAAGGAATCAGCAGACAGAGAAGGCAAAATAGGAAGTGAAGAAGTAGATTCAAGCAGAAGAGAAGAATGCTCGACGTGGGCGGTTGATACTGTGCTAGGAGGCTGCTGAAAATCCATTATTCTTTCTGCGACCATGAACAGAAACAACAATTAGCAGCAGCAGTGCAGACACAAACAAGAAAACAGGCAAGCAAAACTAACAGGGGAACTCACAAACATCATGGCCTGGGACGTTATACTCATGCAGCAACTGACTGCTCTCTGGCTCCTCCCATTCTAGAACAATGGCAGCTATGTTAAGGAAGGGGAATCAGACAGAGGGAGGGGCCAAGGATCTGTCAGTTACTGTACGAGAGTTCATTTAAAGGACAAACATACAAAAAAAACTTAAACTATAGGGTGGAGTATTCCTTTTTTTGGTAGTTTTAGTAACAGTAAGCGTGTCAGAAAAACTGAAAAAAGTTATTCAACCTTAATAGTTTTAAATAGAACAAAAAGGGGAGGTAGGAATATCAGATCCTAGCTCCCTAGCAATTAAATGTACCAATTTAAGGTTTTGTATGGTTGTCCTTTAAGTTGATTTAATCTCTGTAATACAAAATTAAAGGGCACGTCCACCCCCAAAACTATAATCCCCCCCCCGCTACTGGCCCCACTCTGTAGTGCATAAAAATCCTTACCTTACATCCCAGCTCCAAATGGTTCTCCAGTAATCCCCCCCAAAGTCCCAAAAACTACCCACCAAGAGGATAGCAGAGTCCATATAGGACTCTGCCTCCTGTCTCCCCTCCAGGAGAAATTTGCCATGCGCAGAAGAGCCCTCCCCTCCTCCCTCCCGTTTTGGTCTCCCTCCCCCTAGTGTAAAATCCCTTTCCCATATGAAAGTTCTAGCTCCCCCAGCCCCAACCGCATTAGTATAATTTCAAGAACGTGCCCCGATAGATACTTACCTTCCCTGTATCCTCCGGCGTTCTGTGCAGCCGGCAGCCGCGTCCGTGATTGGCTGCTTCTCAGACAATCACAGACGTGGCTGCCGGTCCCACCCCCTGCTTGCAGTTCTATGCAAGCAGAGGGCCGGGATTGTGTGGTGAAGGAGAGAGGGAAGGTAAGTAACTATCGGGGCACTTTCTTGAAATTATACTAATGCAGTTGGGGCTGGGGGAGCTAGAACTTTCATATCTAAAAAGTTTTTATAAAGGGTGGAAATACCCTTTAATCAATGAACAGTGCCCCATAACGCATATCATTTAGACCGTGTAGGTGTAAATTCTGTGATTTTCCAGCATGGCTGTCAAAACCCATGTTAGACACACAGAGTACCAGATAAAAAGCTTTAAAATACCAGCTACTAGTGTGACCAGGTACACTTTGCATTAACATAATAGGTCATTGTTGCTCAAGGGTGTGCCAGGGTACAGTGGTGCATCTGTCCAGCTGGGTACACACATTAGCGATAAAGGTCCAAAACCATCGTTACCAACGGGATTGTCCCTTTATTTATGTATGCCGGTAACAAGCGTTTCCAATGACGCCAAAATTTACCTCTGCCACAGTCATCTCCCTGTACGTATAGGGAGTCGACCATGATCATTAGGTGTATGGCGGTCGTGAGCGTTCTTCCTTATACTTTATTTAGAGGGAACGCTTGTGATTGTCTGTAGCCACTTCTTTCAAAGATGAGGTTTTTTTTTCCCCGTTCCATTGAAAGTATCCAAGGAGAGGACCTAAACCGCTGGGTCCCCACACCCCTGGGTTTGCTCTAGTTTAGCTATAATATTTATCTAAACTTTCCCTTGCCGCTCCTCTACTTTAGTTCTTGGCCATTAGGAAGATGCACTTTTTGCAGAGGCACTTCTTCCCATAAACCAAGTCCCAGACCAAGGAAGGAGGTAAAACTAGACCAGACCTGTTTAGGTAATACAGCTAAACTAGGGCAAAATAAAGGGTGGGATGTAGGGGTTTAGGTCCACATCCTGGGTAATGTTACTAGGGTGCATGGATGACTCCTTGGGATGTCCGACTGGTTTCTCATATAACAAAATATTTATCCATTCCCATATTATTAATATGGCACATTATAAAGTATAAATTCACATCTAGTGGGAAACAAATGTAGATAAGAAAATGGACACCATCATTCCATTCAAAGTCCTTTTGCAAAATTATAATTTAATCAAGAGTGAGCATAGGCAAAGAACCTTACAATACAACAAGGGCAGATAAAAGCACCAATCGCATGAATTGGAGGCTTTCCTAATGATCTGAATAAGAGGTTATTTATGTATATAGGTAAGTATATAATGTGACCAATGCAATTATATGTGTAATAACCTTATTAACAAAACAGATTAGATAGAGTACTATGAGTGACCCCCACTCAAATAATAATTTCCCCTATGTGCAAAAATCTAGGACAACATTTCTGACATTGTCATGCCTGGTGATCCATTTCCTTATAGGAAGTTTATTTCTGGTGTTAATTATGAAAGACATTAAGGCACACTGAAAATGACAGTTAGAGACAATAGACCGTGTTAATGCAGAAAAGGTGCAGGATAGGAGACAGAACTTGCCTGAAGAGTGCATCAGAGGTGCAGATGCAACAGGAAGAGGAAAAAGGCTCCCATCTGAAAAACAAATCGATAGGAAGATCTTAGCAGAAATGCAGCCGGTTAGACTGAAAGCAAAGACCAGCTAGATAACATTCAGCCTTTACATTTTACAAAGAGCAAAGCAGAGTTGAGAAACGGCAGATAATAGATTTAAATTTGTAACAGACGTGTTTAAATGTATTAAAAGAAATGAGATATATGCCAGAAGAAATATTAAAGGACATTTAAATATGACGTACATTGGCTGAAAGACATGTTACTTATATATTCATGTTGATAAAACATTAAAATGTATTTTCCAGCTTTAGGATAAAACCTCACAGATATTCACCACTGAACCAATAGGGATTGCATGATAACCATCTTAAAATCCAGTCCACAAAGTCTTTGTAAACCATTAGGTCAGTGGCGCCCAACTGGGATATTTTCCGGTTTTACTCATTCCATTGCAAGCCCCGCCTCCATTAATTTTACTTCCTTTTGTTGCTACCAGGAAATACATAAATTCCAAATGATCCTGTGCCATAGAGCCTCGAGCTCTGCACTAGAAGGATCTATCATCATTCTGCATATGGCAAGCAGGCTTCCAGTTAGACTTTGCTGCATTTAATAATATAAAAAACATTTTCAATAAATATTTAAAGGAATAAACTAGAAAACCTCTTAAAAATATTAATATAATCCTTATTCAGAGAATATATAATTTAACAATGAGGCACCAAATATATAAGATATCACATAAAAAAAAACGAAATATTCAATAAAAGCTGGACAGCAATTCATAAACACTATTAATTTATCTATCAAGTTTTAAAAAGGTCATTAATAAATTTATTATCTCCCTTCACCCTTGATAATATAAAAATATTCAGGGCTATGTACCGAGAACCACTATCGCTCTCTATTGCCCCCTTTAGGCTCAACACTCCAGGTGCAAAAATATTCTTGTGCTATTAATTTGCCTTAACCAATCGGAGAATAACTTTTTACGGGTCTACTGCAGTTAGAAAACACTTGCCCACATCTTATTGGTTGCTGCAAAATTTTGCACCTCTTATTGAATAAGCACGTAATATTCCCATGTTAGAACTGTGACTTAAAAGAATCCTCCAACATTCTAAATTTAGGCCTTCTAGCAACATATGTATATGGATGGACTGTTGATGGAATGCAGTCGCAAGCTAAACCAGTGATGGAAATCTTGTTGCACCTGCTGCTGTATGATGAGTGGAACAACTACAGTATTCTACCCTGGGTAAGCCAAGGAATCCAGCGTTCTCAATACTATAGCAAGTGACTAAAGGTTTTAATTAGGGCTACCTTGCCACACCCTAGTAAAAAAAAAGGTTTTTACATTTCTCAAACTTGCCCTTAGGCCTTACAGAGCAATTTATGTGCAGGACTTGGGAAACACACCATGTTGTGTCTCATCTCCCCCTTTGCTGTGGCTAACATGTGGGTAACATAGTAAAATAGTAATTAAGGTTGAATAAAGACATACGTCCATCAAGTCCAACCTATTCACCCTATTTTTTATTTTTTTTATTAACCCTACCTAACAGTTGATCCAGAGGAAGGCAAAAAAAAACAGCTAAAAAGGGGGGGGGGGAATTCCTTCCTGACTCCAAACAGCAATCGGAAAGTATCCCTGGATCAACCAGATCTATATTCATTAATACCAGTAATTCTCAATATTTTTTAGTTTTAGAAACTTATCCAGGCCTTTTTTTAAGCTATTCACTAGAGGTCAGCTCCCAGAATCCCCCTTTGATTTGGTCAAATACATTACAACTTACCTTTCGAGGTTCCCACGACATTTGAGGCGATTCTGAAGGAAGAGCATGAACTGTTTTTTTTTACGGCCGACATGCAATCTCAAAATGAATGTCGCAGGAACATCAGAAGGCAAGAAACAGCCAGCGCTGTCTTAGTCTATAGATGAATGTCAGATCTAATATCACAGTAGTGTATGGTCACTTTAAGTGTACTCAATACACTTTACATGCTCTCTAGTGCACAGCAAATAAAAATGAGGTAGTTGCTGCCTTGCTCCCAAGAAGGGGACAGACAATCATATTACAGCTCAGAGATTGTGCCTCTCTCTGACACAGAACAGGGACGTCAGTGTAATGTTTTAAAAAACCTATTTCAACACTGATGTTCCTGATAATGATATATATCTTTCACACAAAATCAGAAAATTATTCTTTTCACTTTATTTCTAAGCCAGTATGCCAGAGACTTTATCTTATCCTAGGAACAGAACAGAAGTTATTATGGGTGTGATTGCAAGGGCCAACCTGCGACGCATGATGTGTATGCACGGCCCTTTCGGTCGGGGATCATTGTCCTACCGGATCTTCAACCAAACAGCCTTTTCGGCCAACAAAGTGCCCAAACACTGCACGACTATCGGCCTTGCATACAAATTGTGCTTTGCAAATAAATGTAACTGACTTGACTTAGTCTTAGTATCTTACTATGCAAGGGTGTTCAGGGTAGGAAAGCTTTCACATTTAAGTAAAAAAAGAAAAAAATATTTAGTTTTCCTTTAAGCAGTCTCACAGGTCAATCTCTGCACATTTCCTGGTGCGCCACTGCAATCATTCTTCTCATAGGCAATCATTCAACAGATTGTTTCCATCAGAGGGAAATGCCCTACCATTGGATTAATCCACAATAATTAGTATGTGTGGACACAGCATATAACAGGCATAAGATCATTTATTAATTACGATCATGGCGATTTTTAAAGGGCATGTCCACTCTTATAATATACTTTTCACATATAATAGGTTGCCTTCCCCAAGCCCCAACCGCTATAAAATAATTTTAAGAAAGTGCCCCGATCTTTACTTACCTTCCCTCTCTCCTCCGACGCACTGCCCGGCCTTCTGCTTGCAATACACTGCAAGCAGGGGGCGGGACCGGCAGCCGCGTCCGTGATTGGCTGAGAGGCAGCCAATCACGGAGAGGCGGCTGCCACGTCTCATCCGAATACGGGGGAGAGAGGGAAGGTAAGTGAGTTCGGGGACTTTCTTAAATTATTTTTTAGCGGTTGGGGCTGGGGAAAGGAACCTAATCATGGCTAAGGGGTTGTATAGTCGGGGGGGGATCGCGAAACGGGAGGGAGAGGGAGGGGGACTGCAGTATGCGTGCCAAACTCTCCTGGAAGCGAGACAGGAGGCAGAGTCCTATTGGACTCTGCTATCCTCCTGGGGGGCAGTTTTTGGGACTGGGGGGGGACTACAGGAGAACCATATGGCTGGGGATGTGAGGTAAGGATTTTATTACCCACATGGTGGGGCACTTAGCTGGGGGGGGTTATAGTTTTGGGGGTGGACATGCTCTTTAACATGGTAAATTAATTCATTTGCATTTGATTATATGAAGAATTAACTGAACGTGCCACACAAGTGTAACTGATCATTATCAGATTGCCTGGGAAAGATGTTAAATTGTATAAAAATTAAGTTTAAATATAGCTTCATTTGAACACAAGGGTATTGGCACATTACCTTCCCTTTGAAGCCAGGGCTCTAAAAACGTACGGGCTGTAAATAAAACATAAGGTTTACGTCAGTCATTCGTTATGGAAGTGAAACAAGACCCTGAACCACTTTAACATTAGGAATTAAAACCCACGGCTGGTAACATGTATAATTTGCCTACAAATACAATACGATCCAGCAGTCTGTTTAGAGGAATTGGTTGGATTAAAACACAAAGCTCTGCAAGCTAGTCCGTTAGAATTCTATAAGGGTTAAAACAATCTAAAATGAAAACTACTCCTTTACTTACCGTATACGGAAATTACAGACCCTTACCCACCCCCCCTCTTTGCCTTTAAATACTATGAAAAGCACATGGGCTAAACATCTAGATTTTCAAAAAAAATGGGTTTTTTTTTTTGCTTTGTCTGGAAAATGCATGTTTCAAATACCCTGTCAATGGCAATGTGATGTAATCAATCATAAACAAACATTCTTGTAATGGAATGGGAAAATTTCAAGGCTATCTACACAGCTTTGATCTAGACCGTTTCACTGTTTGTACAGTTTTATGTAAAGTTATTTGGATTTCATTATTTTTGTGTGACATACAATTCACACTTTTAATATTATATTAATGTGGAACTTTGGTCTCCATACAAGTGGACTTTATTAAAAAGAGCACACTCCTAGCTGCAATCTATGCAAAGTTACAGCAGTATAAATGTTTTTTCTTGCTAGTACTGCGAGCTGTGACATCACCAGCATCAGCTGCATCATAAGCCACACACCCCAACTTCTAAATCATTTTTAAAGCTAGCCACAAGCTTAAAATATTACCGTATATACTTCGAGTATAAGCCGAGGTTTTCAGGTTTAAAAATTAACCTAAAAACCTTGACTCGGCTTATACTCGATCAGAAGTAACTTACCAACTCCTCGAATCCAAGGCAGCCGCGAGTCCGGCCAGCATTCCCATAGTTCCTCGCAGTTGCGTGATGACGTCATCACGCACGCTGGCGGGATGACGTCATCGCGCGCACCGCGAAGCAGTAGGGAACTGCCGGCCGGACTCGCGGCTGCCTCTGGATTTCAGAGAGGAAGACTGAGACCAGTACAGGTAGTGAGCTGGGGGGGGACTGGGGGGAGGGGCTGGGGTACTGGGGGGAGGGCTGGAGGGACATGTATGCCATGCAGACACCCACTTATCTTTTTACTATAGGTGTTTGGAAACTACAACTCCCAGCACCAAGCATGCTGGGAGTTGTAGTTTCCAACATCTACAGTGGAAAGGTATTAGGGTGGGGACAGTATGCCATACATACCCCCCA
Organism: Hymenochirus boettgeri; assembly: GCA_019447015.1. Classification (NCBI taxonomy): domain Eukaryota; kingdom Metazoa; phylum Chordata; class Amphibia; order Anura; family Pipidae; genus Hymenochirus; species Hymenochirus boettgeri. The sequence continues at coordinate 17,089,164 of CM033473.1, read as the reverse complement.
ATACCTTTCTACTAAGGTGGTTGGAAACTACAACTCCCAGCAACCAAGCATGCTGGGAGTTGTAGTTCCAAACATCTACAGTGGAAAGGTATTAGGGTTACTGTATTCCTTCGGCTTTACTCGGGTCAATCGTCTTTTCTATTTTTTGAGGCAAAAATGGGTGCCTCGGCTTATACTCGAGTCGGCTTATACTCGAGTATATACGGTAGTTTCTCTGTCCTAAGGTAAAGGAAACGAGAGAGAATAGTTGCAGGTCTATAATTATTACACAATACATTATGTGACTGTCACAGGCTCAGACTCAGCCAGGTGAAAAGCCTTTAACTTAAAGGGTCACTATGCTCACTCAAACAACTTTACATTTTCTGAAACTAGAGCAGCAAAATGTTGGTACTTACATATTTATCTGTGCTTGCTTTGTCATTAAATTATTAATGTTTAGGGAATTATCCTAATTTTTCCCCACCTCCCTTACTCACTGCCTCCTTGTAGTGTCTCACCATGGACACTGCTCTGCTTACACATCTCCACCTGCCTTCTTTTCTCTGCTGATTCTCTTAATTGTTGCAGAAAGTCTGCTGGCCGGCAGACAACAATCCTAGTAATAGGTCAGGGATGGGGAACATATAATTTCTGCTTCTGGAGTGACAGGTCTTTCCCTGTAAATGCTGTGATTTCAAATGATGATTTCTGCTTGATCTACAGCTGAGATTTAAAATCCGAAAATGGTGCTAAGCACAATACATTCAAGCAGCCATATCTCACTATTTCTCAATCTGAAAAGCAACTACTAGATGGGCAAAAAAATGCCCAACTTGTGTTAGAATGGACAGAACCTAAATGGTTTGAGGCAGGGTTAACAGAGGTGGCCCAAAGCCTTTATCAAATTGCAGATTAAATAATACCTTAGTTAACACTAGGTTAGGCATATCCCACACCTGTAACTCCTTTAAGATGTGTCTCAACTCCCCTCTGCAGCAGCAATTTAAGAAACAAAACCGAATAGGAAGGAGACTCCACACAGTAATTAACTGCAAAAACTTTTCATTTATTTCAGTGCAACATGAGAAAGTATCTTGGTCGATCTAAAACATGTTGCACTGAAATAAATGAAGAATTTTGAAGTTTCCTTCCTATTCGGTTCCAGGTTTTCTTGCTTAGGATTATGCAGCCATTACAGCGTGACCACTAGACAAATTTTGTTACAGAGGATGCAAAAGATTTGCAGAGATGGATTAAAAAAAAACAAAACACTTGAAAATTAAATATTAACTCAAAGGAACTCATTAATTCTAACATTCCAATCTATCCATAAAAGGCAGCCAACCAGTGTGTGGAAGAACAAAGTTCTCAGAGCTATAGATAAAGGTAAGGAACAATCATTGAATAGGATTTCCAAGTTCATGCATCAATATCGTGAGAAGAAATAGACAACTGATTGGTCAAAGGTTTCATGACAATGAACTCCCAAAATACAGTCATGTATCATCCCAGGATTCTACTAGTTTGCTTGACCGAAAAGCTGGGGTGTAGGGATCACCATAGCAGGTCCCCTGCAGACATGTCCACCTTCCTATGAAAAATTTTACCTCACATAGTTCAGTCCCACAAATCCCCGTTTCGTTTTACTTTAACCTTTCAAAGAGGCTCCCAGGCTCCTCTCTACATCCGTGACATTACTGACAATGGCTGACGCCCATTACAGAACAAGACTCCTCTGCTACTGTGCATGTAACCAACCAGCTTGCAACAGCATCAGAGGAGGGGTGTCCACACCAACGAGGGATCAGGGGGTTTTATAAGTAGAATATCTGAGCCTGGGAGCATCTTTGAAAGGTAAATGAAAAACAAAAACGGCGTTTGTGGGGCTGAACTATGAGACATATAAATTTTCTTAGAAGGGTAGACATGCCCTTTAAAAAACCTGCCCAGGTTGGGTTGACCTGCACCACTAACTGTTTTTTCTGTGGGTTGAGGGACCCCATCTGAAATCTTGCTATGGGCCCCGTGATTTCTAGGCCTCTGTTAAAAAAGAGGACCGAATAAAAACCTGCTTCCCTTCATCACCAAACCATCTCACCTCAATCCTATTAAGAACACGTGAGGCCATTTATAGCAGATAAAAGCTTTTACATCTCTTTGAATTACTGATTCTATAGAGGATGATATTGATCACTGGCGTGATTGTGATAATTTGTCTCGATCACCCAGTCCAATAATTTAGTTGAATCATCTAGGTAATCGAATGAGATTTGACAAAAGTTGTTTACCCAAACAATCGAACACATTTGTAAGCATGGGTGATCTTGCAGTCTTTATTATTGTCATTTCTTACCAACAGACTTTCCAAACGATAGCTTTGTTGGGACAGAATAGTGTTCCAAATTAAACCCATTTATACTAGTTTCCTGGTGGGGAAAGTTATTTTGTTTAACTGTATTAAAAGAGAAAAAAAAAAAAAAAAAAAAAAAAGATAGATTGACTAAAAGTAACAACATGAATCACATTTGCCTAAATAGATGTTCATGCAACAAATAATCAAATCTTCACCTGTGGTATAATTAACACAGACTACATAGAAAACAGACAATTAACGGGAATGTCCAGCCCTCTGGGAAAAAATGAGTATGTTATGCAAGACCACCCTACACCTAGACATCGTTTTGTTTCCAATGTTTAAATCTGCGTCCAGCAGATCTCATACATACAAGCTCTGCTATCGTCCACCACGGTTCTGCACTCCCTCTCCACTTAAGGTAGTCAGTCTTGGCCGTGACAGTGACCTCACAGCCAATCACTGACTGCCATTCCTGGAGAAGTCTCCTCTGCAGCTGCTCGAGAACAGAAAAAGAAAAGAGGGAGTGCAGAGACAGGAAGGGGTGGTGGATTGCGAACTTTTAAGTACCGTATGATTTCTCAAGTCTAGGTTTAGGGAGGTCCTGCATAACATACTAATAATATTACCGCTGTAATATAGCAGTATATTAGACTGCTATTTTACAGCTATAGGAAATGGGGGTATGGGTCTGAGGTATAAGTGGGCGGGGCCACAGGGCTGCAAGGGAAAGGGCCAAGAGGGGCTGCAAGGGGAGAAGGAGACACAGGGAAGAGGGACAGTCATGTTTTAGAGCAGGAAGTGCAGGGGATCTGGTGATGCTGCTACCATATCACACTGTGGTCCAAAAATGACTTTAGGTAAATTGACAGGAAACACTTTTTTTTTTTTTTTTTTTTTTTGCAATTTAATTTCATTATTTATTTTCTTTTACGTAGTTTTTAAGATATTTACTTTTTTATGTATGATCTGGTAGCAGCATCACCGGATCCCTGCAATTCCTGCTCTGAAACCATGTGACAGTACCTCTTCCCTGTGTATCCTCCTCCTTATGGGCCCTCGTGGACCCTCCCCTTGCAAGACCCTGTGGCCCCTCCCACTCCTCTTTTGCTTCCCCTTCCACCGAGCATGTGCCAACTGCAGATTAGAAGGAGGAACTAATATTTGTGACCGCAGATTCAGAACCTCCCACCCCCTAACTTTCTGATCAGTTATTTCGGTGCAGCACGTAGAAAGGTGGTTGGTGGCTCATTTTAAAGGTTGTAACTTGGCCATTACAACCAAAGTTTTTAGAGACCACAGTTCCCCTTTAAAGCTGCACTGACAATATTTCAGTGTGACTGATCATGTGTACCATTTAAAGGAATAGCTCACTAAAAAAGTGAACTATTCCTTTAGTGCACTGATTGAAGACCAGGAGGTAAAGGAGCTATACCTTTTACCTTCCGTTCTTCAATCAATCGACCAGGATCCCAAAACGAACGTGAGTATATTTACCTTAAGCACAATCCACCGCCAGCTCCATTGAAAATTCCCAACTGCTTCCGGGTTTAACTATAGCACGCATTAACGTGCATGCACGCTATAGTTAAACTAAACCTGGAAATGGTCGGGACTTGCACTCTCTGTACACAAATGTAAAAAAGATGAAATTTTCTAAAGCTAGTTAAGAATGCCATACACAAGGCTTTTTTTGGACCGATTCAACCGATTTCATTAAAAAAAAAACCTTGACTGGCGGTCCTATTGACCGCATGTAGAGCAGTCGATTAAAAAAAAGACAATTGTATTAGGAAGATATTTACTGTCTACTCTTGCTTTAAGCTGAAATCTACTAAAGATTGAGGGTGCATTTCAACTGGCCGTGTATGCCCTGCAATCATTACTGTGCTTTCCTATGCCTATGGAGACCTTAGGGAGACTTCTTTTTTCAGGCTTGTGGCTAACTTTAAAAATGATAAAGTAAGCGGATGGTGGAGCATCTTCCTTTTGTCTCAGCAGATCCATTTGTCCCAGATACCAAAGTAAAACGACCAGAGAATATGCCTTTAATACTTTATATCTCTAACATGCGCAAGGAGTATGCATGATTAGGATGTAGTCAGAATCTGTAAGGCATATGTAACTATTGAATGGATAGTCTAGTTCCACGTGAAACGAATAAATATGGTTTAAAGGGCTGTTGTGATCCTCTGGATTCCTCCGTTTAAGTCCAATATGGACGAAACGCATCTGGCAAACTGCTTTTAATCAGCTCCTATGATGTCCTCAGCCACCGGGTCTCAGTACCGAGTCTTTTTGCGTTTGCCCTGCTGTGTAATCTTTGGGCTGTCACACTTATGATTGTCCTTATGTATTTGCAATGAAGTATATGATATTCAATGTATATAGAATCAAAACAATGTTGCTAAATAATTGTACTATGATGAGATGTTTGCAACTGTATTATGGATTTAAGTTCGATAATAGATTTTGATATACAGGTATATCACTAGATTGTATGTACTAATGTGTTGATGTGTTTTTAATTTTTTCTCTAGGCACTTCATAGGTCTCTCCTATCACTTTAAATAAAGGATTATTAACAATACATATACTTTTGAGTGTGCACATTTAATCCATTTTTTTTTACTCTTATTATAATTAGTTATTACAGGATGGTGCATTAATGGATGGTGAAAATTGCAGCTTCGATTTATTCCAGATATCCAGCAGAAGGACAGCGTAAAGGTGCTGGTGATGTCAGCTCACATTGGAATCGGGAAGCGCCTGCAATACTTAATCGAAGATTCCCTTGGTGCTGTGGTTCTCTCCTCTCTGCCACTGAGTGACAGTTTGCAAGGCAGCCAATGGGAAGACATGCTCTGCAAAAAGCCATGTCTTCCCATATGCTGCCTCGCGGACAGTGCCACTGGGGAGGATCCAACAGCAGCGCTGAGGGAATCTTCAAGTAAGTATTGCAAGACTTTTGTAAAGTACGCAGAGGTGAGGACATAAAGGACAATTATACTCACCTTCCCTCCACATCTCTTCCTTAGTCAGTACTTTCTACCCAGGGTGAGGACCTGAACAGCTAGGTCCTCACCCCTGGGTTCGCTTAACTTGCAGCTATACTTACTTATGCTCGGCTCCTGGGAGCCCCACCCACTTCTACCCATCGGCAATGAGGCCAAAAGAAAGACGCGCTCTGTAACGAGCGTGCCTTGTTGTGCAAGGAGAGGAGGGGACGGAGCCTACCGGAGCAGCATGTAAGGATAAGGAGTGGAGGGAAGGTGAGTATAATTGTCCTTTAACATTTTATGTCCTCACCTTGGGTACTTTGCAGGAATGGATCAGGGAAAAGGACAGTATAATTGTCCTTAAATTTTTAAGGCAAATTAACTGCAATCTTATTTTATCCAGAAGTAAATATTTTTTACTTTTATTTCCTTTAAATTAACAGCAGAAAGATCTTCCCAACATGGAGAAATCACCACAGTTTAAAGGTCAGTATTGCTGTCAATAAACGCGGAGATGTGTTTTTTAAACAAAGCAGAGTTTGCTGGTTAGGTGCGATTATATTCATCCCTAACAAATCTGTTATTTTTTCAATACACCTGGGATTACTGCCAAAAATAATGTAACTGAGGATTTAGAGGACATTTCATTGTACTTAATAAAGGTGATGCTTTGTTTAAACCCTCCATGTTGTGTGCTTTGGCAGTACAATAATTTATAATTTAATTAACTGCCAAGGAATTCTCACTCATCTGGAGGCCTGGAGACTAGAAAAGGGTCTTCAAAAAAGTTGGTAAGGAAACAAGGAACCAGTAGAACAACGAGGATTAAGGTTAGGAAAGGACTAGATATATCCTAGTAGACGGCAGCCAATGCGGATTTTCTACAACATCTATGGGACTGGATATCTATAAATGGAGTTTTTGCTATGATTCCTACTGCCAAAAATAATTTTCTCAGACGCCATTAAAATTCATTCAACCCATTCGAACCTGATCAGCTGTTTGCAACAGTAAACAAGTAAACGTTGATTGGCTGCAGCAGTTAAAAAGGCATTAGGTTAGGCAAATATTTATGTTCGGTACAGTCGAGTTCATCTCTATTTAGGTGCTTCTTGTAAACAATGGAAAAAAGCATTGTTCAATGTACTCGCTTGTTCCATACCGAGTTATTACATAAGGCTACTAGTACCTACAACGACCAACAAAGAAAGCATCCTGAAATTCTGACCACGCCTGTAGTTGTTCATGAACCAACAAACAGCAGTCCACCCCTTGGGATGTCATCAATAAGATTGTGGCCGCACTGCAACACATTATAACTTTTGATTGCAATGCAGTGTGCTCAGTTGCATCACCGTGTTTGCACTCCAATTTTCTCCATATTCTGTTCTGCACCAATAAAAAAAAAACTGCAGTGATTCTCACAAGCGTTAGATCATAAAACATGATCATATGTGTGAGAATTGTGCCAGTGTGGCCTAGCCCTTACTCCATTACTAGGGAAAGTCAAGACTCCAGCAATAAAAGGGAAAGTCAAGACTCCAGTAATCTGGATGCCGGTTGATTGTTATACTATGGCGTAAATATCTTTGGCTTACGTGATAAGTAAACTTACTATTATAAAGTATATCAGCTACTAAAACAGTTAAAAGATAATTTGTTTTATTTAAATGCCTACAAGAAATATTTTTCACCCCCCTCCCACTTGCTGGTTATGTTCTATTAAAACTCTAGCTATCAGCGCCGAGCACTGTACTTAGCACGTGACTTGCTGTTATAAAAATAAAGCTTTTTACCTGATCCTGACTGATATTTTTTTTTTTATATTGCGGCTGTTTGACTGCCTGTAATTTGCAATGCAGAGTGTCCATAGAGAACATGCTGTAACAGGAGCATAGGGAAAGCTTTTTGCTGCTCTGAGAATGACTGCAGGGGGTTCCATCTGGGCTGTGCTACAAAAATCACAGCTTTTAGCAATGGCGATGGCCAAAGCAAAGTTCGCCACCAGCCGTGATCAGAACGTATAATTAGTATTGTCGGATGCTATATTAACCGATGGACATGATATCTAGGTTAGCAGTGGCTGGGAGTTTGGGTTTTTAAAACAATTTATCACCTGGGGACAGTATCGGGCACCACATTATAAGGCAATGCTGCATTTTAAATGACTTGGCTTTATCCAGCAGTGAAAATGATTTGTCAGCATATAAAGGGTTAAGTCACTGAGCATTTAAATTTTCCCTGGAGACCTGTATTTGATCTCAGCGGAAATACTGTATGTGTCGGCTTCACGTGGCCTTGTTCACTTCATCAAGCCGAGCCTTGTGCAGCGATTTTACAGCAGCTCCTCGTTCTTCTATGTTTATTGTCTGGGCCTATTTAGTAGCAATAAGAGTCAATTTACCCTGAAGCATTTTTTCTGTGCCTATTTTCTATTGCCGAGCCAGTTCTCTCATTACCTTTTCGATTATCGAACTGGAGACTTAGTTACCCATGAAATAATCATGACTTCTGTTTAAGACAAAGGAAAAATCTAAATGGAATAACAGAACCTTCCAAGGAAGTGAAATGATGGGGAAGGTTGGCAGGAACCAGGAACCACCGCCCCTCTCTCTACATATACCAAAAGGCTGGTTTCTTCTTCTAGCAGCTGGTAAAAAAAAAAATCACGCCCCACCCCATTTCTCACACTTCTGCCACACTGAAAAGATGGGCGGCCGGCCAGCAACATCAACGCATCCCTGGGAGTGAGACAAGATGTGGCGCGCACGCAGGTGAATGTGCAAAACACACACGCACAAAAAAAAAAAAAACACAGTTTCTTAACCGTAAACAGGGATTATCTCCACAGCCTCTACAGCCCAACACAAAGACAATCACACAAATTCGTATTCTAAACACGAATGGTCATTCATAAGCTAGAGGTGCCTGGACCTGTGATCTCATCAAACTCAGAATGCAAAAAAGGATCATGGGCACTAACAGGGTGTGGAAACGTATCATTGTTTAACCAGTTTATTGTATGGGTTTCTCACGGTGGGAATTTTATAGACCAGCGGTGTTGAACCTTGTAAACTACAACTCCCAGCATGCTTTGCCTTCAGAATGCAAGCAAGGCATGGTGGGAGTTGTAGTTTCTACACCTCTGGCATGCCAAGGTTCGACTTTATTAGGGTGGAATAAGTCTATAACCGTAAATAACCTTGACTGATATAAAAATGGTATTTTTTTTAAGACGTGAGTAGTAGGATTTAACAGAGAATGTAATTAAAACAGGTTGCCTAGGCAGGCCTTATGTGTATTTGCATGAATGAAGATTATACAATCAGATTTTAAGGTGTATGGCCACTTATACTCCCTTCACCCAAACAGATTGCAGGGGGCAGCACTGCACACATCTCAGCCCATTCTATATGTCATGATGACACCCATTAGTATGTTGGTACCCGTTCAGTAACTGGACTGCAGATTGTCACAGAGGCCCATGGATATTACCATTAAATGTAACCACTGTCCCAATTCAAAAAGGCTCTCTAAGAAGTTTCAAAGGGCACTGAAACCTTTACAATCTGGTGTACAATAACTATACAGTCCCCACCCAAGCTGTGTAATCAGTAACACACACTGATACATAAATTGTGTACTTGCAATTTCTCATAACTATAAAAGTGCCCACACACCTAACAATATAATTGTGCAATCTTTATAAAAAAATTCCTTCCTAGTGTTATAATTTAAAAAGCGTGCCCAAGGCATGAACGAACAAACATTGGGCCACCGGGTTGAGAGATTGTATGAACATTGGGCCACCGGTTGAGAGATTGCATGGAACATTGGGCCACCGTTGAGAGTGAATGAACATTGGGCCACCGGATTGAGAGATTGAATGAACATTGGGCCACCGGGTTGAGAGATTGATGAACATTGGGCCACGGGTTAGAGATATTGTATGAACATTGGCCACCGGTTGAGAGATTGTATGAACATTGGCCACCACCGGGTTGAGAGATTGTATGAACATTGGGCCACCGGTTGAGATTGCATGAACATGGGCCACCGGTTGAGAGATTGAATGAACATTGGCCACCGGTGAGAGAGATTGAATGAACATTGGCACGGAAATTGAAATTGATATGAACATTGGGCCTGGGTTGAGAGATTGTATGAACATTGGGCCACCGGGTTGAGAGATTGAATGAACATTGGGCCACCGGATTGAGAGATTGAATGAACATTGGGCCACTGGGTTGAGAGATTGTATGAACATTGGGCCACTGGGTCGAGAGATTGTATGAACATTGGGCCACCGGGTCGAGAGATTGTATGAACATTGGGCCACCGGGTCGAGAGATTGTATGAACATTGGGCCACCGGGTCGAGAGATTGCATGAACATTGGGCCACCGGGTTGAGAGATTGCATGAACATTGGGCCACCGGGTTGAGAGATCGTATGAACATTGGGTGACCGGGTTGAGAGATCGTATGAACGTTGGGTAATCAGGTTGAGAAATTGTGAGATCATTGGGCAATCAGGCTGAAAGACTGTATGAACATTGTACAAATTAGTTGAGAGGTTGTATGATGATTGTTCAATCAGGTTAAGAGGTTGTATGAAGATTGTTCAATCAGGTTGAGCGGTTGTATATAGATTGTGCAATGAGGTTGAGAGATTAAAAGATGATTGTGCAATCAAGTTAAGAGATTGTATAAAGATTATGCTATGAGGTTGGGAGACTGAAACAATTGTGCAATCAGGTTGGGAAATAAAAAGAAGATTGTACAATCAGGCTACATACAGCGAGAACAGATTGAAGATGTTCTATCAGGTTGGGAGATTGAAAGAGGATAGTACAATCAGGCTGGGAGATTGAAAGAGGATTGTGTAATCAGGCTGCATACAGTGAGATCAGATTGCATGAAGATTGTGCCATCCGATTGAATAGACAGTGAGATGAGATTGTTTGACGATGGTGCAATCATATTGAATAGACAGTGAGATGAGATTGTTTGACGATTGTGCAATCAGATTGAATAGACAGTGAGATGAGATTGTTTGACGATTGTGCAATCAGATGAATAGACAGTGAGATGAGATGTGGACGAGTGGCAATCAGATTGAATAGACAGTGAGATGAGATTGTTTGACGGCATTGTGCTGCAATCAGATTGAATGACAGTGAGATGAGATTGTTGACGATGTGGCAATCAGATTGAATAGACAGTGAGATGAGATTGTTGACGATTGTGCAATCAGATTGAATAGACAGTGAGAGGAGATTGTTTGACATGTTGCAATAGATTGAATAGACAGTGAGATGAGAGGTATGAAGAATTGTGCAATCAGATTGAATAGACAGTGAGATGAGATTGTTTGACGATTGTGCAATCAGATTGAATAGACAGTGAGATGAGATTGTTTGACGATTGTGCAATCAGATTGAATAGACAGTGAAGATGAGATTGTATGAAGATTGTGCAATCAGATTGAATACAGTGAGATGAGATTGTATGAAGATTGTGCAATCAGATTGAATACAAGAAATTATCATTGATAAGTCGCAATTACATCTGATCATCATGCTTTGCCACGAGTGCCTAGAATTTGTCGGTCAAACATCAACTTTTCGAGTTTCAAAAAAACCTTATCTTTGCTCCGAGGTCAAGATGCCCCATACTACGAGGGTTTAAAAAGTCCAACATACTGATCGTCTTGTGCTTCTTGATATCCGAATTTTCAGTAGTGGTTCACACAGACTTAAGCGTCCCTGAAAACATCTTCTTAGCAGACTGGAGAATAACTTGGCATTTCTCTTTTCTCATAACTGTATCTCGGGAGAAGTTGGATGGTCAACAAGTATAACCCTTTCACCAAAAAAAGATCACCTCTGCTTAACTTGACCGTCACTTAAGTCTTTACATGGTTTCTTTAATTACAGTTGAATACTGAAATCAATCGCTACCTAAGTGGATCACTTAAAGGCACTATCAGCCATGGTCATTGAATTACTACCTATCACTTTGTACTGACATGTGTTTCAATTTCTGCTAAGTCAGTAGGAAAAGAATAGTGCTTGCTCTCTAAGGAATCAGCAGACAGAGAAGGCAAAATAGGAAGTGACAGGTATATTCAGCATAAGAGGAAAGATGCTCGACGTGGGCGTTGAATACTGGGCTTAGATGGCTGCTGAAAAATCCATATTCTTTCTGCTGACACCATGAACAGCAACAACCCAATAGCAGCAGCACGTGCAACAAAAACAAGAAACACAGCAAGCAAACTAACAGGAGGGACTCACAAACCTCATGGCCTGGGACGTTATACTCATGCAGCAACTGACTGCTCCTGGCTCCTCCCATTTAGAACATGGCACTATGTTAGAAGGGAATCAGGACAGAGAGTGGGCCAAGGAAATGTCAGTACGTACGAGAGTTCTTTAAAGACAAACATAAACAAAACAATTTTAAACTATAGGGTGGAGTATTCTTTTTTTGGTAGTTATTTAGTAACAGTAAGCTTTCGAAAAACTGAAAAACGTTTTTCAACTCATGTTTTAATAGAACAAAAGGGGAGTAGGAATATCAGATCCTAGCTCCTATCAATTATGTACCATTTAAGGTTTTGTATGTTGTCTTAAGTGGATTAATCTCTGAACAAAATTAAAAGGGCAGACGCCACCCCAAAAACTATAATCCCCCCACGCTAATGACGGCCCCACTGTAGTGCATAAAAATCCTTACCTTACCACTCCGCAGCTCAAATGGTTTCTCCCAGGTCACCCACCCAAGTCCCAAAAACTACCCACCAAGGGATCGACGAGTCCAATATAGGAACCTCTGCCACCGTCTCCCCTCCAGGAGAAATTCCATGCGCAGAAGAGCCCTCCCTATCCCTCTCCCTCCGTTTTGGTCTCCCTCCCCTAGTGTAAAATCCCTTTCCCATATGAAAGTTCTAGCTCCCCAGCCCCAACCGCAGGTATAATTTCAAGAACGTGCCCCATAGTACTTACCTTCCCTGTATCCTCCGGGTTCGGCAGCCGGAGCAGCGTCCGTGATGGCTGCTTCTCAGACAATCACAGACGTGGCTGCCGGCCACCCTGCTTGCATTCTATGAAACAAGAGGCCGGGATGGGTGGTGAAGGAGGAGGGAAGGTAAGGAAATATCGGGGCACTTTCTTGAATTATTACTAATGCAGTTGGGGCTGGGGGAGCTAGAACTTTATATCTAAAGTTTTTTAAGGGTGGAAATACCCTAATCAATGACAGTGCCCCATAACGCATATCATTTAGGACCGTGTAGGTGTAAATTCTGTGATTTCCAGCTGGTGTCAAAACCCATGTTAGGACACCACAGGTACCAGATTAAAAGCTTTAAAATACCAGCTATAGTGTGACCAGGTACACTGCATTAACAATAGGTCATTGTTGCTCCAAGGGTGTGCAGGTACAGTGGTGCATCTGTCCAGCTGGGTACAACATTAGCGATAAGGTCCAAAACATTGACCAACGGGATTGTCCTTATTATGTATGCCGGTAACAAGCGTTTCCAATGACGCCAAATTACCTCTGCCACAGTCATTCCCTGTACGTATAGGGAGGCGACCTGATCATAGGTGTATGGGGTCGTGAGCGTCTCTTCCTTATACTTATTTAGAGGGACGCTTGTGATGTTGTAGCCACTTCTTTCAAAGATGAGGTTTTTTTTCCCCGTTCCATTGAAAGATCCAAGGGAGACCTAAACCGCTGGGGTCCCAACCCCCGGGGTTGCTCTAGTTAGCTATAAATAATCTTAAAACTTTGCCGCCGCTCCTCTACTTTAGTTCTTGGCAAGGGAAGATGCCCTTTTGCAGAGGCACTTTCTTCCATAAACCAAGTCCACAGACCAAGGAAGGAGGTAAAACTAGACCAGACCTGTTAGGTAATACAGCTAAACTAGGGCAAAAAAAGGGTGGAGTTTTATTTTTTACAGGGGTTTAGGTCCACATCCTGGGACTGTTACTAGGGGGCATGGATGACTCCTTGGGATTGTTCGACTGGTTTCTCATATAACAAATATTATCCATTCCCATATTATTAATATGCACCTTATAAAGTATAAATCCATCAATGGGAAACAAATGTAGATAGAAAAATGGACACCCTCATTCCATTCAAAGTCCTTTTGCCAAATTATAATTTAATCAAGAGGAGCATAGGCAAAGAACCTTACAATACAAAAGGGCAGATAAAAGCAACCATAGCATGATTGGAGGCTTTCCTAATGATCTGAATAAGAGGTTATTTATGTATAAGGAGTATATAATGTGACCAATGCATTATATGGTAATAACCTTATTAACAAAACATAGATAGAAGTTACTATGAGTGACCCCCACTCAAATAATAATTTCCCCTATGTGCAAAAATCTAGGACAACAGTTTCTGAACATTGTCATGCCTGGTGATCCATTCCTTATAGGAAGGTTATTTGGTGTAGTATGAAAGACATTAAGCACATGAAAATGACAGTTGAGACAATAGACCGTGTTAAGCAGAAAAGGTTGCAGGATAGGAGACAGACTTGCCTGAAGAGTGCATCAGAGGTGCAGATTGCAACAGGAGAGGAAAAAGGCTCCCATCTGAAAAACAAATCGATAGGAAGATCTTAGCAGAAATGCAGCGCGGTATGACTGGAAAGCAAAGACCAGCTAGAAACATTCAGCCTTTACATTTTACAAAGAGCAAGCGCAGTGAGAAACGGCAGATAATAGATTTAAATTTGTAAACGGACGTGTTTAAATGTATTAAAGAAATGAGATATATGCCAGAAGAATATTAAAGGACATTTAATATGACGACATTGGGCTGAAAGACATGTTACATATATTCATGTGATATAAAACATTAAAATGTATTTTTCAGCGTGATTAAAAACCTCACAGAGATTCACCCACTGAACCATAGGGTGCATGATAACCATCTAAAATCAGTCCACAAAGTTTTGTAACCCATTAGGTCAGTGGCGCCCAACTGGGATATTTCCGGTTTTACCATTCCATTGCAAGGCCCGCCCTCCATTAATTACTCCTTTTGGTTGTACCGGAAATACATAAATTCCAAATGATTCTGTGCCATAGAGCCTCGAGCTCTGCACTAGAAGGATCTATCATCATTCTGCATATGGGAAGCAGGCTTCCAGTTAGGACTGTCTGCATTAATAATTATAAAAAACATTTCAATAAATATTTAAAGGAATAAACTAGAAAAACCTCTTTAAAATGATTAATATATCCTATTCAGAGAATATTAATTTAACATGAGCACCAAATATATAAGATATCACATAACAACTATTCAATAAAAGCTGGACAGCATTATTCAACACTATTAATTTATCTATCAAGTTTTAAAAAGGTCATTATAAATTATTATCTCCCTTCAACCTGTTGATACTATAAAAATTATTCAGGGGGCTATGTACCGAGAACCACTATCGCCTCTATGTGCCCCTTTGGTTCAACACTCCAGTGCAAAAATATTCTTTTGGCTATAATTGCCTTAACCAGGGAGAATAACTTTTACGGGTTCGACTGCAGTTAGAAAAACACTTGCCCACCATTTATTGGTTGCTGCAAATATTGCACCTCTTATTGAATAAGCACGTAATATTCCCAGTTTAGAACTGTGACTTAAACAGAATCCTCCAACATTCTAAATTTAGGCGCTTTAGCAACATATGTATATGGATGGCGCTTTGAGGAAGGCAGTCGCAAGCTAAACCAGTGATGGAATCTTGTTGCAACCTGCTGCGTATGATGAGTGGAACAACTACATATTCTCCCTGGGTAAGCCAAGGAATCCAGCGTTCTCAACTATAGCAAGGGACTAAAGGTTTAATTAGGGATACCTTGCCACACCCTAGTAAAAAAAAAGGTTTTTACATTCTAAACTTGCCTTAGGCCTACAGAGCAATTTATGTGCAGGACTTGGGAAAACACACCATGTTGTGTCTCATCTCCCCCTTTGGTGGCTAACATGTGGTAGATAGTAAAAGTAATAAGGTGAATAAAATCGTATCAAAATAACTACGTCCATACGTCCAACTCAAGCTACCCAACCTGATGATCACCAAAGGGGGGGGGGGAATTCTTCCTGACTCCAAACAGCAATCGGAAAGTATCCCTGGTTCAACCAGATCTATATCATTTCATACCAGTAATTCTCAATATTTTTTAGTTTTAGAAAGTTATCCAGCGCTTTTTTAAAGCTATACAGCGGGTCAGTCCCAGAAATCCTCCCCTTTGATTTGGTCAAACATTTACCACTACCTTTCGAAGGTTCCCACACATTTGAGGCGATTCTGAAAGGAAGAGCATGAACTGTTTTTTTTTACGGGACGAAAGCAATCTCAAATGAATGTGCAGACATCAGAAGGCAAGAAAACAGCCAGCGCTGTCTTAGTCTATAATGAATGTCAGATCTAATATACAGTAGTGTATGGTCAATTTAAGTGTACTCAATACACTTACATGCTCTCTAGTGCACAGCAAATAAAAATGGGTAGGGCTGCTTGCTCCAAGAAGGGGACAGACAATCTATTATCAGCTCAGAGATTGTGCCTCTCTTGACACAGAACAGGGACGTCAGTGTAATGTTTTAAAAAACCTATTTCAACACTGATGTTTCCAGATAATGATATATATCTTTCACACAAAATCAGAAAATATTTCTTTCACTTATTTTCTAAGCCAGTATGCCAGAGACTTTATATTATCCTAGAACGAACAGAAGTTATTAGGGTGTTGTTGCAAGGGGCAACCTGCGACGAATGATGGTATGCACGGCCCTTCGGTCGGGGATCATTGTCCTACCGGATCTTCAACAAACGGCCTTTTCGGGCAAACAAAGTTGCCCAAACACTGCAGACTATAGGCCTTGCATACAAATTGTGCTTGCAAATAATGTAACTGAATGACTTAGTTTAGTTCTTACTATGCAAGGGTGTTCAGGGTGGAAAAGCTTTCACATTTAAGTAAAAAAGAAAAAATATTTAGTTTTCCTTTAAGCAGTCTCATCACAGGTCAATCTCTTGCAACACTTCCTGGTGCGCCACATGCAATCATTCTACTCATAGGCAATCATCAACAGATGTTTCCATCAGAGGGAATGCCCTACCCTGGATTAATCCACTAATAATTAGTATGTGGGACACGCATATAACAGGCATAAGATCTTTATTAATTACGATCATTGGATTTAAAGGCAGTGTCCACTTATAATATACTTTTTCACATATATAGGTTGCCTTCCCCAAGCCCAACCGCTATAAAAAATAATTTAAGAAAGTGCCCCGATCTTTCTACCTTCCTCTCTCCTCCGACGCACTGCCCGGCCTTCTGCTTGCAAGCACACTGCAACAGCACGGGGGGGACCGGCAGCCGCGTCCCGGTATTGGCTGCGAGAGGCAGCCCCATCACGGACGCGGCTGCGGCTTCTCCAGATACCGGGGAGAGAGGGAGTCAAGTAGAGCTCGGGGACTTCTTAAACTTATTTTTAGCGGTTGGGCTGGAGATCGGGTGGGTAGGATCGCGAAACGGGAGGGAGGGGAGGGGGAAGTGCAGTATGGAAATTGCAAAACCTTCTCCTGGAAGCGAGGACAGGAGGCAGCGTCTATAGGACTCTTGCTATCCTTGGTGGGCAAGTTTTGGGACTCTGGGGGGGGGGACGACAGGAGAACCATTAGGAGCTGGGATGTGAGGTAAGGGTCTTTTATTACAATACATGGTGGGCATTCAGTGGGGGGGGGGGAGTTATAGTTTGGGGGGTCGACATGCTCTTTAACATGGCAATTAATTCATTGGCTTTGTATTTATGATAGCAAATAACGTGGCCAGCAAGGTAATGACATGTATCCAGATTGCCTGGAAAGAGTTAAATTGTATAAAAAATTAAGGTTACGATATGCTCTTGACACAGGGTGATTGGACATTACTCATTTGAAGCCAGGGCTTCTAAAAAGTAGCTGTGCTGTAAATAAACACATTAAGGTGGTAACGTCAGTCATCGTTTGGAGCTGAAAACAAGCACCCTGAACCACTAACATTGAATTAAAACCCACGGCTGGTAACATGTATAATTTGCTCAAATACAATACGATCCAATCAGTTGTTTAAGGAATGGTTGATCCAAACACCAACAGCTCTGCAAAGCTAGTCCGTTAGAATTCTATACGGGTTCAAAACAATCTAAAAAGGAAAACGACTCGACTTACTTACCGTATAGGAAATTACAGACCCTTACCCACTCCCCCTCTTTGCCTTTAGTACATACTATGAAAGCCAGGGATAACTATATAGATTCAAAAAAAAATGCGGTTTTGTTTTTTTCTTTGTCTGGAAAATGCATGTTTCAATACCCGTCAATGGCAAGTGATGAATCAATCATTAAAAAACATCTTGTACATGGAAATGGGACATTCAGGCTAATCTAGCACAGCTTTGATCAGACCGTTTCATGTTGTACAGTATTATGTACGTTATTTGGATTTCATATTTTTTGTGGACATACCAACTTTCCCACTTTTCACTTACATGTTAGGTGGAACGTTGGTCTCCATCAGTGGACTGTATTTAAAAAGAGCACACTCTAGTGCAACTCTATGCAAGTTACAGCAGTAAAATGTTTTTCTTGAGTACTGGAGCGTGACATAACACACCAGCTGCATCATAAGCCACCACCCAACTTTAAATCATTTTTAAGCTAGCCACAGCTTAAAATATTTAGTTTCTCTTTCCAGGTTGTCCATACGGTTAATAAACGGGAGAGAATAGTTGTGAGGTTCTATAAGTTATTACACAATACATTATGGACTGTCACAGCTCAGCTCAGACCAGGTGAAAAGGCCTTTAACTTAAAGGGTCATATGGCTCACTCAAAACAACTTACATTTTTGAAACTAGACAGGCAAAAATTGTTACTTACATATTATCTGTGCTGCTTTGTCATTAAATATAAGTTGTTTAGGGAATTATCCTAATTTTTCCCCACCTCCCTACTCACTGCCTTCCTTGTAGGTCTCACGGACCACTGCTGCTTACAACTCCACCGCCTTCTTTCTCTGCTGCTTCTATAATGTTGCAGAAAGTCGATGCCGGCAGACAACAATCCTAGTAATAGGTCAGGGATGGGGAATATAATTCTGCACTTCTGGAGTGGACAGGTCTTCCCGTAAATGCGTGATTTCAAATGATGATTTCTGCTTGATCTACAGCTGAGATTAAATAATCCGAAAATTGGTGCTAAGAAATACATTCAAGCAGCCATATATCACTATGTTTCAATCTGAAAAGCAAACTACTAGATGGGCAAAAAAATGCCCAACTTGGTTAGAATGGACAGAACCAAATGGTTGAGCAGGGTTAACGAGGTGGCCCAAGCCTGATTATCAAATTTGCAGTAAATAAATACCATTAGTAACCACTTAGGTTAGGCATGATCCCACACCTGTAATCCTTTAAGATGTGTCTAAACTCCCCTCTGCAGCAGCAATACATTAAGAAACAAAACAAACAGAATAGGAAGGAGACTCCACACAGTAATTAACTGCAAAAACTTTCATTTATTCAGTGCCAACATGAGAAAGAATATCTTGGTGATCTAAACATGTGCACTGAAATAAATGAGAAGAAGTGAAGTTTCCTTCCTATCGGTTCAGGTTTTCTTGTAGGATTATGAGGCCATTACAGCGTGCACACTGACACAATTTTGTTACAGAGGAGCAAAAGATTGCAGAGATGGATTAAATAACAAAAACACTGAAAATTAAATATTAACTGCAAAAGGAACCATTAATCTAACATTCCAATCTATCCATAAAAGGCAGCCAACAGTGTGTGGAAGAACAAAAGTTTCAGAGCTATAGATTAAAGGTAAGGAACAATCATTGAATAGGATTCCAAGTTCAGCATCAATATCGTGATGAAGAAATAGAATCCGATTGGTAAAGGTTTCATGACAATTGAACTCCAAATTAGCAGTCATGTATCATCCAGGATTCTACTGTTGGCTTGACCGAAAAAGGGGAGTGTAGGGATCACCATAGCAGGTCCCCTGCAGACATGTCCACATTCTATGAAAAATTTTACACCTCCAGTAGTTCAGTCCCACAAAATCCCGTTTTGTTTTACTTTAACCTTTCAAAGGGCTCCCAGGCTCCTCTCTACATCAGTGACATACTGACCCAATGGCTGACCCATTACAGAACGAGACTCCTCTGTACGTGCTGTAACCAACCCAGCCTGCAACAGCATCAGAGAGGGTGTCCACACCACGAGGGATCAGGGTGGTTTTATAAGGAAAATATTGAGTCCTGGGAGCATCTTTGAAAGGAAATGAACAACAAAAACGGCGTTGTGGGGCTGAAACTATGAGACCATAAATTTTTTAGAAAGGTAGACATGCCCTTTAAAAAACCTGCCAGGTTGGGTGACTGCACCTATACTGTTTTTTGTGGGTGATGATCCCATCTGAATATGCTATGGGCCCGTGATTTCTAGGCCTCTGTTAAAAGAGGACCGAATAAAAACCTGCTTCCCTTCATCACCAAACCATCTCACATCCATCTATAGAAACACGTGGAGGCCATTATAGCAGATAAAAGCTTTACATCTCTTGAATTACTGATTCTATGAGGATGATATTGATCACTGGCGTGATTGTGAAGTTAATTTGTCTCGATCACCCAGGCCATAATTTAGTTGAATCCTAGGTAATCGAATGAGATTTGACAAAAGTTGTTTACCCAAACAATCGAACAAGCAGGGGTGATCTTGCAGTCTTTATTAGTCATTTCTTACCAACAGACTATCCAATCGATAGCTTTGGGGGACAGAATAGTGTTCGCAAATTAAACCCATTTATACTAGTTTCCTGGTGGGGAAAGTATTGTGTTAACTGTATTAAAAGAGAAAAAAAAAAAAAAAAAAAAAAAAGATAGATGACTAAAAAGACAACATGATCACATTTGCCTAAATAGATGTTCATGCAACAAATAATCAAATCTTCACCTGTGGGTATAATTAACAACGACTACATAGAAACAGACAACAAGCGGGAATGTCCAGCCCCCTGGAAAATGAGTATTTATGCAAGACCATCCTACACCTAGACATCGTTTGTTTCCAATGTTTAATCTGAGTCCAGCAGATTCATACATACAAGCTGCTATCGTCCACCACGGTTCTGCACTCCCTCCACTTAAGGTAGTCAGTCTCTGGCCGTGACAGTGACCTCACAGCCAATCACTGCTGCCATTCCTGGAGAAGTCTCCTTGCAGCTGCTCGAGAACAGAAAAAGAAAAGAGGAGAGTGCAGAGACAGGAAGGGGTGGTGGATTGCACTTTTAAGTACCGTATGATTTCTACGTCTAGGTTTAGGAGGTCCTGCATAACTATAATAATATTACCGCTGTAATATAGCAGTATTATTGACCGCTATTTACAGCTATGAAATGGGGGTATGGGTCTGATGTGAAGTGGGCGGGGCCACAGGGCGCAAGGGAAAGGCCAGAGGGGCGCAAGGGGGAGAAGGAGACACAGGGAAGAGGGACAGTCATGTTTTAGGCAGGAAGTGCAGGGGTCTGGTGATGCTGCTAACATATCACACTGTGGTCCAAAAATGACTTTAGGTAAATTGACAGGAAACCTTTTTTTTTTTTTTTTTTTTTTGCAATTTAATTTATTTATTTTCTTTACGTAGTTTTTTAAGATATTTTATTTTATGTATGATTGGTAGAGCATCCGGATCCCTGCAATTCCTGCTCTGAAACCATGTGACAGTACCTTTCCTGTGTATCCTCCTCCTTATGGGCCCTCGGGACCCTCCCTTGCAAGACCTGTTGCCCCTCCACTCCCTGCTTCTGCCCCTTCCAGAGCATGTGCCAACTGCAGATAGAAGGAGGAACAATATTTGTGACAGCCCAGATTCAGAACCTCCACACCCCTAACTTTCTGATCAGTTATTCGGTGCAGCACGTAGAAAGGTTGGTGGTGGCTCATTTTAAAGGGGTACTTGGCCATTACAACCAAAGTTTTTAGGACCACAGTTCCCTTTAAAGCTGCACTGACAAATTTCAGTGTGACTGATCATGTGTAACATTAAAGGATAGCTCACAAAAAAGTGAATTTCCTTTAGGGCACTGATTGAAGACCAGGAGGGTAAAGGAGCTATACCTTTTACCTTCCGTCTTCAATCAATCGACCAGGATCCCAGAAACGAACGTGAGTATATTTACCTTAAGCACAATCCACCGCAGATCATATGAAAATTCCAACCAATGCTTCGGGTTTAACATAGCCACGCATTAACGTGCATGCACGCTATGTTAAACTAAACTGGAAATGGTCGGGACTTGCACTCTCTGTACACAAATGTAAAAAAGTGAAATTTTCTAAAGCTAGTGTAAGAATGCCATACACAAGGCTTTTTTGGACCGATTCAACCGATTCAGTCAAAAAAAAAACCTTGAATGGCGGTCCTATTGACCGATGAGAGCAGTCGATTAAAAAAAGACAATTGTATTAGGAAGATATTTACTGTCTACTCTTGCTTAAGCTGAAATCTACTAAAGATTGAGGGTGCATTTCAACTGGCCGTGTATGCCCGCAATCATTACGTGCTTCTATGCCTATGGGACCTTAGGGAGACTTCTTTTTTCAGGTTGTGGCTAACTTTAAAAATGATAAAGTAAGCGGATGGTGGAGCATCTTCCTTGTCGTCCAGCAATCCTTTGTCCCAGATACCAAAGTAAAAACGACCAGAGATATGCCTTAATATTATATCTCTAACATGCGCAAGGAGTATGCATGATTAGGTGTAGTCAGAATCTGTAGGCATATGTAACTATTGAATGGATAGTCTAGTTCCACGTGAAACGAATAATATGGTTTAAAGGGCTGTTGTGTTGTGATCCGGTTCCCCGTTTAGTCCAATATGGACGAAACGCATCGGAAACTGCTTTTAATCAGCTCCTATGATGTCCTCAGCCACCGGGTTCCAGACCGAGTCTTTGCGTTTGCCCTGCTGTGATATTTGGGCTGTCACCTTTGATTGTCCATGTATTTGAATGAAGTATATGATATTCAATGTATATAGAATCAAAACAATGTTGCTAAATAATTACTATGATAGATGTTGCAACTGATTATGGATTTAAGTTCGATAATAGATTTGATATACAGGTATATCACTAGATTGTATGTACTAATGTGTTGATGTGTTTTTAATTTTCTCTAGGCACTTCATAGGTCTCTCCATCACACTTTAAATAAAGGATTATTAACAATACATATCACTTTTGAGTGTGCACATTTAATCCAGTTTTTTTTACTCTATTATAATTAGTTATTACAGGATGGTGCATTATGGATGGTGAAATTGCAGCTTCGATTTATTCAGATATCCAGCAGAAGGACAGCGTAAAGGTGCTGGTGATGTCGCTCACATTGGATCGGGAAAGCGCCTGCAATACTAATCGAAGATTCTGGTGCTGTGGTCTCCCTCCCTCTGCACGTGAGTGACAGTTTGCAAGGCAGCCCATGGGAGACATGCTCTGCAAAAGCCATGTCTTCCCATATGCTGCCTCGCGGACAGTGCACTGGGGAGGATCCAACGCAGCGCTGAGGGAATTTCAAGTAAGTATTGCCAACTTTTGTAAAGTACGCAGAGTGAGGAAATAAAGACAATTATACTCACCTTCCTCCACATCTTTCCTTAGTCAGTACTTTATACCCAGGGTGAGGACCTGAAACAGCAGTCCTCACCCCTGGGTTAGCTTAACTTGCAGCTATACTTAACTTATGCTCGGCTCCTGGGAGCCCACCACTTCAACCCATCGGCAATGAGGCCAAAAGAAAGACGCGCTCTGTAACGAGCGTGCTTGGGCAAGGAGAGGAGGGGGAACTACCGGCAGCATGTAACGATGTAAGGTAAGGAGTGGAGGGAAGGTGGTAGTAATTGTCCTTTAACATTTTGATGTCCTCACCTGGGTACTTGCAGGGAATAGGATCAGGGAAAAGGACAGTATAATTGTCCTTAAATTTTTAAGCAAATAACTGCAATCTTATTTTATCCAGAAGTGAATATTTTTTACTTTTTTCCTTTAAATTAACAGCCGAAGATCTCCCAACATGGAGAAATCACCACAGTTTAAAGGTCAGTATGCTGTCAAAAGCGGAGATGGTTGTTTTTAAACAAAGCAGAGTTGCTGGTTAGGTGCGATTATATTAATCCCTACACAATCGTGTATTTTTTCAATACACCTGGGTTACTGCCAAAAATTGTAACCGAGGATTTAGAGGACATTTCATGTGTATTAATAAGTGATGCTTTGTTTAAACCCTCCATGTTGTGTGCTTTGGCAGTACAATAATTTAATTTAATTAACTGCCAAGGAAGTCTCACTCATCTGGAGCCCTGGAGACTAGAAAAGGGTCTCAAAAAAGTTGGTAAGGACAAAGGAACCAGTAGAACAGAGGATTAAGGTTAGGAAAGGACTAGATATATCCTAGTAGACGGCAGCCAATGCGGATTTTCTACAACATCTATGGACGGATATCTATAAATGGAGTTTTGTATGATTCCTACTGCCAAAATAATTTTCTCAGACGCCATTAAAATTCATTCAACCATTCGAAACCTGATCAGCTGTTTGCAACAGTAAACAAGTAAAACGTGATTGGCTGCAGCAGTTAAAAAGGCATTAGGTTAGGCAAATATTTATGTTCGGTACAGTCAGAGTTATCTCTATTAGGTGCTTCTTGTAAACAAATGGAAAAAAGCATTGTTCATGTACTCGTTTCCATACCGAGTTATACATAAGGCTACTAGTACCTACAACGACCAACAAAGAAAGCCACTGAAATTTGACCACGCCGTAGTTGTTCATGAACAACAAACAGCAGTCCACCCCTGGGGATATCAATAAGATTGTGGCCGCACTGCAACATTATTAACTTTTGATGTGCAATGCAGTGTGCTCAGTTGCATCACCGTGTTTGCACCCAATTTTCTCCATATCTGTTCTGACCATAAAAAAAAAAACTGCAGTGATTCTCACAAGCGTTAGATCATAAAAATGATCATAGTGTGAGAATTGTGCCAGTGTGGCCTAGCCTCTACTCCATTACTAGGGAAAGTCCAGATCCAGCAATAAAAGTGGAAATCAAGACTCCAGTAATCTGGATGCCGGTTGATTGTTATACTACGGCGTAAATATCTTTGGCTACGTGATAAGAAACTACTATATAAAGTATATCAGCTACAAAAACAGTTAAAGATATGTTTTTATTTAAATGCCTACAAAATATTTTTCACCCCCCTCCCACTTGCTGGTTATGTTCTATTAAACCTAGCTATCAGCGCCGAGCACTGTACTTAGCACGTGACTTGCTGTTATAAAAATAAAGCTTTTTACCTGATCCTACTGACTGATATTTTTTTTTATATTGCGGCTGTTTGACTGCCTAATTTGCAATGCAGAGTGTCCATAGAGAACATGCTGTTAACAGGAGCATAGGGAGCTTTTTGCTGTCTGAGAATGACTGCAGGGGGTTCCATCTGGGCTGTGCTACAAAAATCACAGCTTTTAGCAAGGCGATGGCCAAGCAAAGTTCCGCCACCAGCCGTGATCAGAAAGTAAATTAGTATTGTCGGATGCTATATTAACCGAGGACATGATGATCTAGGTTGCATGGCTGGGAGTTGTTTTTAACAATTTTCACCGGGGACAGTATCGGGCACCCACATTATAAGGCAATGCGCATTTTAAAGGCTTTATCAGCGTGAAATGATTTGTCAGATATAAAGGGTTAAGTCACTGAGCATTTAATTTCCTGGAGACCTGTATTTGATCTCAGCGGAAATACGTATGTGTCGGCTTCACGTGGCCTTGTTCACTTACAAGCCGGCCTTGTGCAGCGATTTACAGCAGCTCCCGTTCTTCTCATGTTTATTGTCTGGGCCTATTTGTAGCAATAAGAGCTAATTTACCTGAAGCATTTTTTCTGTGCCTATTTTCTATTGCGAGCCAGTTCTCTCATTACCTTTCGATTATCGAACCTGGAGACTTAGTTACATGAAAAATCATGACTTCTGTTAAGACAAAGGAAAAATCAAAAGGAATAACAGAACCTTCCAAGGAAGTGAAATGATGGGGAAGGTTGGCAGGAACAGGAACCACCGCCCCTCTCTCTACATATACCCAAAGGCTGGTTTCTTCTCAGAGTGGTGTAAAAAAAAAATCACGCCCCACCCCATTTCCTCACTCTGCCACACTGAAAGATGGCGCGCCGGCCAGCAACATCAACGCATCCCGGGGAGTAGAACAAGATGTGGCGCGCAAGCAGGTGAATGTGCAAACACACACGCCACAAAAAAAAAAAAAAAACACAGTTTCTTAACCGTAAACGGGATTATCTCCACAGCCTCTACAGCCAAACACAAGACCATCACACAATTCGTTATTAAACACGAATGGTCATTCATAAGCTAGAGGTGCCTGGACCTGTGGATCTCATCAAAACTCAGAATGACAAAAAGGATCAGGGCACTAACAGGGTGTGGAAACGTATCATTGTTTAACCAGTTATGTATGGGTTTCTCACGGTGGGAATTTTATAGACAGCGGTGTTGAACCTTGTAAACTACAACTCCCAGCATGCTTTGCCTTCAGAATGCAAGCAAGGCATGGTGGGAGTTGTAGTTTCTAACACCTCTGGCATGCCAAGGTTCGACTTATTAGGGGTGAATAAGTCTATAACCGTAAATAACTGAGAATATAAATGGTATTTTTTTTTAAGACGTGAGTAGTAGGATTTAACAGGAATGTATAAAAAAGGTTGCCTAGGCAGGCCTTATGTGTATTTGCATGAATGAAGATTATACAATCAGATTTTAAGGTGTATGGCCACTTATACTCCCTTCACCAAACAGATTGCAGGGGGCAGCAATGCAAAATCTCAGCCCATTCTATTGTCATGATGACACCCATTAGATGTTGGTACCCGTTCAGTAACTGGACTGCAGATGTCACAGAGGCCCATGGATATTACCATAAATGTAACCACTGTCCCAATTCAAAAAGGCTCTCTAAGAAGTTTCAAAGGGCACTGAAACCTTTACAATCGTTGTACAAAACTATACCAGTCCCCACCCAAGCGTGTAATCAGTAACACCACTGATACATAAGTGTGTACTTGGAATTTCTCATAACTATAAAAGTGCCCACACACCTAACAATATAATGTTGCAATCTTTATAAAAAAATTCCTTCCTAGTGTTATAATTAAAAAGCGTGGCCCAAGTCATGAGAGACAAACATTGGGCCACACCGGGTTGAGATTGTATGAACATTGGGCACACGGGTTGGGATTGTATGACATTGGGCCACCGGGTTGAGAGATTGAAGAACATTGGGCACCGGGTTGAGAGATTGAATGAAAACATTGGGCCACGGATGAGAGATTGAATGAACATTGGGCCACCGGTTGAGGATGAGAACATTGGGCCACCGGGTTGAGAAGATTGTAGAACATTGGGCCACGGTTTGAGATTGTTGAACATTGGGCCACCGGGTTGAGAGATTGTTATGAACATTGGGCCACCGGGTGAGAGATTGATGAACATTGGGCCACCGGGTTGAGAGAATCATGAACATTGGGCCAACGGGTGAGAGATTGAACATTGGCCACCGGGTTGAGAGATTGATATGAACATTGGGCCACCGTGATGAGAGATTGAATGAACATGGGCCAGGGTTGAGAGATGTATGAACATTGGGCCACTGGGTGAGAGCTGTAGTTGAAAACATTGGGCCACCGGGTCGAGAGATTGTGATGAACATTGGTGGCCACCGGGTCGAGAGTTGTATGACCATGGGCCACCGGGTTCTAGAGATTGCATGGAACATTGGGCCACCGGTCGAGAGATTGCATGAACATTGGGCCACCGGGTCGAGAGATTGTCATGAACATTGGGCACCGGGTGAGGAGCATGAACATTGGGCACCGGGTGAGAGATGCATGAACATTGGGACCGGGTGAGAGATTCGTATGAACATTGGGTGACAGGGTTGAGAGTCGTATGAACGTTGGGATTAATGGTTGAGAAATTGGATCATTGGGCATACGGCTGAAAAGACGTATGAACTTTACAAATTAGTTGAGGGTTGTATGATGATTGTTCAATCAGGTTAAGAGGTTGTATGAAGATGTGCAATCAGGTTGAGCGGGTAGGTGTATATAGATGTGAATGAGGTTGAGAGATTAAAAAAGTGATTGTGCAATCAAGTTAGAGATGTATAAAGATTATGCTATGAGGTGGGAGAATGAAACAATTGGCAATCAGGTGGGAAATAAAAAAGAAGATTGTCAATCAGGCTAATACAGCGAGAACAGATTGAAGATGTTTCTACAGGTGGGGATGATGGAGATTGAAAGAGGATAGTACAATCAGGCTGGGAGATGAAGAGGAGTGTGGAATCAGGCTGCATACAGTGAGATCAGATTGCATGAAGATGTGCCATCCGATTGAATAGAACAGGAGATGAGATTGTTTTGACGATTGTGCATCAGATAGACGTAGATGAGATGTTGACGATTGTGCACAGATGAAAAGACAGTGAGATGAGATTGTTTGACGATTGTGCAATCAGATTGAATAGACAGTGAGATGAGATGTCTGACGAGTGCAATCAGATTGAATAGACATGAGTGGATGTTGCGATTGCACAGATGAATAGACAGTGAGATGAGATTGTTTGACGATTGTGCAATCAGATTGAATAGACAGTGAGATGAGAGTGTTGACGATTGTGCAATCAGATTGATATTGAATAGACAGTGAGATGATGGATTGTATGAGATTGTGCAATCGATTGAATACAGTGAGTGAGATTGTATGAAGATTGTGCAATCAGATTGAATCAGTGAGATGAGGTATGAGATTGTGCAATCAGATTGAATAGACAGTGAGATGAGATTGTATAAGATGTGCCATCAGATTGAATACAGTGAGATGAGATTGATGAAGATGTGCAATCAGATGAATAGACAGTGAGATGGATTGTCTGAAGAGTTGTGCAATCAGATGAATACATTGAGAGAAGATTGTATGAAGATTGTGCAATCAGATTGAATACAGTGAGATGAGATTGTATGAAGATTGTGCAATCAGATTGAATACAGACAGTGAGATGGTTGTATGAAGACCGTACGATCTCCCAGGACTCACCCACAGACCCTGACGGCTTCTCCTCCATTGGGGCGCTGGGCACCACTGGTCCGGGCTGTGTCTCCTCCTCAGGTGAGGCCTCTAGACTGTCCTTCCAGGTCGCTCTGTCCTCCTCCTCCTCCTCCTCCTCCTCGGCCACCTCTGGGAACTGTCGGTGGGAAAAAGCTCCAGCCCCGCCGGTCAGGTCCAGGACATCGTCCATATCCCAGGTCTTCCCCTCAGCCTCGGAGCGCTCGGTAGACGACACCAGCGGGGACTGCGCTTCCATGGCGGGAGATGCTGCTGGAAAGATCCGACACTGTCAGGGACTGGAAGCGCCACGCCCTGGAATGACTCACCCGCCCGGCTGACAGGGACAAATATGGCGCCGGGAACCCGCCTGAAGGGAAATAACATCGCCTTTTCCGATTGGTTCGCTGGATTGTTTGCTCGGCCCATCGTAACTCGAAAAAAGATCTGTAGGCGGGGTGATAAAAGTCATTGGCCAATCACAGACCGTTCTTCATTTTCTCGGAGCGAATGCGTTCTACAATTGGCTACTAGCGTGGGAACTACTCGAACTACAAGGCGGGAATAAAAACCGAGGCAACCGTATACTAGCCAATAAGGAAGCTGCTCCGTGACTGACGTGAGTTTCGACCCACGGGAATCTTACGGTGTTCCAGTGGGCGGGGCAAGAAAGCCCAGCGGCTGAAATTTGCTGTGGTCCTGATGGGAGCGCGTTCCTTAGCCCCGCCCAGAGAATGATGGGATGTGAGTCCTCCAATATGTCTAGTCATGGGGGATGGTTTAGACTGATGAATAAACCACATGTTTACCATGTGACTGTTGTCAGTTCACATTCCATAGGGGGATTAACCCTTTCCCTGCCACAGATCGTATATTCACGATCTGTGCAGTGAATGCTCAAACTGCCACAGATCGTGAATATACGATCTGTGGCTTCCCCCCTCCCAAAAATTTTTCCCCCCCTGCTAGGGCCGATCGGGGGGCAGCATTCAACTGCCTCCCCTAGCCCCCTCGACCCCCCCTCAGTTTGGTGCAAATTCGAGGGGGGATCAGGAGATATCCCTACCTTTCCTGAGAGCACAGCCGGTCCCGACGAGGAGAAGTGAGGAGGAGCTCTTCAAAGACTGAAAGGGAACACCCCGGGCTCACAGAACTTCCTCCTCACCGGGGTCTGTCCCATAGAGTGGTGCAAGACTGACACCTAGTGGTCTAAGTGGAGGTACTGCATTTAGATTATGCTGCAGTACCTATGATAGAAAAGCTGTCAAGCTGCCAGCTTTTCTATACATTTGTGAATGGAACTCAAAGTTCCATTCACAAATAGGATTTTTCTAAGTCTTTGCTACTTAGCGAAGACTTAGAAAAAAAGGGGACAGAAATCAAAATTTGGTGATCACTTCTGATCACCAAATTATTGATCTTTGGCATGAATGAAAAATCACTTCCTGGAAAATGATTTCCGGGAAGTGATTTTTCCGATCGGATTTCGAATGGGAAAACGGGCAGTTATGCCCGTATTCCAATTTCGGTATCATTCCCTAAGATGATTTGATGATCATCTTTGGGAATATCCCCAAAAAAAGGGGAAATGCACACAAAAAAAATCTTAAAGTGATACACACACCTTTTTTTTTTTTTTTAAACCCAAAACCTATAAATAAGAACAAAAACTTTGTCTTCTCCCAAGCTCCCAATGTCCAGGTGATATCGGGTAAAGTAACGCAGATCATTATTTTGTTGGATTTCAAGGGAAACTAGCCTATTTTAGTAGGAAATTTTGCAGAGGTACCAAAAAAAGACCGTATTGATTTATTAGGATCAGTAAGTGTGCAAAAACTTGTGTGACTCTCCGTACTAACTGGTTTTTCCCTAAAAGGGGGAGTGGAGATAGGGGTGGGGGTGGGTTTGTGTCGTTTTTTTAATTTTTTTCTTGTAATTGCAATTGCGCATGGATCCCATTTGAGCTATTTGGTGGCCCGTCTCTGTTTGCACCACCCCTTATTGCATACCGTTTGATTCAGGACTGTGGGAGATTGCCGTTTAGTGGGTTTTTTACTTGCCGAGTGGGTTTAGGTAGGATTTCAACCATTGAGTCCTCTTATTTTATTTTTTCACAAATTCTCCTAAAAGCACGGAGTTCTATGGATAACACGCCTGGAATTCTTCATGTATATACGAAAGCATGATACCATCACGTAGCTGAAGGTGTGTAGCTTCCAAAAATATATAGTGTTGTGTGGGGAATTTCCAAGTTGATTAGGCTGTTCAATTACAGAACACTTTGATTTTTTCTTGTAATTGGACTTGTGCATGCTTCCAATTTGAGTAGTTTGGTGGCCCCGTCTCTGTTTGCACCCACCCTTATGGCTAACCGTTTTGATGCAGGATATGGGGAATTGACATTTAGGGGGTTTTTTTTGCTTGTCAAAGGGTTTAGGTAGGATTTCAACCCTTGAATCATCTTATTTTTATTTTTCACAACCTCGTAAAAACACGGACTTCTTTGGATCAGTGGGTCTGGAATTCTTCATGTATGTATGAAAGCATGGCATTGTAACATAGCTGAAGGTGTGTAGATTCCAAAAATATATAGTTTGTGGGGAATTTCCATGTTTCGGGACTGTTCCTTAGAAAAGTGTAGGCTGTCAAATACCAGAGCACTTTGATTCTTTCTTGTAATTGCATTTGTGCATGCGTCCCATTTGAGCTAGTTGGTGGCCACGTTCTCTGTGTGCATCCACGCATATGGCATACGTTTGATTCAGAACATGTGGAGATTGATATTTAGTGGGGGATTTTATTTGTGGGGGGCTTTCCAAGTTTTGGGCTGTTTGAAATTACAGAGCACTTGTTTTTTTTCTTGTAATTACACTTGTGCATGTGTCCCATTTGAGCTAGTTGGTGGCCATGTCCCTGTGTACATCCACGCATATGGCATACCGTTTGATTCAGGGCATTTGAAGATTGATAATTGACAAGTTTTTTTTACATGACATGGAAATTTGCCATGATTTTTAACTTTGAATTGTATTTTTATAACATTTTCCTGAAAATCTGGTAAAAAGCGAAATTTTACATGAAACTGCGCTCATACCATGGTGGTATGCATAAAAGAATCACACCATTGTGTAGCTGAAGATGGTAGATTCCAAAAATATATTTTTGGGGGGGTATTTCTAATATAGAGGGGTGTTTAGTCTGACAAACTGAAAGTTGCTGTAATTGGGCCATTGTTCTTGGCTCACTTGTGGCTAGTTGATTCCACGTTTGCGTTGTCACCATACATAGGGCATACCGTTTGATTCGGGACATTTGGAAGATTGATATTTGGTAACTTTTTTTTCATTACTTTTAATTTTGGCATGATTTCTACCTTCGAGAGTGTTTTTTTTTCCAAATTTTTTAGAAAATCTGCTAAAACGTGAACTTCTACAAAGAACTCGCCCACACCATTGATGGTACGAATGAACAAACTACAGAATTTCGTAATAAAGGTGTGTGGATTTGAGAAATATATGGTTTGTGGGGTTGTTTTGTGGGGAAAAATTGCAGACTGTTCAAATTCAGATTTGGCTGAATATTTTTGCTGTTTCTGAGCCATCGTGCATTGTCTCACTTTGTGGCTTTTCGCTTCCACGTCCGCGTGTGTAACCACACTATGGCATAACCGTTTGATTCAGGACCTTTGGGAGATTGATATTTAGTAGCTTTTTTTTACATCCATGAGTTTTGGCATGATTTCTACCTTTTGAAGTTGGTTTTTGTTCATTTTTTCAGACAAATGCGAACTTCTATGAAGAACTGCGCCCACACCATTGATGTATGAATGACAAACTACAGTGTTACATAGCTGAAGGTGTGTAGATTTCAGGAATATATAGTTTGTGGGGTTATTTCTAAGTTACGGGGGTGTTTTTTGTGGAAAAACCTGCAGACTGTCAAAATTCGGATTGGCTAAATATTTTCGCTGTTTCTGAGCCATCGTGCATTGTCTCACTTTGTGGCTTTTCGCTTCCACGTCCGCGTGTGTAACCACACATATGCATACCGTTTGATTCAGGACATTTGAGATTGATATTATTAACTTTTTTTTACATTCCTTGAGGTTTTGGCATGAATTCTACTTTTGAAGTTGTTTTTTTGTTCATTTTTCAGACAAATGCAAACTTCTACGAAGAATTGCCCCACGCCATTGATGGTATGAATGAACAAACTACAGTGTTACATAGCTGAAGGGTGTAGATTTTCAGGAATATATAGTTTGTGGGGGTTTTTTTTCTAAGTTACGGGGGGTGTTTTGTGGAAAAAACTGCGACTGTCAAAATTCGGAATTGGCTAATATTTTCGCTGTTTCTGGCCATCGTGCATTGTCTCACTTTGTGGCTTTCGCTTCCACGTCCGCGTGTGTAACCACCATATGGCATACCGTTTGATTCAGGACATTTGGGAGATTGATATTTAGTAACTTTTTTTTACATTCCATGAGGTTTTGGCATGAATTCTACCCTTTTGAAGTTGTTTTTTGTTCATTTTTCAGCAAATGCAAACTTCTACGAAGAATTGCGTCCCACGCCATTGATGGTATTGAATGAACAAACTACAGTGTTAATAGCTGAAGGTGTGTGATTTCAGGAATATTAGTTTGTGGGGGTTTTTCTAAGTTACCGGGGGTGTTTTGTTGAAAAAACTGCAGACTGTCCAAATTCGAGTTGGCTAAATATTTTTGCCTTTTCTGAGCCATCGTGCATTGTCTCACTTTGTGGCTTTCGCTTCCCACGTCCGCGTGTGTAACCACACTATGGCATACCGTTTGATTCAGGACATTGGGAGATTGATATTTGGTAACTTTTTTTTTACATTCCATGGTGTTTTGGCATGATTTCTACCTTTTTGAATGTTGTTTGATGTTCATTTTTTTTGAAAATCTGGTAAAAGTGCAACTTCTACGAAGAACTGCGCCCACACCATTGATGGTATCAATGAACGAACTACAGCTTACATACTGATGTTGTGTAGATTTCAGGAATATATAGTTTGTGGGGGGTATTTCGAGGTTGGGGGTTTGATTTTTGGAAAAACTGCAGACGTTCAAATACAAAACTGGCTAATTTTTTTTTGCTGCTACTGACATTTGGCACGGTCACGCTCTGGGTTGTTGGTAGCCATGTCTCTGGGTACACCCCATGAATGTGGCATACCGTTTTATTCGGGAGGGGTTAGGCTTTTATTTGAGATGCGTTTGAACTTTCCTCCACAGTTTTTGCTGAAATTCGCATTGATTTTGTCTCTGATTTTACAGTTGGGGAAAAAAAGGAAAATGTGAGAAACAACTTACAATTGGACGAAGAGCTGCGTCCGGGTATCGGCATTTTGATCAAAACTTACCTCACTCATAAAATCCTGCGGGTGTGTAGTTTCTAAAAATATCTCACTTGTGGGGATATTTTAGTTAATTTGGTAGATATTCTATGTTAACTGTCAGTATTGGTATACATTTTATTTGGTGTAATATTCTTGAGGTGCAGTTTTAGTTTGGGGGGGTCTCCTGTACAGGAAAAGTGGGGTACCTACATATATCTGGTATCGTTGTACTCGGGAGTATCAGGCTTTTAGAAACAGTAAGATTTTTGTGTGTAACCTTAAGAAACTATAAATAAAAATGGGAAAATCCATGAAAATTTGCAAATTTTTCATTTTTTTTACATATTTTACCCATAATTCCAGTAAAATTTCCGAAAAGTTACAAAATACTGTTCATAATGTTAAAGTACACTTTGTGCTGAAAAAAACAATGTATAATATTCCTGATTTATACGCAAGGTTTCCTACTGTAAAATTAGTCTAAAGCGATTGAGGGCAAAATCATGAAAATTCTTCTGGCAGTTAACGCAAAAAAAATGAAAATCTCCTGGCAGTGAAGGGTTAATATGGCATTATGTATTTATTATTATTACTGTTGTTATTATTATTATTACTTCTGTTGTTATTATTATTATTACTGTTGTTATTATTATTATCATTATTACTGTTATTATTATCATTGTTATTATTATTATAGTATTATTATTATCATTATTACATTATTACTGCTATTATTATTTTTATCATTATTACTGTTGTTATTATTATTATTATTATCATTATTACTGTTATTATTATTATTATTATTATCATTATTACTGTTGTTATTATTATTACTGTTATTATCATTTTTATTATCATTATTGTTTTCATTATTACTGTTATTATTATTATTATTATTATTATTATTATTATTATTATTATTACTATTATTACTGTTGTTATTATTATTATTACTATTATTACTGTTATTATTACTGTTGTTGTTGTTGTTATTATTATTATTACTGTTGTTGTTATTATTATTACTGTTGTTGTTATTATTATTACTACTGTTATTATAATAATTATTATTATTAACAATATTATTATTCTTACTATTATTATTATTAACATTATTATTATTATTATTGTTATGACTAACATTATTATTATATTATTATTAACAATATTATTATTATTATTTTATTAACATTGTTTTATAATCATCATTATTGTTATTCATAACAATATTGTTATTAGCAGTATTATTATCATTGTTATTAACATTACTATTATTTTATTACCATTATTAATATTTTTATTAACAGTATTAATCATTTTTTAACAGTATTATTTGTTTTATTATCATCATTATTATTGATATACTTATTATAACTATAGGGACGATAGTAAAATGGGGGTATTTAATTTGTTCCAGAGACAAATTCTATGCACAAGGACACAAGGACACTATCAGGAGAGAGACCTCGCATATGTTGCAGGCAGGGTTTTGCTGAACTGTCACTCTAGGTAGAATGCAATAAATGGGCGCCAGTGGTCCTTGAACTTAAACAGTATCTTATTTATTAACAGAACAATATTAATAAGGCATTGTAAGTAACACAATAGAGGTGACATAGCACGTGACAGATATCACATACTCACAAACCAGAGGGATGAGAAACAGCATAAATAACAATCAGCATGTAAATGCCACCCCAGCTCTCAGGTCACTGTAGTGGAATCTTCTACCCCTATGTCTGGCACTATGTCCCTACTCTTGGGTGGTATACCCAGGACTCTAGTCCTTACTAAATCTCCTTGTTGGAGCTCAGGCTGCTCACTAGCTACCCTACTCCTATCTATCACTCCTAGAGTGATCTATAACAGAATATAATCTCACATTAACTGGGCCTACCTGTTATTAAGGTCCCCTGGCTCTCCCCTATCCTCTGGGGAAACTCCAGAAAGTAAGAAGAGGCTGAGCACATGGCCGATCTTCTTTTTACACTTTTACACAGCGCCCCCTACTGGCCAAATCTTGCCAGAACAAGAAGACTAAAGGGAAACTAGTTTACCAGTTCAACATCAGGAGGAATAGTCTGATGCCTAATGACTATTACTGCGTTACCATTACACATTTATGCAGCATCTATACTGGAAAAATAAGATCTGTCCCCTATTTCTTTTGATATCCAATCTGAAACATCTTACATTTCGGCTGTCAATCAAGTGTCATATTATCATTAACTCTTTTGCTGTGAGCAGTTTTACTGTAACTGGAATGTTGACAGTTGGTATGTGTGAATTGCATGGTGGGAAATCCCCTCTCCCAGTGCTGATTCATAGTGATTACTGAGCATGCTTGACTCCACATTAAGTCATGTACATTGGAAGTCGGTTAAGATTAGAAGGGGGAATACTTAGCCTGAACAGTAGTAAGTGCTGTCTATTGAAAGCATGCAGCAACACACACCTCAGAGTAAATGCTGCTTACAAGTATTTATTTATAAATTTTAAGTATATTTTTAGTATAGTTGTCCTTAAAAGGCGAGTAAATATCTAATTAACGAATATGTAAAATGTCTATTATACCAATATGCGAGTAAATATCGAATTAACGAATATGCGATTAAAATGTCTATTATAGCAATACGCGAGTAAATATCGAATTACCGTAATGAATATGCGAGTAAAATGTCTATTATACCAATACGCGAGTAAATATCAAATTAATGAATATGCGAGTAAAATGTCTATTATACCAATACGCGAGTAAATATCAAATTAATGAATATGCGAGTAAAATGTCTATTATACCAATACGCGAGTAAATATCGAATTAATGAATATGCGAGTAAAATGTCTATTATACCAATACGCGAGTAAATATCAAATATGTAAAATGTCTATTATACCAATACGCGAGTAAATATCGAATTATCGAATATGTAAAATGTCTATTATACCAATACGTGAGTAAATATCGAATTAGCGAATATGCGAGTAAAATGTCTATTTTGCCAATACGCGAGTAAATATCGAATTATCGAATATGCGAGTAAAATGTCTATTTTGCCAATACGCGAGTAAATATCGAATTAACGAATATGTAAAATGTCTATTATACCTATACGCAAGTAAATATGAAATTAACGAATATGCGAGTCGTTTATGGGATAATGATCGAATGTTCGAACGCGAGTGCTCGAAGGTAGCGCGCGTAAGAGTAAAATCGATTTTCCTAAAGTATAGGAATACTTCCTATTAAAACATGTTCCCCAGACCATTTCCCAGGTCCCACAGCCATTTACATTAAGTTACTACTGATATTTTAATTGTATTTCATTCAAACTTTTCGAACTATTTGACTCCCATTGACTTTAATGGGTCCGTTTTCAAACTTTCAAAGTATTTATTTATAAATTTAAAGTATATTTTTAGTTTAGTTGTCCTTAAAAGGCATGTATATCCTGTGAATTATTATGGGCTTGTTGATTTTTCTATCCTATTGTCTCCCTAGTATTTTCAATGGGATGCCTGTTGATAATACTCAAGACATCCAAGATAAAGATAGTTCTGTTAGAAAATTTCCAGAAGTGTGACTTAACCACAATGATGCCTTACACTAATGGGCACTTTGGACCAGCTGTCACTGCAGTTATCAGAATCGTCTTTCAGAAATAGATCCCAGCACGGTGAAAACCTAGAGGTGCGGCCCAGAATAGTCATTCTTCCTCAGCTAAAGGGAATTTTAAGTGCAAAGGCGAGATATCCTACGTGAGAGACAATAAAGCCAAGTTCTAATAGGTTTATAATACGCTCATAAATTGAATAGAAATGGACTAGAACTCGAACACGAGTTTGAGCCGAACTATTCAAGTTCGAATGGACTCGGACTTCTCGAACTATCCCGGATTTCTCGAATTTTCAATATTTTCCAGACTTTTGATAATTATTGAATGTTCGAACGTTCGAGGTACGAATATGCGAGTAAAATGTCTATTATACCAATATGTGAGTAAATATCGAATTCTCAAATCCGCGAGTAAAATGTCTATTATACCAATACACGAGTAAATATCGAATTAGCGAAACTTCGAGTAAAATGTCTATTTTGCCAATACGTGAGTAAATATCAAATTAACTAATATGCAAGTAAAATTTCTATTATACCAATACGTGAGTAAATATCAAATTAACTAATATGCAAGTAAAATTTCTATTATACCAATACGCGAGTAAATATCGAATTATCGAATATGTAAAATGTCTATTATACCAATACGTGAGTAAATATCGAATTAGCGAATATGCGAGTAAAATGTCTATTTTGCCAATACGTGAGTAAATATCGAATTAGCGAATATGCGAGTAAAATGTCTATATAGCAATACGCGAGTAAATATCGAATTAATGAATATGCGAGTAAAATGTCTATTATACCAATACGAGAGTAAATATCGAATTAACGAATATGCGAGTAAAATGTCTATTATACCAATACGAGAGTAAATATCGAATCAACGAATATGTGAGTAAAATGTCTATTATACCAATACGGGAGTAAATATCGAATTAACGAATATGCGAGTAAAATGTCTATTATACCAATACGGGAGTAAATATCGAATTAACGAATATGCGAGTAAAATGTCTATTATACCAATACGGGAGGTAAATATCGAATTAACGAATATGAGTAAATGTCTATTATACCATACGGAGTAATAATCGATTAAAACGAATATGCGAGTAAAATGTCTATTATACCAATACGCGAGTAAATATCGAATTAACGAATATGCGAGTCGTTTATGGAATAATGATTGAATGTTCGAATGCGAGAGCTCGAAAGTAACGCACTTAAGAGTAAAATCGATTTTCCTAAAGTCCTGGATATTAGAACATGTTCCCCAGACCAATTCCCAGGTCCCACAGCCATTTACAATAAGTTACCATTGATATTTTAATTGTATTTTATTCAAACTTTTCGAACTATTTGACTCCTATTGACTTTAATGGGTCCGTTTTCAAACTTTAGAACTTTCAATAGTTCAGCCTTCTCTAAAATTGAACAGAGCTATAGATGAAGTTGATGCAGCCGTCTCCGGTATAGTACCCACCATAGGTATAAACTGTTCTCTCTAATGTATTTCTGTGGGTGCAGCCTGTGTCACTGGTTTTAAAATAGGAACTGTAGAAATATATCACCCTGGAAAGAATGTCAGCGCTATCAGATCAGAGGAATGAGCTTAATCCGTCTCTCATGGGCACATTCCTAACGTAATAATGTTTTGTCTCACTTGTGCTTTCCAAAAGATGATTCTGTCTATATCTATGTGCTGAAATAGAAATATAGAATATATTAGTAATAGCTGTAGAGTTAAATGGAATGTCCACCTTTCAAGCAAAAAACTAGTCTATTGTCAGTTACCTGCCCCCAACCCAACTGATACATTTTTCACTTTTTTACCAGCATTACTAGCAAGATATTTAAGGATAATGATTGGCCCCATTCTGGCAGAGTAATCTGGCTCCTCCCTTCATGCTGTCAATCAAGGCAGTGACTGCTGACATCACAACCAATGATTGACTGCTGTTTCACCTGCTGCCTCCTCTGCACATGCTCAAGCTTCTAAAAAGCT
Source organism: Hymenochirus boettgeri (assembly GCA_019447015.1). NCBI lineage: Eukaryota > Metazoa > Chordata > Amphibia > Anura > Pipidae > Hymenochirus > Hymenochirus boettgeri. Next base: position 17,049,568 of record CM033473.1, on the reverse strand, counting down.
CATTGAGAAGAGGGAGTAGGCAGATTCCTTTTACTAAAAAGGAATATAACTTATCATTAAATACCTGGTTACAGATCCATGTAATAAACTGGTAAAAATAGCAGTTGGGGTTGGGGACAGATAACTGACAAGTCACCAGTTTTGGGTTTTATGAGTGGACATGACCTTTAAATATATAAAGTATCAACACCGTCTGGTTGGATATAAATAACTGATCCCTAAATCATCCCTGCTGTGGGTACATGTACATGGGTAAGTGTGAGCATTCTTAAGCCTCGAACACATTGAATGTTCTTTGCCCTGACGAACGACCCCCGACCATTGAGGGTCATTTAGCTTTAATGTATGAGCCCATAGGAGAACATCTCTTTATAAATGTTATTGTAGAACCATTTGAAAGAAGAGCTTGCCATGGGCACAGGCCAGGATCTGCTATATTGAATTAGTAGGCAACAAATGAAAGCACCATCACTATAAACTATAACCTGTGCAATGGAGGCATAATTAGATTGTTAGCTCTCTGGGGTAAGGCCAGAGGTGAATGGCTATGTAAGAGGATAAATACTATACAATGCATGGCAAACTGTAGGGACATCTTACCTTAGTTGGAGGAGATGCTGGTGTCGAACGAGGTCCTATATCTGTTATAAAGTCAGCTCCCCCTAAGGAATGCTTATTTTATTTTACTTTAGTTCTCCTTTAAAAGATTAATTTAGTTGAAAGGAGGCATATTAATGAAATCACAGCATTCCTGTCATACACAGGGAGATTCAAAGTTTTTATCGTTAAAAATGGTGCTAATTTTGCCCCAACCAATCAGATCTTATTTAACATTTTAAAGCTTACATCTGATTGGTTGGGGCAAAATTAAAGATAAGAACTTTTATTGAATCTCCCTGACTGTGTTTTGGTTGTTTTATCTCCTGGTTCTACTATCAACAGAACAGAACAATCAATCATCCATTACTTTACATAGGAATCCATCCATGTGCAAGACATTCCAATGTTACATTTAACATGGGTTTCTGCACCTTAATAAATATGCCCCTTATTTAATTTGATGTACAGTGTTAAAAGCCAAAGCAATAGTTGAGGTTTGTACCATGTTAGCCATAAGTTGGATACATTTTTGTTTGCTCTACTTCTCTTCTGTTAAAAGCCAAACACAATATGGTTTCACTTCCTTTTTATAAATCTGATTTAGGGAACTCACATTACCCAATGTAACCAGATACATACAGGGTTATTCAATAAAATTTCTTATCGTTTAAAATGCTGCTAATTTTGCCCCAACCAATCAGATGTTAGCTTTCAAATGTTAAATAAGATCTGATTGGTTGGGGCAAAATTAGCACCATTTTAAATGATAAGAACTTTTATTGAATCTCCCTAATAGTGTTGATATTAGTTTATATCCAGCTAGAGGGTGAGCTTCAGTGCATCTCTGTCCAAAGGTGGCCATACACTATTAAGATTGTAATTACAATCTTAAACCGACTGATATTTTGACAGACAATGTTAATTGTACTAAGATGTACCATACATATTGTTTGACATTCAATTTGTTCCATGATTAATGATGAATGTCGTCCATTGTGAGGTTACATTACATTTACATTTAATTGGAACTTCAGAAAACACAATCATTTTACCAATCGACTTAAATAAACGACTTTCCCGATGGTAATTAAAATCGATTTTACGATCTAATGTCACATAATAAGATCGGGAAAATGTACAATTTTTCTGTCAATCAATGGAAATGTCGGATTGTTTGTCGGATTGTACATAAAATCGGCCTAATGTATGGTCACCTTTATAAAGAGTGCTTAGTTATGTCATCAGATTTCATCACTACTTATGTATGCCATCACTGACTTCATAACCTTCCTACTGTAACATATAAACATATTTGGAGTTTGTTCCCTGTACTGTATAAAAGCCCTTGGCACACATTGTTCTGTGTCTATAACCTGCTTCAGTCCTTATGCTTCTAAATGAACAACATTATCCATCAGTGGTATAACTAGGAATCACTGGGCCCCCCTGCAAAACAATTCTGGGGCCCCTATCCGTGCTTCATCCACAGTGGTTTTCTGGGAGGAGGCTATATCTGTATATATATATGCGGTTGCTCCCCCTACTCCCCTGTAGTTACACCCCTGTATTTAAACACAAAAATAACCAATTGGGGGAATCGAGGTATTTTAGCCAAGTAATACTTTATTCTATAGTCACCTATGAACGTTAAACTAGAATCCTGGGGATGATAAAATCAACACACAAAAGCCACATTCCAATCATTTTCATTAAAAGATTAATTCCGTGATGTAACTAAACCCTGAGATGGCTCTAAATATATCTGTTCCTCTGTACCAGCTAACAATGACTCAGTCTTTCTTCAAACCATCCGCACAGGAAATGATTATATCCCTAACTGCCTATTAGCATTGTGTGTCTACACTGTACACAACCTTATGGGGGATTCATTCAGCCAATAGGAGGAGAATAAGAATACATAAAAGTACAACTACACTGTAAATATTCATTTTTTAAAAACTGATTTCTACCCGGACTTTCCTGTATTAAAGATGGTGTGGAAGTACAGAGAAAGTCTGGCACAAGCAGTTTTCATTGTAGATACAATATTATATATTAGTATATATATAGTATTATATATACTACCAATTCTCCCTCCCTGCCAAGGGACTTTCCATTTTAGCTTTTTTTTCCTTTTAATACACTATTATTATTATTATTATTGTTGTGGATTTTATATAGTGCCAACATCTGCCGCACATGTATACATGTACAATTACATGTATACATTCACATCAGGCCCTGCCCCGAAGAGCTTACAATCTAATCACTTTATGTACACATACAACCTATCAGTATGTCTTTATGATTGTGGGGGAAACCGGAGTGCCCGGAGGAAACCCACGCAAGCACGGGGAGAACATACAAACTCCTTGCAGATGTGTCCAAGGGTGGAATCGAACTCAGGACTTCAGCACTGCAAGGCATCAGTGCTAACCACTGAGCCACCGTGCTGCCCCCACTATAGTTGTCCTTTACAATCAGGTAATTCCTAATATCACATTAGCCAATTTTTCACATCAAGACGCCTTCTACAAACCTTAACAACAACCCAATGCTTTATGCAGACTCTCTCACATTGTCCTCTGTGGCTTGAGACACAAATGGAGATTTGGTAATAGAATTTTTAAAGTTAGAAATAGAACTCAACTTATAAGGCTTTAGTTCCCCTTTAAAGGTCAAGCTGTCCTATTTATAATTTGGCTCGTTTTTATTGTTTTTATATTACAAGGCATTAATGGAGATTGCTGCCTTCTCTTCCTTGATATTCTTTGCCTTTTAGGAAGACGTTATCCAATAGGTTTGACTTTTTGTAATTACAATTTTACATTTGATCCTTTCACCATACTGGATGCATTGTATTGACTTTTGGTTCTTTATCTAGGCCTGGTGGCTGTGTTCCTGTTCATACAGCTTTATCCTGCTATACATGAGAGATATATAGATATATTTATTATAATTATGTCTCATACCAACTCCCCTACTTTCTGTTGGGCCCAAGGTTTCGGTCCTAAATACTTTTGCCCCAACCAATCAGATATAATTTGATATTTGAAAGCTAACGTCTGATTGGTTGGGGCTAAATTAGCACCATTTTTAACACTTTTACTGAATAACCCCAATCTATATTTTATTGGACAGAATACTAACCCAAGGTCCTGGTCCACTGTGGACCACCCACTTCATTAGACAGGAGGGCCAACCAATGAGAAGACACCTGCTATAAGAAGCACACACTTTCATGGATGATGCATTTCCTGGGGCAGACAGGGGAAGGATGGGTGCAGACCAGAAAACAGGACAGTTTAACCCAATTGAAATGTACTCCCAGAGGTGAGGACTTAAGCAGGACACATTTATATATTTAAGGGTATTTCTGCCTCATCTGTACGGGCTTGCTTGTCTGATCCCTGTATCCAGTCTTGATTGGCATCCTAATTCCAGCCCTCCTAGATCATTTTTCTTTCTCCATTGGATGAACCTTCAGGTACCCAGCATTTTCAAGGGTCTCTGGTCCTCACTTCCTGTCCGGACCTCATGCCTTCTGCTGTAATTGGATAAGATTTACCATACTGTTACCAGGACCCAGGTACCTTGGTAATCAACCTTTTAATCCATCATTCTCAATTATAAATTGTCTATAAGTTTCTATCAGACCCCCACAAACCTGACCCAGTGGCCTCCCTTTAAATCTTGAATAAGATAGGAAGAGAAGATAGGGAGAGAATTAGACTTCAAAGCTCCCCTTTGGTATAAGGTCTACCATGGAAACATGGGAAATTACACAGAAGTCTCTGTTCCTTATTTATCTTGCAGGACTTGGCAACAAAAATCTTTTGGCTACTTTTGTCCTTCAGATTTCCAATTGATCCCAAACATCTTTAAGGTTGAGGTCAGGGTTCTAAGGTGGCAAGTCTAGAAATGCTTCAACAGGTTTTAACTGTGAGTCTGGTTTTGCAAGTCATGCAGAGTCTGTTCATATAAACGTTCAGGTTTTTTTTATCATTTCTGACTGTGAAATGTGTCACCACTACATGTCACTGAAGGCAGCAGACAAACGCTCCTTTATTCCTTAAGAACGAGTCTTTAGTCACTGGTTAATTGTTCCGTCTTTGTATCGCACTACAATCACTTCTATCATAATGCAATAATGTTTTTACGAGCAGAATGCCCTACAAGACCTTTATAGCAGGTTTATTCAGCTTGTGTAGGAACATTTTGTCAGATGAAGATGACAAATGAGAGGAACAATGCATTCTTAGTAATAACAGTCTTGATGGGAGAGGGAAATTTAAATGGCCGTACAGTCCGCCATTCAGCCAAGAAATTCAGCACCATTCATCACTAAATGATTAGTTAATTATGCAAGAATCTGAGGAATACACTTACAAATATACAGCAGCAAAAGTGAAACTAAATGGATATGCAGAATATATACTGTATAGAGCAATCCTATCAACTATGCAATGCCGCCATATACATGTAGACTTTATATTCAGAACTGAAAACCCAACAGCATGGAACAGTTGTGATGGTGATCAGAGGAGCTTAAAGACTATTGGCCACCTGTGTTGTATGTATTTACTTATATTGAACTGAGCATATTCACATGCTGTCCAATCAAATGATCCCATTGCAAACCTAGGCGGAAACTCCAAATGTCATCGCTGACAACTGACCCACCATTCTTAAAAAGGCATGAAAGGGCATGTCTACCCTCAGAGAGAAAACCACTTATGTAGAAGCCCACAACACCTGCTTTTCGCTATACTTACCTTTACCAAAGACACTTTTAACATTCCTTACTCAACCTGATTCCTCGCCGATCCTCTCTCTGCTTCTCTGCAGCTTTTGGGTTTGGTTGCCAATCAAAGCTTGCATCGTGGCCAGTGGATGATGGCCAGACACAAAGATGCCTCCTCTGCTGCTGGGTGGCACGTGAATTATACGTACAGCAGCAGGTGAGGTGTCTTCTAACCGGTGAGGGATCAGACTGCATAAGTTATGTCAGAAAATGTTAATATATCAAAAAGTGGGTTTAGGGGGCTTCTGAAAGATCTCTCTGAGGTTAGACACATCCTTTCAAGCATAACTTCCAATGCCTGACTTTATACTGTATAATATAGAATATATACATTGCAATAGAGTACACCTCACCAGCGTACAGCTCAATAGATGTCTGTGCACCAATATCCCACAAAAAACCCATCCTGGCAGTAAGTTTTACCTACACAATATTGAAACTTAGGCCTGAAGGGCCTTCCCCTACACTCGCCCTGTCAGCCTGAACACATTACTGCAAACTATCAATACAGATTAAATGAGGAACTAATAGACACTCAGGTGTGGCTAAAAAAAATGAAATATTAATCTGGGTGTGGAGTGTTCACAACGAGATTTATTATATGTGACAGCAGAGGGTTGTGTTTGAAATGCTTACACCTGGGCTGAGAAGCTGCTGAATCCACATGACGGTATAATTTACACAGTAGTATTATTATAATGGTATAGATCTGTAACTATTACTAATTGTAACTATTTACGTCAGTTCAGATATCTTACCCAACAGTATATGTCATACTTTAAAGGGTAGTGCCCTCGTCCGCGCTCTCAATGACTTACAGGCACAGTATCATTATTCTGACGATTTTATCAACAACACATGAAGCCTACAGTAATAATCCGGCGTGACCATACACACAATATGTCCACAAGTTAGTGATGGAGGATGATCATATGATGCATACATCTCTCATATCCAATATTATTAGGCGTGTCATATAAACACACTCGATACTGCATATATCCAAAGGACTAATTACGGATCTACCTACACCCAATGTGTCTATGATGTAGACACATTGACAAATGAGATAACTATCATAGGCAGTGGCTATACTAAAGACGTACTCAATAAGGCTGAAAGTGTTCCGTTCATAAATATGACATATAAAGTAGCGGACACATGTGTAAAGCCTTAATACTACCATTATCAAATAGTATTGGATCCCCCACATCGTTGGTTGAGCGCCACTTGAATCTACATCATAGACACATTGGGTGTAGGTAGATCCGTAATTAGTCCTTTGGATATACCGTATGCAGTATCGAGTGTGTTTATATGATACACCTAATAATATTGGATATGAGAGATGTATGCATCATATGATCATCCTCCATCACTAATGTTTGTTGGTGTGTTTTAGGTGTTTTTAAGGTTTTTTTTTTTATAGTATTTAGAGTCGAGACATCCTAAAAGAAATGTTAATTTCACTAGTTTTGAGAGAACTTGTGGACATATTGTGTGTATGGTCACGCCGGAATATTACCGTAGGCTTCATGTGTTGTTGATAAAATTGTCAGAATGATGATACTGTGCCTGTAAGTCACTGAGAGTGCGGACGAGGGCACTACCCTTTAAAGTATGACATATACTGTTGGGTAAGATATCTGAACTGACGTAAATAGTTACAATTAGTTTGAGCAGATCTATACCAATTATAGTATGTATAGTAGCAATTTAAGCTACCATTTTTCTTGTGATCTACAGTAGTATTATTGCAATGCATGGTGTAGATAGAGAGGCCATAGATAGCAGGAGAAGTGAGGCAAATCCATCCTTATTGTCAGCAGCTGTGACATGTAAAATGACATCATTGTCTTGGGCCATGTGCTACTTTCTTGCAGGACACAAAAGAGTAGCTAGAGAATATGTCAAATTGTGGCCTTGGAGTGCTGCTCAGGACAGGTGCTAAGATGTGAGTCTTGCTTGAGACTCACTGGAATTGATCCTGCCAGGGAATAGCTACATTAGGTAAGTACCCAGGGGTTTATCTGCAATTGTTCCCTAAGGTGGCAGAATCTAACCGGCATTGTTTTCAAGCACAACATTGGTTGGTACAAGTGGCTGTGTGGACCTTGAAGTCTTACAAAGTTGATATAGACATGTACAGGTTTGTTTGAGATTTCAGTGTAATGTTTAAAGGAAAATTTCACTCTGAAAGCAACGTCAGCTGAACCTAAACCCCAATCTGACTGTGGTTTGTGGCCCTACGTATCTACACGTTCCCTACATGTCCCCTTCCTGATGTCATCCCCGTTTATTCTATAGGCCTAGAGATTTGGTACAGAGGGAGGTGGGAAGTAAATTTGATTAGATGTTAATAGTTATTCAGTCCCTATTGATTGTGGCGAAACACAGTAGAAGTGAATAGTCCTTCACTAAGATCAACATAACCAAATAAACCAACACAGCTACACAACGAACGGAGAAATCATTTCACCCAATTGATTTTCCGTCATTGTGACAAATCTAAAGCTGAATATAAACAGAATTCACAACACAACACTGAAAATCCTTTGCCCCCAAGGTAGGTACAGCACAGGACTGTGTACAAGTGCTCAGTGCGGAAGGAAAATTAGAACTGGGATGTGGGCTAATTACAGGAGGTGCCCCCTATGGGTGGGATTTATTATTGTAGATTTTTTATGGCGCCAACATCTTCCATGGCGCTTTACAATTGATACGTTCACATCTGCTTACAATCGAATCACTTTATTTCACACATACAACCTATCAGTAGGTCTTAATGATTGTGGGGGAAACCAAAGTTCGCATAGTTAAACCCAGGGAGAAAATACATAGATTGTAAGCTCTTCGGGGCAGGGATCTATTTCCTAATATGTCAAGGCACACCACACTTATTTTATATATAGATATATATGTATTCATAACCTTTGAAACTTTATTTATGTAAATTTAATTTATCTGTACAATGGCTTGAACTTATCCCCGTTTGTATACTCTGTATTTTATAATGTACAGCGCTGCGTACCCAAGTGGTGCTTTATAATTAAAATAATACATACATACTAATACATACATGCTCATTGTAGATGTATCCAATTTGAACTCAGGACTTTAGGCCAGAGTACCCCAAATCCCCCACCCCCAGGATTTACCACCTCCACATGAATCTATTAAATCATCTTTCTGATCATCAAGATCATCTAAAAGATCTTGGTTGCCATGGATTCCACATGAGAAGTTACATCTCCTGGATCTGCGTGCAGATGAAGAAATAACCGTTGGATGTGAAGGATCCCGTGATCAATATGTTTACGTGTATGTATCTTGGCACAGGGGAGAAATTCTCATTATTTGGCTCAGTGCCACCCACACGTTCCCACTGCAATAAATTAGGTGCAGGGAACCATCTGTGGAAAAGGAAGGAGAGAGCTGCAGTCATGTGAGCTTTTTCTGACTTGAGGTCATAGCTTAGATACCCACCGTATTGGAGGGCCAGGCTGGCATGCGGTCTGGTTAAAGGGGACGCACTCTGCAAAACTTACAATTAAATCAACTGATTGTGATTTTTCTTATATGTGATTAACTGCAAGGGGGAAAATAATGAGTTGAAAGGGCAACTACAAGTCTACACGGAAATTAGTTGGCTTTCTATTAGTATAAATATAATACACTGCCCTTCCATAGGGTAGGAAGTCGTTATAAGGTGAAGATGATGATGGAAATATATCTTCCAAGTTAAAAGGCAGCACACATAAGCCAATCTGGGGGGGGGGGGGGGGGGCACTGGCTGTCAGTCTGGAGCATTCTGATTGGATTTATAATCCAAATGTTGCTTTTTGAAATGCTTCTTTCTGTAGTGTATATGATGATATATAATATACCCCATACAGTAAATTATAAGGATATTAATATCATTATTGGAGACATTGCCTGCCTGCAACCCTATAGCCCCCCCCTCCAAACACACATACCTTGTAGCAAATACCTTATTGGACTCCTTCTTCTCTCTTACATATTCTGTACTTTTACCCCCTTCCCACCTAGTGGTGGGAAATCTACATTAGGATGGGCTGGCACAACATTTGTGTATAATAGCAGAAGGCTGATTATAGGGGGTGATTTTTTTTACAGTTGGGTCCCATAGGGATCCATAAGATGGGGGGATTATACTTTTGCTATTCAGAGCTTTAAACGTCAAAATGTCTAATGCCAACTAGTCTTTATTGGATTGACAGTTTAAGACATGACTCATACTCCCCACTGATCTCATTCGGTTTTATCTATATCATGTGCTCAATCATTGCATTTGATATGGAGATCTACATTACTTAGTTATAATTGGAATAAATAGGCAGTGGACACGTGTGTGCAAATTTGCTGACTAACAGACAAACATCAATAGCGAGTCACCCGGAAGAGATCAAATTTGCTTCCATGCACTAAGCGAATCAAATTATCCAATTGTCTGGTTGGGTAATGACCTGTGTGAGCTGTCCCTAGACTAGGAAAATGTTCTCCTTTCCCGATAATTGTCCTGACACCTTTCGGATGAGCCATCACAGAGCTGAAATCATCTCAGCAGATCAAGATGTCCCCACTGGCAGTGGAACCAATTAAAACAAATTTTCATCGTTATTGCTATTCAAATAAGAACTACCGTCTATTATTGGCTTGGCGTGGATGTCAGGATTTTGTAATAAATAGGGTTCGGGACATCATTTAATACAATTTGTTTCAGAAGAGAATACCTACCCCTTTCATGTACAAATCTTCTTTGAGGACACCAGGACATCTCATGTGAGAAGAAGATTGAAGATGTTGTACAAGGAGCTTCATTCAATAACTCAAGAAAGGACTCAATCCTAGGAAAATTTAATACATACAGTACTATACTGATATAAGAAACAGCTCAGTTGCCATATTAGATTCAGACTGGGATTTGTCTCCCTTCTAAAGCAAAATTAGATTGGAGGGAGTGGTACAATAAAAAAAAAGTTTAAGCAAGTTCTGTGAAACAAAATTATTATTATTTAAACCTATATTCCATATATAAACATACATAGGGGGTTATTCAATAAAAGTTCTTATCGTTTAAAATGGTGCAAATTTGGACCCAACCAATCAGATTTTAGCTTTCATATGTTACATAAGTTCTGATTGATTGGGGCAAAATTAGCACCATTTTAAACGATAAGAACCTTTATTGATTCTCCGTTAGTATATTCAATACAGTGTTTATTAGCGCATAATCGTGCTACATATTTGATATTTAGCGGTCAAAATGGCACCTTCTTCAGACATGTCTGAAGAAGGTGCCATTTTGACACCGAATTGCACATGTGTACCACGATTATGTGCTAATAAATACTGTTTGTAATAAGTGTGGTGTGTGCTAATTAGAGATGGACACAAAACCGAACTAGAGCCCGAGTTCGAGACGAACTTTATGAGTTCACTCGAACTATTCAAACTAGTTACTTTTTCTGGACTCGCAGCTGTATTTTCAGTAATTAGCATAAATTTGGGCCGTTCACTAACCCTAGAATGTATTGTTCGCTAACCCTCAAAAGTATTGTTCGTTTTCGATAACCCTCGAATGTACGGGTCGCTTTTGCTAACTCTAGAATTTATCGTTCACTAACCTTTGAATGTAGCCTTCGATTTTCGGCAATCTCGAAAGTATCGTTCGTTTTCAGTAACCCTCGAATGTATAGATCATTTTCGATAACCCTCGAATGTATCGTTCACTAACGCTCAAAAGTATTGTTCCTGATATTCCACATACATTGGGTATTCTTCCTATTGTCTTCATATTTGTTGAATCAATTGATTTCATTCCATTTTTTATGCTTTGCTGTGGTCAGTAGTGTCCATTTTAGGTCTTCCCAGCATGCACCACTACCTTGGAATGTTCTTAACAGTAAGTTTTACTGATTGGCTGTTCATTGGGTCAACAGAATATGTTCAATGTTAATGAATTTAAATGAATTAAATTTTAATTTAAATATTAATGAATTTATCCTTTAATTTTCTACTGCAACTTTAAAATCTTGTAAACACGTCAGATAATTTTTGCCTGACGAACGACCCATCGTGCGGCATTCGGGCGAAAATTAAGCTTTAACGATCTTCTAAGACCAAAGATCCACGACTATTCTCGTATTTTTACAACGATCAGCCTGGCGGATTCGTTCTGCCGATTGTCGTTTGTTTGTACAAAGTCGGTAGATTATCGGTAGAGTGTAATGGAAGATTGAATGAAATACACATGTGCAACATTTCAAGATCACGCGATATTCCGAACGTCACTTAATACGTACGTCATGTAACACCTTTACCAACGAACGTTATCTATCCACTATCATTGATGTATGTGCAGGCGTCGTTGGCAGAATTAGTGTATAATGAGACGGTTGCTGAACGTTCCTCGGGCACATCGTACGAAAATGATCTGACGTGTGTACGAAGCTTAACTGTTGATCAAGGTTCAACCTGGTCTAAATTGAAAAAAAAAAACAATAAAAAAAGGTATTCATTGTTCACAAAGCAAACGAGGAAAGACTTTTAAGGAAATGCTGGGAGTTGTAGTTTGACAATCTAGAGGACATACCTGTATGCACTTCCAGCATTGAGATAGGAAAATCATTTATTTTATTTAGTGTCCGAATTAAAAGGCCCCTAATGGTCATTTCATAGTTTCTCCCCTTCCTATAAACCAACAGTCTCTTTTCATTGATATTGTCCTATTGGCAGTGAATGTAAATGTAGGTCTCATACAGACAGAGCCTTGTTCTCTAATGAGGGTTCTCGTCCCTAATGTGGCTCTGGGTGCCTGGGACGATAGAAAACAAAGATTGCCCTATGCAAATCACAACACAATGCCACCCATTCAATGCAGCTTCATTAGAAACTCTACACAAACACAACAGTTTGGAATGGGCAGTCATCTATGAAGCTATTTCAGAGGAAAACAGATAATTGGAATGTAATTTGCCTATGTGAAGCATGTGTAGCTTACTGGCAAGGCCTGGCGGCTTTGGAGGGTTTGTGCCTTAATGCAAAAGGAACATTAAAAGCATAGTGCAAGGAAAGCTTAATGGGGAACGCAAGCTAAAATGATAATGAGCCTGAATGGAAAATAGAATTCCTTACTAGCAGGTAAAGCTAGGTACACACAGTACAGATTTCTGAAAGATGAAAGACAGGATCTGCAAGATCTGCCATCTTTCAAAGATCTGCATAGACACAGCCCCGAGCGTTCTCCCTATGAACATCATAGGGAGAACGCTCGGGACTGTGTGTCCCTATAGGGAGTCTAGCGCGGCCAATGGAAATTTTCCCGACCCGATCGTTCGGCGGCTGCGTGCTCATTCGGGGAACGAACGTACACACATAACGATAAAGCCCCGATAACGACAGTATCGGGGCTTTATCGTTACTGTGTGTACCCAGCTTTATTTACTCTAGAAAACATCAGAAAATAGAGCAAAAGGGCTACACACTGTATACACATTATAATAAACTATTATTTATGCCCATAAGTTAAGTGTGAAAGAGGGATAAAAATACCCTCCAGTAATTTATCAAAATTACCTTTGGAAGATTTCAAGGGCAACTATAATGAAAAAAATGACATTTCCTAATATATAAAATAACACATATAACTTACACTGAGGTGTGTGTACGTGTTTTGTTAAGGCTCAGTATCCACCCTGACTAAGCATTCTCAGTAATAATCACTCTCAGCACTGAGCCAAGCAGCCATTGCAAACCACAGATGCCAATTCTTCTGCTGGATCACATTATGTAGTGAAGAAGAAAATCTGTTTTTTTTTTTTTTTTAGATTAATTTCCCAAATCACAAGTTTCACACTATGTATCACTATGATGCAATCCAATGAAATATCCAGTGCAATTTTTAGTGATGTAACTATGACATCACTAAAACTATATGGCACAACTGTCCAGAGATGGAGAAAGAGACAAAGACATAAACCTAGATAATTATTTAATACGGTCTGTCAGCCATATGGTCAAAATGAATAATTCAACAATTCATGTGAGTCTATGAACGCATTAGGGCTGGCTATGAATTATTTACGGCTGATGAGAATGTGGCTATAATACACAGTAGAATGTCCGGTCTTTATTGATATCATTGGTAGAGACACCTAATTCTTTTAGGGCTTGGTCCTAATGCACCACGGGGAAAAACACAATCAGGGAGATGTATTAAAAGTTCTTATCATTAAAAATTATGCTAATTTTGCCCCAACCAATCAGACATTATATGACATTTGAAAGCTAGCATCTGATTGGTTGGGGCAAAATTAGCACCATTTTTAACGACAAGAACCTTTATTGAATAACCCTGAATGTATTTTCCTTTGTGCGCTTGTCTGAGTTTACTACTTTCCCATAGCTTTGTGGGTAAACGTACCAAAAAAAGTAGCATGTTTGCATTCCTTTAGACTTGGACTGAAGTGCAGAATGGACACAAATGGGCCTTGAACTTGGGGGTACACAAGACCAGAACTCAACACACATAGTGGGAATAAAATAGTAAAAAAAATAATGAAAAAGCTTCTTACTGCAGGTTTCCTAATAATAAAGAACTTTTCCTGGTATCTACTGCAACTCAATGCAGGTAAATTGTCCACCTCCCTAAGGCTGGGTACACACGGTAAGATAATAGAGTTGTGTATCGGTCGGATGGCCGAAAAGATCTTACCGTGAGTGCGGGTCTGCCGCGAGCATTCATCCGGATCAGACAAATGAGCCCATTGGTAAATCACGCCCGATTGTGTGGTTCCCTAGTTGTGCGAACTGTCAGCCACGGCCACTGTTGCCGCGACTGACAGTCATTTGTCCCAACCAAGCGATAGCTAGTAGCGAACGCTCGGTCGGGACAAATAATTTCCCCGTGTGTACCAAGTCTAACAACCCCTGTAGCTAGTAATAGACCTGATTGCCAGATAAATATGGGTACATATGGTACATTTACTAGGCAATGGTCCCCATTGGATCCCTACACTCTGTACCCTGAATTATCATGTTAGGCCAGTATCATGTCCAACCAATGGTGTCCTGTGAATGTTTGGGCTCAGCACCATGTGGCTATTGCTTGGTAGGCCCAGGATGCAGCCACCGCTCTTTAGACTTAACATCCAGAGTTCATTAAAATAAATATGTTTATGGTCCAGTTCCTTCCCCACATAGAGAACCAACATGGAGTCTGAATTCTACTCAAGCAAGGTTACTGGCATCTACTGACATATAAAGTAAACTTGTTCCCTCTCATATTGTGTTGATATTTAGATAGGAATTGTCCAGGTTATCACAATAATTATTTTGTCCTCCGAGAGGGTTAATAGGGATTTTATATCAGGACTGGAAAAAAAAACCAGGAGCCAAGTAGCCAATACACTTGGAAATTTACACCTGGCAACCAACATCCAAATTGGCATTTCCCACACTTTAATTGCTATGGACCCCTTCCCTCCTCTTCTTTTGTTCCAGCTCCAGTGTTGATCTTCCTGGTAGCAGACGTCACTCATGGCTTTGATGGTGATGTCATGTCAATGACTCATGGCTTTCCGCGCAGCTGTACCCAATACCCAATACACAGAATGCTTTCTTGTCTGTCTTTGATAGTGACAGTGCAACAATGACCAATTGCCAAGTGTTACACTGGGCCACTAGGATAAAGGGATTTAGCCAAAGGTTTGACTGACATTCGTCCATTATGGGTGAGAAAGTACCATGATATATCCACTAGATCAGATGTAAGAATGGAAGTAGTATCAGAGCTCTCCATCTCCCAGTGATCACTGCAGTTTGACCATATTACTGTCTGATCCAATTTGTTAGTCTGTGGGCTGTACCACTATACAATGTAATTTGTAATGTAAAAGGTATCACTCTATACCATGAATTAGCTGTTTCATCACATTACAGTATCACAGTGTTTTATGGCGTGTGAACATTGAAGGTCTGAATTTAATACTTTGTAATAGTTAGTATTCTTTCTATTCCAATAAGTATAATAGACAAGGCAGCTAAAAAGCTTATTACAATCAGTGTGAGATAGGTGCTCCCCCTGCTGGAATACTTTGAGAGTCACATGAAGACATGTTCCATTATCTTTCCATCCTCTTCATTTGAAGTGATTTCCACTATTCCATCCTGGGATATGACAATAGACATAATCTTCTCAGAGAGCAGCTGGTAGTTATTATTTAAACATTCATCGGCTATCTCTACCCATCCTTCTGGGGTGCAAGCCACATCATTAAGGATGACCTGCTCCAAGGAATCTGTGGGATGAATAACATAATGGGTGTTAAATGTTAATATATATAATATATGCCCTACCCCCACCACTGAGCATAAAGGTGTCTTTATCACTTTCAAATAACCAGACGAGAAGAGACTGTCCCCAATACTACGTTCAGACTGAGATTGTAAATGAATGTGCTATTCTGCTGATCTGTGAAGGCTGGGAATGGGTTTGATACTCAGGCTGGAAAGACACTAGCAGGGCTTCCCAGGGTTTAAAACCACAGAATTTCCCTGCATGTACTTCCTAAACCACATTACAAGGCAGTGGGTTCAATTTTTATCTTTGTGCTCTCTATTTATTTAAAGGCAAAGATTTTATGTAATTGTAAAACAACTTACAGGGTAATTCAATAAAAGTTCTTATCGTTAAAAATGGTGCTAAATTTTTCCCAACCAATCAGATCTTATTTAACATTTGAAATCTAAGGCTCGGTACACACCAGCAGATATTTTCGGCCGACAGACAGATTTCATAAAAATAACTGCTAGTTTGATGCGGCCAGCCGTGACCGACCTCGATCGTCTGTTCGTCTGGATTGGCCAAACGAAAAATCGGAAGTGTCGGTAAATTCCGATCGATCGTGCGGTTCCGTATGGGACTTGATCGTTTACAAATTCGGCCGCGTCTGAATTTGATGCGTCCGACGGACATTTTTCCCGTCCGAACACTCGCTCGTAGCGAGCACTCGGTCGGGACAAATAGTCCCTCTGTGTGTACTCAGCCTGACATCTGATTGGTTGGGGTAAAATCAGCACCATTTTTAACGATAGGAACTTTGATTGAATCTCCTTGTAAGAGTTTCTATGCTATCTTCCAATATGGCTGTTAGGGAGCAACACCGGCCTTCACCCGAAAGGGATTTTTTGCACTTTTTATCACAACAGACACAAGCAGCCCCACTACTAGGACTTGATATCAAACTAATGGCTGGAATAACCTGCAAATACCCAATATCTAGCAGTATTCCAGCACAGACAATGCTATTTATCTCCAGTTAATCTCATAGGCTATATAAATCGATACTTAGATACGATGCACAATGTCTACGAACGGCTGTTTGGGCAATAATCAGCCCATGTATAGGCACTTTATCAGCCCCGCCAGGCGGATCTCCAAACGAGCGTCCGTTTCTGCACCCACAATCGCACGTGTACAAACCTTAAGCTCTTCAGGGCAGGGATTTCATTCCTAAAGTGTCAAGCCATGCTAATTTATACATAATTTATATATATGCTTTCTCAACGGATGTAGGAAATTGTATTTAATTTGTCTTTATCTTTATAATTGCACTTATCCCCTTGTTTGTATACTCCGTATTTTATAATGTACAGCACTGCGTCCCCAAGTGGCACTTTATATATAAAATGATACCTACACATATACAATAATAATAATAGGCTACTGGGTGACCATTTACATGACTTACGTTCTCCACAGTTGTGAATAGTTTCTAAGAGCTGAAACCCAAACTCCTTGTGATCGATAGAGATAAGTGACAGCACGGCCTGACCGACAGATAAGGCAGCTGGTTTTCCATTCCGCTCCTTGGTCAAACCATAGATCAGCTCAGCATTGGGGCAGTTTCTAAGTAAAAACACGTAGTCCTCTAAAATGAAAACACAGAGCAGAGTGATATAAATAAATTCCCAATAAACACATAAAGCTAAATAACAAACACGTGGTTCTCTGATATGATGCAGCAAATGGATTCATTTGGAGCCTGAGATTTGAAAGGGGAACTGTGGTCTCCATAAAATGTTCCCCCGTTTAATAGACCTGTTGATTACTTTTCAAACAAGCTCAGGATCATGTTTGTACCTGCAGCCCATACAAAGTTATAATCATAAAGAGGTTAACAATTACTGCTTGCACTGTCTTTCTTTCCAGGTAGGGAGTCAGCAGTAATGCAGTTTAAATGCAACCAGCATGTGATAATTTCCATTATTTAGAGCTTCCTCCAATCAGTCAGTGACCTGGTTACCCTACAGGGGTTGCTATGATGTTCTTGCTAAAGGGAACCCCACAGGTATAGAGCTACTGATTCCATTCCACGGTCCACACTGTATGTCAGGTTTGTCAAACTTGTGGCCCTCCAGATGGTAGAATACTACGACTCCCAGAATTCCCTGTTTGCAGTATGCAGTTATGAATGTTCACTACATGTGAACTTTGAACTTTAAACATGACAACTATGACTTTGGTGCATGTAAAACGTGTTCACATCGATCTGTTATTACAGACACAGACAAATCGATATTCTTATATAACATTTTGTGAGGAAATTGAAAAGGATTTATACCTATTGTAAAGTGTTTGCATTGAGAGGTGTAATCCAGCGCCCCCTGCACCTGGCCTTGCAAACACATACACAGCGCAGCCTTCTTGTAGTTAGGACACTTCCTGTAGATTAACTGAGCCAGTGCCAGACACGTGCTCTTGTAATACGGCTTCCTCTGTCCGTAATCGTAAATAAAATCCCCCATCGCCTCTGAATACATTATCCTTAAAATTGATAGACAACAAAAACGTGGAGAAAAACCCTAGTGAGTAACAATAGTAAATATTAACCTTTGTACAATTTTTTTGTTGTATAAAATAGGAAAATCACTTTTTTAATAACCCTTAAAAGATTCAATATAAAGTGTGCATTTCATTTGATGTACACGTAGGAATTTACAGAACATACCAATGCAGGGTACCAGATTGTCTTATTTTGTTGGAATTCCAATTTAGTTCTCCTTTAAAAGTAAAGTTTTGTATTGCCAATATTTACCTAAATTTAGCAGAAGGAGCATCCAATATCACTGTCATTTCTTATCAATCATTCACCAAGAGGGTTTCATTAGGTATCCAGTCTCACTACTGTTACACATTCAGTTTCTCTGCCCTTCCCCACAAATCACTGTTGACAAAAAATACTAATGTGACAGAAGTGAAACTGGATACGTCATGTAACCCTGTTGCTGCTTCTACTACAAGAGTTTTCTAATTTGATAGGTTGTACGTCAGTGATATGAAGACAAGAAACTTGATTTAGCAAATGCAATAAACAAAGTCTAAAGTTGCTTTTGGACTTCTCTTTTAAGGTGCTGCACAGGGACGTTTTTAGGCTTAGGCCACCTAGGCAAAGAGCTAGGGCACCTATGTTAAACCAGGGCGCCCAGTGTTCTCCCTGGCACAGGGGAGGACCGGGACACTTTGGCCTAAAGGGAAAATACAACCAAGTGGCCCTTTCACAGCAAATCACATATTTCTTGATCAAGCCCACTTTGCTAAGATCACACACACTTTTTTTAAGTTATACCCATTTTTAAGGATACTTTTGCCAATTAACAAAGTTGCCTGCAAGTGTATGATGTGGTTAAGCTAAGTAACAGACTAATAAAATGGAGGGCTAACTTAACACTGGCTAATGCTCTGGAGGACTGATAACACTGGCTTATGATCTGGAGGGCTTACAACACTGGGAAATGATCTGGAGGGTGACAACACTGGGTAATGGTCTGGAGGGCTTACAACACTGGCTAATGATCTGGAGGGCTGACAACATGGACTCTATCTTTTTGGGACAGGGGGGGACTCTGCCTTTTGGGACAGAGGGGGGGACTCTGCCTTTTGGGACAGAGGGGGGGCTCTGCCTTTTGGGACAGGGGGGGGACTCTGCCTTTTGGGACAGAGGGGGGGACTCTGCCTTTTGGGACAGGGGGGGGACTCTGCCTTTTGGGACAGGGGGGACTCTGCCTTTTGGACAGGGGGGACGACTCTGCCTTTTGGGACAGGGGGGGGACTCTGCCTTTTGGGACAGGGGGGGGACTCTGCCTTTTGGGACGGGGGGGGGACTCTGCGTTTTGGGACAGAGGGGGCGCGCCTTTGGGACAGAGGGGGGACTCTGCCTTTTGGGACAGAGGGGGGGACTCTGCCTTTTGGGACAGAGGGGGGGACTCTGCCTTTTGGGACAGAGGGGGGCTCTGCCTTTGGACGAGGGGGGACCTGCCTTTGGGACAGAGGGGGGGACTCTGCCTTTTGGGACGAGGGGGGACTCTGCCTTTGGAGAGGGGGGGACTCTGTCTATTGGGACAGAGGGGGGGGGACTCTGCCTTTTGGGACAGAGGGGGGGACTCTGCCTTTGGGACAGAGGGGGACTCTGCCTTTTGGGACAGAGGGGGGGACTCTGCTTTGGGACAGAGGGGCTCTGGCCTCTAGCGCCCGTTCATGTAATGGGCTTATGTCTAGTGTGTAATATAAATCAATAAATAAGCCACTGAACTTTTAACAAAACCTTTTTTGTTTCTATTCATTCTGATTGTATTGTAGGCTGTTTTATTGGCCTTTACTGAGTTATTTTTTGGACTTTTACAGTCCCTATTATCCTTGCTATAAACAAGTGTGACAAACCTGAAGCGGATCCAGACCGAGTAAAGAAGGAACTGTTGTCCTATGATCTAGTGTGCGAGGAGTTTGGGGGTGATATCCAAGCCATAAAGATCTCTGCATTAAAGGTAAGATAGTTTTGCAGGGATTAAATTACAATTTCAGCAAATCTTTATAGATTGCTCTTAGGCTAAGGCCACACTGGACCAGACAGTAACGCGTGTGAAAAGATGCACATTGATACAATTTTGCATTACCGTTTGCGTTGTGAATTTGCATTATCTGAGCGCATGCAATCTGCTAAAAATTGGTGATTGGATGTGCTCCAAAAACAGACCACAGCGTATGCAACTGGACACCACACTGATGAAGTGACGAGGTTTACGTCACGAAACGCGTCAGGAATTTTGATTGTCTCCCTCTGTGAAGCATGCTTCTGTCGGCAATAAAGTTAAGTTTTATTCATAGTTGGTAGCAGTTCCGTCATCTTCTTTTTCATGGACACCCCACTGCCATGCGTTTTTCGCTCTAGCAGATCTCAAAACGCAATTGTAAGCGTGTGAGGAACACGCAAGTGTGCCCTAGCCATTACTGTTTACAATCAACTATTTATGAGTTTTTTTTTAACACTGATTCAAATTTTTTTTTCAAAAGACATATTCTGAATGAAATGTATTGACTACTATGATGTAGTTATATTGGGTGTTTGCAGCAGGGATCTTTTAATCAGATAAGTTTCTTTTGAGTTATTAAAGGAGCTTTCTTGACGACAATTTACCCCAAATCTATGCCCTTATAGTACTGCAAACCAGTGGTGTAACTATAGGGTCTGCAACAGTGGGGGCCCAGGAGATAAGAGGGCCCGCGATCCCCTCCAGATGTTTTTAAACACCGATACATGCGGTCACTGTTTAAAAGAACCAGCGGAAGTTTTAAGACGGTTTAACTTCTGTGTCCCGGCTATACATCTTACTATAGTCAATGGTACATTGGCACTGTAGGCTTCACGGCAAAACAAGTTCATTGAATGAACATTAGAACATTGAAATGATATGTGTAAACCGATTAAATCGGAAACAGTCTCATTTCACACTGGGACGTGTTTACCTTTTTAACATGAACATGTGACCATTAACGCGCCCCTTAATCGACCAGAGAAGAAGGAAAGTACCGAACGCTGCATTTAGATACATCAATATTGTAACTTTCTAACTTTATAGGTTTTTTATTTATAACCATAAGTGCATTTTCCTTTATATACATATTTTGATGGTTACAAATAACACTATTATTAATATTATATGTCATTCTCTACATTATAATATAACCAGATAGCATCTGTCCATGTTCTTCTTTAGGGGCATAACTTGCAGGAATTAGCAGAAGCAACAGTGACATTAGCAGAGGTGCTGGAGTTAAAAGCCGACCCCACTGGGCTAGTGGAAGAGAACCGTTGTCGAGTCTCTGTACAGACAAGGGGAAAGGGTAAATATTCATTGGCTATCGATGTGCCACTGGTATCAATATGAATTTGTTGTATCGGAAAATGTAATCTTTATTGTATTCTTTTTCCATAGTCCAAACCACAGCCATAGTGCAAAGAGGACCTCTTAAAAGGGCTCTGTGTTGGTCGCTGGTAAAACATGGGCGAAAGTCCGGTTAATGTTTGATGAGAATGGTGCTTCTTTAAGCCAGGCTGGTCCTAGCACACCGGTTGAGATTGTTGGCTGGAAAGAATTACCGTCTGCCGGGGATGAGATTCTGGAAGTAGAGACGGAGGTAAAATTCCTCTAGATCTCCCTAAGTTTTCATTTCGATTTAATGTTAAATATTATGGAACATTAGCAGGATGACCCTGACTTACCTAGAATTCTTGACCCTAAGTTTGGAAAAGGGCTTGTTCACCACTCAAATTAAGCCATTAGGGGTTTCCATGTGACATATACACATTACAGGGCACTCATAGTAATATTCTGTATATAGTGAACATTATATAAGCAGCACCTACAGGACGGAAAAACTGTATGGCGGGTACCCAGCTTAACGGAGACCACAAATATACAGGTAATATAGCCTGAGAGCAGCTTTGTGCAACAATGATAAGGAAATCCTGGGGTTTAGCTGGATCACTCTGCGTGCACAGGAAGGTCTGGGAAGGTAATAAGGTGCTAGAATGGAATAGGAGACCCAGTCAACTACACAGTAAAAATTCTATTAAAAATAAAAAGTACCTGGGGCGGGAGGTAGGGTTGATTTACCTACCTCTTAATTATGTTCAGTTACAGCACATACATTTTCATCTGCAGGTTAGTGTCTTTGAGTTTCCTGTATTAAAGATAGTGCTGAGAAAGCCTGGCAGAAGCAGTTGAAAACAATATTGAGCGGTACGAAATATCCTTCTCTGCCCCAGGTACTTTTCCTTTTCATTGTTTAAAAAACATTGATATGCCCTATAGTTCTTCTTTAAAGGACATGTAAACGGTGCCAAATAATCTTCAACTAATCACACAGGAAAATTACCACCAATCAAAGGGCATGCCCACCCCTCCAAAAGGTAATAAGGTGCCCCCAAACCTTGAGTTCGTGAGGTTCTTACCTTTTGAATATGCTGGTAACGTTTCTAACCAGCCTTCATTCCCCCTCTGCGTTCTTTTGCTTGCTCCGTGACTTTCCGTGCACGGAAGCAAGCACAAGTGGCCAGAATTGCGCCTGTGATTGGCTGAGATGCAATGTCTCAGCCATCATAGGCGCGCTGCTGGTCCGAGCCATTGTAGGTTGCAAATGAAGGTTGGTAAGTAGCGTTACCACATTCACTTTAGTGTCTCTTTAATGCCTTTCTGTCAATGGATTGCTTATAGAATGATTGCATTTGCACATGGATAGCCCAAACCTTAGTGTTGGAGGAAAGGAATGTGGCAGGCTTTAGACACAGGTAATATGACTTTACAAGTATACTCAATTTATTTAAATAATAAATGTATTCAATTTGGATAAAGATACACACTAACTCTCATGTACCTTTGCATTTTTGGCATGTTGTATTGACTCTATTGTCTGTTCATTACTCCATCCTCTGCCGCTACCACCAGTATAATGATATCTGTCAATGAGCCCCCCTCGCTCGGATTGCAGAGAAGGCTGCATGTCCGTGTGTCCAGAAAGGTTATCCTCTCCCCCGAAGGTAAATGAACTAGGGATAGACAAAGGGTATTTAATACACGACGTGGGGAACTGTGGTCACCATACATGTGGCCTTTATTAAAAAGCGCACATTCCTACTTTTAAAAGACTACAATAATCATGCTTCAGTCTATCCAAGGCTAAAGCAGTATATAGGGTGGATTTTCTTGCTAATACAGTGAGCTGTGATATCAAAAGCAACACAGCTCCACACCCAAGTCCCAGGTTGGAGCATAACCAATGCTGAAAATATTTCCTCTCTCCCTAAGGTGTCTATAGGTAGAGGAAAGCACAGAGAATGGTTACAGGTCTGTAACTAGCTTCAGAAAAAGATCTATTTTAGGGGTGAGGCTTTTACAGTACATCATTTGCCTAAGTCAAAGACTCAGACAGACAGGACAGACAAGGAAGTGTAACTTTAAAAAGCCTATTATTTTATCTAATAATATTTTTATCTAATATCCAGAAAAGCTAGAGACATCATCCTAGACTGTTTGGAAGGTGTGAGAGGCTCATTTAAATAGAGCACACTTGTATGGAGACCATATGAAATGACTGCTCTCTGGCACAATCAGTGCCCCCCCCCGCCCCCCAACATCCCTTTATCTCCGACAAAGGCTAGCACATGCTAAAGAATAAATAAAGAACATAACCGAATACCCTACTAACATCAGACCTTACCATTAAATGCACGAT
The DNA here is from genome assembly GCA_019447015.1 of Hymenochirus boettgeri. Taxonomy (NCBI): domain Eukaryota; kingdom Metazoa; phylum Chordata; class Amphibia; order Anura; family Pipidae; genus Hymenochirus; species Hymenochirus boettgeri. Next base: position 17,025,569 of record CM033473.1, on the reverse strand, counting down.
GTGCTGGGTATGCCTCCAGCTTCCATTGCAGCCACTTGGTTTTTCTTAACTGATCAAGCAAAGTTGTTTTCGTGATCTACATGTCCCATTATAGACGACAGGAGGTCTGGTACCAACATGCCGGATCAGAAGGGCCCCTATAGAAAAACAATAAAAAAACAATACAATAGTTAAAACACTATATATTAGTTACTATATGGGAAGTAGGAGACATAATTCCTACTCCTGGGGGGGTCTGTAAGCAATAATGAATTCTTTTGGTAAAGGTAAGCATAGAGAAACTGTGTATTTAGAGGGACCCTAACCTGCCATAAAAGCAACTGTGGGGTGGACAATTCTAGATTTTTTGGGATAGTCTTGTCAATACCTTTTCACAGCATCCTTATATTCTCTGGTTTTCTCTCTCTAATCTTTGCGTATTTAAACTTCATGCCAGATTTCTTAATCGCTTCCTTTATCCACTCCACGCTCAGGACCGACGTGTCTTCTAATGAATCCAAATCCAGTTTGGTATGGAGAAGAGCTTTATACACATGATCTGAGGAGCAACAACATTGTCTTAATGAATTGTTACAGTGTAGGGGAGATGGGAGTGTGTACTGAATTATAGGCGAGTAAAGAAGGTAACAAACACCTGACCTAAAGCTGTGTACACATGGCTCCATATTTCAGCCCGACCACCACAAATAGAATTTCATTCGGTCAGGCCAAATGTTGGTCGAACATCAATCAGACACGCTTGTAAAATTCACCTGATTGGTAATCGTCCATATTCAACTGGCAATATTTCAACCAGGCCATCCGGTTGACTGCGGTGACCAGACAAACTATGGGGCCCGTTACCAGCTTTAGGGCATCTCTTGCTAACTGCATAATCTGCCACTAATGCTCTGATTGCTAAAATATGCGACTGTATATAATGCATTATATAATGCATGCAATGCTTGCCCTGGAGGCTCCTAAGATTAAACTAGGACTTACCAGTATCTTTATTCATTGCTCTAGCCAGATCAGCTACGGTCATATTGTGCCATATTTCCACTTCCTGCTTTTCTTGCTTAGGTTTGACAGGGGATAACTTTTGTTTTTAAACGATTTGGCCTGAAAATCAATACAAATTGTAAATCCAAATGTTCGCAAGAAAACATTCCAACAGATAAAACCTTACATTTCCTTGGCACAGCTGACCAAGACTGCTAAAATAAAAAACCAGTTAAATTCCCTAATGCTGGATAACTGAATAGTTAGATGGATTTGAAGCTGGATTGATCTAATATCGAATAAATCTGCGGTATTACCTCACTACTTTTTCTGCTCTCTCTTTGTCCTGCCAATTGAAATGAATCAATGGCCACACTTTAAGCTCTAGACTTGCATTACAAAGATGCACTACTTATTTGGGATTTTAAATCTGAGCTGTAGATCCTTAAAATAATCATTTGAAATACAGTATTTACAGGGAAAGACTTTTCACACCAGAAGTCCCATCTTTGTCTGCCTATCAGCACACTTTCTGCAACATTAAGAGAACAACATAGAAAAGAAGGGGGGGGGGGGGAGATGTGTTAGCAGAGCAGTGTCCATGGTGAGGTGTGCAGAACTTCTAAGTGTCACAAGACACACAGAAGGCAGTGAGTAAGGGAGGATGAGTGCAAAAAGGAGCACTCCTAAACATTAATAATTTAATGACAAAGCAATCACAGAAATATGTGAGTACCACAATTTTACTTATCTCAAACTGTAGTTTCAGGTAATGTAAAGTTGTTTGAGTGAGTATAGTGACCTTAAATAGAGAGAATGCTTGTGACTGTGTGTAGTCAGATCTTGACAGAGGTCAGACAGAAACTTACAGATGGTTACTGTGCGTACCCAGTTTACTGCTTACAGTAGATGTGGTAATTTTATTGAATACTTCAAGAGCGGGCTGGATAAGTTTCTAAAAATCAAAATTTAAAAAATGACTGGTATTAACACAATAGTTGTTGATCCATGGATCCTTTCACATTGGAGTCAGGAAGGAATTTTACCCCCTTTTTTATGCTTTTTTATTACCGCATGTATTTTTTTGTGCCTTCCTGTGGATTAACCGTTCAATAGGGATCGTGAGTAGACTGAAAAGGACTAGATAAGAAGTTTTATTCAACCTCGAATTGTACTATGCTGTTACTATTACTAATTGTAATCATGTAAAAAAAGCTAACTGTATGTAAGAAGAAATATTGGACCTAATTACAATATTAGTATATTTCACAAGTAAAACTTTGTAAAATGCCAATAACTTGACAGATAATAAAGGGAAGTATTACCTGTTTTGAGGACAGACATCGGTACTGCAATAGCAATGCTCCGATGAATGTGTCTGTCTGCGAACTGCGTGGACACATATAGGGAAAGCACGCTGACCTGTGTTGGCAGTGAATACGCCTCCATTGTGTCTGTAAATTGGTGAGACTCTGGGTATGGAATTTTCTGCAGATCATGAATCTGAATCAAATTTTCCAGCTGTAAGAATACATTTCTATTCATTTTCCTTGGGAGATAAATAAAAATGAAATGTCAGGAGAAATAGATCTCGTAAAAGACAGGCTCCTAGTTGGCGGTGGTGGTGTAATACATTCCTAACCTTTTAATTTAATTGGGGCAAGAACTTAAATCCCTCATACACCCATTCCCATTCTCTCCAAGCTCTTTTGCAAGCTCACACATGCTCAGAAGGGGTAACCAGGGGAATAGCATTCGGTCATTGGCTATGATGTCAACTGTCACACCCATGAGGACATCTGAAAAACCGAAGAACCAGGAAACGAAAGGGAGTAAGAGATCATCAGGGTAAATCGAAATGAATCAAAGGTTATTCAACAGACATGATTCCGGCAGCTTATTTAAACTTCAATAGGAGCCTATGACTAAAGAGAGCAGACGTCTCTCGAACGCGTCAGGTGTATTGCTTTCAATGTATAAAATAAAAGTTGAAGTTTTAAATAAGCTGCTGGACTAAGTCTGTTGTCGAGAGACGAATACCTGTCATTCATTTCGATTTACCCAGTGAGCGGGACTAAGCGAAGGGTCCGGGCACTTCGGCACCCGGACCACCCAGAAGGACGAGTGAGTCCAATTACCCAGCAGTATATATTTTTGGTTGTGTGATATATTGGGACTAAGAGGCAAATCCAGTGCCAGGGTCTGGGGTATGAGACACCCGACCTCAGAGAGAGACAGTGGTAGCGATTTTTGGCTACTTACTCTAAAGGGTAGTCCACCCTTAAAAATAAATTTTCACCAAACATTCCCCCTGTCCCCCCAGCCCCAACCGCTATGTTAGTATTTTTAGAAAATGCCCCAAACTTTACTTACCTTCCCTCTTCCTCCGCCGCACTGCTAGGCCCTCTGCTTGCGAGAGAAATGCAAGCAGAGGGACGGGACCAGCAGTCGCGTCTGTGATTGGCTGAGCAGCAGCCAATCACAGAGGGAGTTCAGTGCGGCGGAGGCAGAGGAAGGTAAGTAATGTTTTGGGCATTTTCTGATATTACTAACATAGCAGTTGGGGCTGAGGGGACAGGGGGAATGTTTGGTGAAAAGGGTTTTACACTAGGGGGAGGGAATGCTAATCGGGAGGGAGAGGGAGGGGGAGAAGGGCTGCCGTAGCATGCCAAACTTCTCCGGAGGCCAGGTAGGAGGCAGAGTCCTATATGGACTCTGCTATCCTCCTGGTGGGCTGTTTTTGGGACTTTGGGGGGGGACTACAGGAGAACCATATGGAGCGGGATGTGAGGTAAGGATTAAAAACACTACACAATGGGGCCAGTAGTGGGGGGGTTATAGTTTTGGGGGTGGACATGCCCTTAAGAGACACGAGTAGTATTTAAGTGTCAGTTAGACATAAAGCTTGTGCACACAGTGTGCACCTGCGGACTTAACAGGCAGCACCAGCCTGCACTTAGTATTCAATACTATTTATATTCATTAAGAGATCATCAGGTAGCATTTCAGGTTAGTCTTACATCTCTCAGATTGCAGTTCTGTGGGTTTGATTTGACAATTTTTAATTTGAGGGGTGAACTTGACCTTTGAAATTTAATAATAACTTTCATTAACTTTTAATAACTTCAGATGACTCATGCAATGACGGCCCAGACATATTTTTTGGTTCAATACTTTTTAATTAAAATTTTAACAATTATATAAAGCAGTTAACTCAGTCTTACACTACAATTGTTACTGAAAGTGTTTATCATATATTAGTAACATTGATGCCAGTGCGCAGATAATATGATATTGTATGGGGCCTAGGAATGTGCATTGATTATCTTTTCTATGTTTATAAAGTATGCCAGTGCACAGATAATATGATATTGTATGGGGCCTAGGAATGTGCATTGATTATCTTTTCTATGTTTATAAAGTTGCCAGTGTGCAGATAATTGATATTGTATGGGGCCCAGGAATGTGCATTGATTATCTTTTCTAGTTTATAAAGTATGCCAGTGTGCAGATAATATGATTGTATGGGGCCTAGGAATGTGCATTGATTATCTTTTCTATGTTTGTATACACTTACAGTGTACTCATAGTAATATAATTCTGTATATAGTGAACATTATATAAGCAGCACCTACAGGACATTACTACAAACAATAAGAAAGGGGTTTCCATGTGACATATACACATACAGGGCACTCATAGTAATAATATTCTGTATATAGTGAACATAAACACTGATTATAACTAATGACATAGCTAAACACTGATTATAACTGAAGACATAGCTAAACACAGATTATAACGGATGACATAGCTAAACACTGATTATAACTGATGACATAGCTAAGCACCGTTTAATACTGGTAATCTTAAGTTAAGTGTTTATGGGACATATTCATATCTGTGGTATTAAATTTTTTCACCCATAATGCATTACTGTGCAAACATATATTTGGAGTGGTATAACATCACTATTGGAATATTGCTCTGGGTGGGATTTCATTACACTATGAATAATGTGCCAGTATGTGAGGTATTTTACAACCAATAAAATTTAGCACTATACTGATAATTTAGATTATAGGTGCCCAATCTGTGTCCCGCAAGGCCATCAGGTGGGTGGGGTTATGGGGGTGTCATGGTAGAGTCAAGACAGAGACTACATTGCAGCCTAGTTATAGGGTGAGGTGCTGCTGGTGCGGACCACAGTCTGAGCCATGTTGGACACCCCTGATTTAGATTGTTCTAAAATTCCAATATCCGAATATCCACTTTGTTAATAACTAATGGGTCTAACGGGCATTAATGTATCCCATTGTCTACACACTGTAACAAACTCCTTCCCTGCAGTAACCGAGTTTGTAAGCATGTGTGAGAGTCATATCAGCCACTGACTAAACAGTAGGCGTGTCAGTGAGAGTGGAATGCTGGGTATATTCTCCAACAGCCACAGCAAAAAAAAAAAATAAAATACACAAGGCACCCATGATTGTCAAGGTGTCGTACAATTTATAGTTGTTGGGAGGTTTGAGTTGTCATTTAAAGGAGAAATAAAGATATAAATAGATTTTTTTTTGACTGCCCATGATTAGAATCAAAACATATTACTTATCATTATGTTTCATTTGGTGCTTGGAAATTTGGAATTTAAGTGCAAGTTATGTTAAATCACGGTTCGATTCAGCTAAACACAGGCAATAAAATGCTAATGAAAGGAAAATATACCCTTTTCAGTCATTTTACCCTTTGTTAGCCTAGTTGTAATTTTTCATATAAACATATTGGCATATCCTATCTGGCTCATGAAACCCTTTTTATCTGTGTATTTCAGCTTATTGAAACATCTAATATAAAAAGTAAATTCCACTGAAATACTTTTGTGAAATAGTGCCCTCTAGTGGCAGATTTAACTATGACTATACATATCTCCGCCCCTTACTCTGGGAAACATGGGAGTAAGAAATGACTTCTTGTTTCTTAGGCTTTGTGGGCAATGCTATTCATATAGCATGAGACTACAAGATGCCTTCTGCTTTTATGCTCAGTGAAGGGCTTTTTGCTTCTTTTGGCCCCAATCTCCCTAAGCTTTCTAGCTGCCTTTTCTATCCCTTTAATGTAATTGTTACTTCTCCTTAAAACCTTGTAGGGAAAAAAATAAGTACACAATGAGAAAAACAGAAAATATTTGTAGTCCAAGGTGCCTATTACCTAACACTATCCCAATTCAATGATCTATATCCAAATATAATGGTAATCTTCCCCCATTTATGACACAGGTAGTACAGTGTAGGCAAGCAAGGGATGCAGGGTTAATCATGCACTGGCTATTCTTTTATGCAAGTTTGTTAGCCGTTTGCAAATGAGATAATTTTCTCATTTACAGCATTGGGCACGAAACTCACCAATTGGGTATCACTTGGCTAAATTAAGGGGTTTGCTGTTCCCTAGACCTGCTTTTTGAAAGCCTCAATTCTTGTGCTGTATCCACATCTGCGGGGAAAAAGCATGTTTAGTTACTGAAAAGTTTGCAGGGAAAAAAACACATTTACAGCAATTTTATAGGAGTTTGTAAAGCCACAACAGCTTGTGTGACCACATACAGAGATCAAACGCTGTCCTTAAATCAAAATCAACGATGGTTCAGATGTTTTACCGCCTAACAGTGACCTGAATTTTAGTCTTCTAAGTGATTTGTTCTTGGCCGCTGTCTGTCTTCTGTCTCCCAAGGTTCTCAGCTTCTGGTAACACCATCCCCATGGAAGTCTACAGGATCCTTCCACAAAACAGAAGCATCAGCAGCCATGATTGAATTGTGTAGCAGGTTTGTCAGGTTGTTAACTACAAAAATTCAGGTCCCCACAAGACAGATTCATTTAAACTAATGATAATTCTTGGTTTTAGTTCTTCTTTAAAATAGAACTGAACTGTTTTCTAGAAATTTATACTCAATATGGGTTCCATGGTTGACACCGACTATACATTCCTCTCAATGTCCTACCACTAACAGACATTCCAGGGCTAGGCTTGCAGATCCTGGACCCTGTAATGGCCCAAAAAAAGATGACTGTCCAACAGAAACCAGGACAATTGGGAGGTGGACACACAAACTTAAATCAGAGAAGACATTTAGCTCTTGCATTAAATAACATCTCTAGCCCAGAGCAGTGCGTATATCTCAATCCACAGGGTGAACAGGAACCTATGGCCTCTTCTCTTTATTACCTAGTTCATACCATCACACCAAGGTATCAATCTATTCAGCCTTTTGAATGGACATTAACATTCTAAGGTTTGTGGCTCATGTGCCTGTTTCGAAACCAACCAATTGGCAATATCTGGACTATAGACCATTTATATTCCTTACACACGGCATTTTTGTGGTAGTGCATTTTGAGTATTTTTTCCCCTGGCATTAAAGTACCAGAATATTGTGGATTGTTGCCACTACCAAATTTTACTAAAAAGACCCCAGCAATTACACAGCAGGTAAATGGCATGTCCACCCCCCAAAGAGAAAAACCCACCATCCAGTTTGACTATTTAAATAAGCCCCAAATGCTCAATTCTTGCCTTTTAAAACCACTCCTCTAGTCTGCACCACTGCCGCAAATGTAGGCTCTCCTCCCAAAACGTTTCCGCCTCCATCCTTCACTCTACAAGCTTGAATATGTGCAGTGCAGTTTGCACAGTGAACCTCAGTCAATAATTGTCCGTAATATCAGCAATCAGGAATACGATTGATGGCAAGGCAGGTGGAGGTGGTAACCTTTCAGACTTTACCAAAATATCAGTCTGGGTGGTCACTCTGACCAAAATATCGAACTGCGAGCAACAGCACAATCAACGGCCAAGCCCAAACTTGGTCACATTAGGTGATATTAGGTCTCGACTTACAGACACAACCAACACCGTAAAAAACAATCATGAAGGTTCGGTATCCAGGGCATCATTACTTTCAGCATTTGTCCCCTTAATTTAATTTTATCAATACAAACAATCCAGGTCATGCAGATCTGGATTCCAATATGCTTGCTCAATTATTTATTATTCCAGGATTTGTATCAAAAACATTTATTTATATTTTTACAAGTAATTACATCCCATACAGTAAGACACACGTTAACTACATTAAATAACGGATTTAAAGAGCATTGAAAGTGTTCGTGTACAAAATTTTTTATTTTGATTACCATAATAAAGAAAGTCCTATTTCAATATGGCCACATACTGATGTTAAGTCCACTTTACGGATTGTAGACCACACATTGTGCTAAGAGGAAACTCAAGGCGTTTTCCTCTTTTACTGGTTTTTAAACAATCAGAGGATCACCATGACCGGTTTGAATGTGTGGGAGATTCTTGTAGCCGATGTTTTCATTAACTCTTATGGAGATGATCTGGTGGCCTTTTTCAAACTACAACTCTACCTTTAGCTGCAGAATGTGCCACTTCACACACAACCATATTCATACCAGATACCCTGATTATCTTCCGACACTGATAATGATTTCTCGGTTTCTGTACATGACGTACAGTCGACAGCAGGACACACACAATCATCTTTCGAGGAACTCTGAGCTTGCAACATCAGGGGCTCAGAGCTCAGATTGGTAGAACTGGAGAAAGCACAATGACCATCACATGGCAGGCCACTGATACTACTTACCAAATCCTTATTGAGTGATAAATATGGATAAGACAAGCACGGGGTAGGATAAGTTACCCTTTTGGCACTTTCTAATGTTCTACAAGGGGCGAGAGCTGCGGTGGTTGAATAAGGAATACTATCCTTACATACCTGAGTGAATTTACACTTTTGACATCCCTGAAGGCCACTATTGTCATTGCTTTCATGGAGCACTGAGTCCTCCACAAAGCTTTTTGCTGTTTGAACATAAAGAGGGTGTTGGACTGAACAGTACTCACTCGATAAGCATGGGGCGTCCTCGGTGGTGGGTGATGGATCAACTGATACAGGTGACCTATTGTCTTTGGATAAAAAATCATGAATACTTGTCCTCCGAGTAGTCCCCTCTGCAGTCGATATGACACTGCTCGCACGTGGTAAGGTTGCATACGGATTAGTATCTTTTCCGGGCCTCTCGGAGTGTACCGTCGTTTCGGCTAGAGGAGAGTTTTCCCCCGAGGACTGTGTAGTAGTCAGGACAGGGAACGTAAAGCGAGATTCCTCAGTTTTTCGAAGATTTGGCCGTACGCACTGTTCTGGTTTTGCAGATTTTCGATCCACGAGCGATATACCGGGAGACAAAAGCGTCGGAGATTGAAAACCTGCAGATTCAACCGAACTAGAAAGGCTCCTCATAACTTCATCCAATAAGTTTTCTTGACTACCGGAACGAATCTGTACAAATGAAACAAACCAACAGAAGGTCAATGTATCATTTTAATTTAGTTCTGTTTAAAGGAACAACAGCACTTTACTAGTTGCTAGTGAACAGGCAAAATTTATACTCAAAGGAGAATTAAACTTACATTTTTATTATCCTAATATGAAAGTTTTTTTCTCCAGAACTCTTATACTTTGTAAGATACTGCATTTACATACATGTAAGAAGTAGATTCTGTAACTAAGAAGTTTTCCATGTTGTTGCCAGTACAACTCACAGCCCGTGTAGTCTTCAAAGAGCCTTGTGAGCATGTGCACTTATTGGCCACACCCCTGACTCTATGGCCATATTTTCTATACTGATATCTCCACACCAATATAGAAATCCCCTTAAAAGGTTCTTGTTATCCTGCAGTTTATTTTCCAGCAAGTGCACATAACATGACAGCCTGGAACAATACAAATTAGTCAGCTGATTTTACAGACTTTTTTTTTTTTGCGTCTGGTTCTAGCAAAAGATAAACAGGGAGATTCAATAAAAGTAAATTTTCGTTAAAAATGGTGCTAATTTTGCACCAACCAATCAGATCTTATTTAACATTTGCAATGTAAGTTCTGATTGGTTGGGGCAAAATTAGCACCATTTTTTACGCTAAGAACTTTTAATGAATCACCCTGTATGTATTTAGAAACACACCATCCATGAAGTTACATGTTCATATCACCTGGCTTACTTTTGAAACTATCCAAAATAGTCAACTCATTTACTGCTTTTTTCTCCATTATGTTTCTAGGAAAAGACAAACAGGGAGATTCAATAAAAGTTCTTAAAAATGGTGCTAATTTCGCCCCAACCGATCAGATGTTAGCCTTTAAATGTTAAATAAAATCTGATTGATTGGGGCAAAATTAGCACCATTGTTAACGATAAAACCGTTTATTCAATCTACCAGAAAGTGTCTACATGTACTGACTTTCCATATAGCAGCTCTTTGGGATAGTGGAATAAAGTTCTGTTTTTAGCAATACAGAGTACATGAGGTTGCAGGTTCGAGTCTTACTTTTATTTTTACTGAAATGTTAATAGTCTGTTTCTTACATCTATACTAAGAAATAAATGTGAAAGATTACTTTTATTGCATGAAAACCAAAGAAATAAATCATTGTTAGGGACAGGAGAACTTAAATATGTTTACAAAAAACACTGCGCTAAGATCCATGTTCTGTGTCAGAAGGAGGGATGGACTCTGAACTGTAACATGATTGCCTTCTAGGAAGCAAGGCTGCAGATTCTTGTGATGTGTACTGCGTACAGTTAGCTGGGTATGACCCAGCTAAGGTGGATACTGGGAGATGACCCCTAGTACCCCTAGGTTCATTTCATAAACTACAGAGTAGCCACAGCAAAGGGAGAGGTGAGACACAGCTTTTTGTATCTTTCTCAATGTGCTCTGTCTGGAGCTTTTATGTCTGGTTACATAAACCCAACATGAAATAACCCAACTTACATTTCTATTATTTTTTGGTTCCTTTCAGTAAAATATAAAAATGATTATTGTCGGTAAGAAAGAAAACAGAAAATACAATTTACTGGGGGGAAAAAAACCTTCCAACCAAACCACTGAACATATGGAAATATCCTCCCTTTGGATACATCTATATCCAGGCATCCAACCCGGTAATCTGCTGAACACAATTTCTGTTTCTTTGTGAATATTTCCCTGAGTCAGTAACTTTAAACGAATCCCACAGGGATCCATCCATAGCAGCTTTTTGCTGATTCTTCTTTACTAAGCGTAATCCCTCCATACAGACACTGTTCCATTCCATTAATTTTAAATGCATTAGGTTCCTCTTGCATAGACGTTACCGACAGTGCAGAACCCTGGCCATGTCTCTATCTAATGGAGAAATCGGAGGTCTGCAACTTGTGCAAATTGTCTCATGAATGTAAAGATGTCTTGGCATAAAACAGATTTGACAGCAGTGTTACAATTATTATTTAATGTGCATGCTGTCCATTTAACCCTGTATTGTATCAAACAATGACATTTATACCTGTGTGTGTTTTTGTTGATAACATGCTTTTTTTAGGCAACTTGTGTTTGTCATTTGCTCACATGCTAATTAATGCACCTACTTTTGTAAAATATAAGGACATTAAAAGTAACCAGGTCATTAAACTCAAATGCAGGTAGAAGGCCAGTTACATAACTACAAGCTACTGAAAGCAGGAGCACGTGTTAACCAGCACCATAACCCCTGACTGGCTGCACTTAGAGACGTGTTTCGTTGCTAGTTTTGAAGGTTAGACAGGTGGATATTTTTTTTAAAGGGTAAGAAAATTCCTATCTGCTGTACCCACAGTGGGGACCTGAACTGCTTCACCCCAAATACAGCAGATTGGGTAAAAACAGACAGAAAAAAAGGATACATAGGTTGTCCAGCCTGTACAGTGAAGGGGGTAGGGTCAGAACGGAGCTGTTTTCTCTAATGTTTTTCCCTAATGTGCTGTATCATAAGGGCTAATGGACCTAGCATTTTAGGTCATCACCTTGGATACAGCAGATGGGACTGGGATTTCTAGAATACTTTTGGTTCCCTTCAATCCTACTTTGTTTGTTGGCCACAGTTATCCTTTAAACTAGGGAGTGCATTATTGCATTTAATGCTTTCAGGCAATCTCAATAGATGAAATTGTGGTTCCCCTTTCCACTGCAGCCCACGTAGGCAGATTGGTCAACCTATAGGATAGTGTGCACTGGATAATCTCTGAATGACATAGCTAAGAGCTATTTATAATGATATAATTTATTACAGGATATTCATGACTCATGTATTGTATAATAATGTGTTTAGTGCGTAAATAATACAATTAGACTTTTGCTTCACACTCACTTGACTTATCGTCAGCTTGCTACTTTCCTCTAAAAACTGTTTCAGAGAAACCACTTCACTTCCAGGGGATCCGAGAGGCTTCTTCCCAATGGCTTCTGGTCCATCATTCAGTTTAAGCCTCAGCATGGGACTAGACGCTGCCGACTTTTTTAAACGTTGACCAAGATACGGGGCTGGACTAATGTTTCCAAAAAGTTGTTCATTGTTTTGATAAAGACTGAAATCTCCGCCAATGTGGCTTTGGGATCTATTCTGTACAGTCACTGTCCCTGAAGTAATAAAGATAATGTACATTATTAAATAGTATTCCATTAACGACTTGGTACTAACAGTTTCACTGTATATGGAAATTGCTACATGGAAACGTGTCGATATGGCTGAAAATATGTATTTATCTTTAAAAGAGAAAAAAAATTCTTCATGGAGCTGTGACTTCCTGAATCTATGAAAAGTCAAGTGTGCTGGAATCTAATAGGAGACAGGGCATAGTCTCTTCATTGTGATTGGATGATGTGTAGACCAATCAATGTAAACAATTTGTCAATTGAATAGGCTGTTGGCATTATTTGCCATGCTTTGATTTAATGTTTTTTACAGATTCAGCATGTCACGTCTCTTTGCAGAAATGTAATAAACAAATAGGCTACGTTACTTTTATTTAAGCACTATTCAACCCTGGTCTGATAAAAGCAAAATAAACCGTGAATTCACATTTCATTACAAATTATAATGAAGGCTTAAAATAGCATCTTTTTTTGCCAGTTCACCTTTTGAATCAATGACTCTAGTTGCATTTTAATATGGATGTACAACAGCCCTATTTTACATAAAAGCTGTAATAATAATAAAAGAGAGACAACTATTCTATTAACATTCCCTTACTATACAGGATCTAGTAATCCACAACCGGAATGTAGCACAATAAGGGATAATGCGTTACCTACAGTATAATATAAGGATATTACGCCAGCAAGTAGTTCCATGACCATATTTTATACAGGTCATATAACTCCGAGGTGAAGTAAATCCGTATATTACACTGTAGGTAGTGTATTATTTCTTATAATACAAAAAGCCAGCCCCCCCCCCCCCCCCCCCAAAAAAAAACCCCAGCACAACCACTCTCCCCCTACCCTTCCACTATCTCTCCCCCTCCCTGTATAAGTCATTTATATAGGAATGTTTAGTGTATAATAGTTAATTACCGTTCCTATTGAAGAGAGGCCTGAACATCGACCGTCAATAATAAACAGGGCTTCCTATCAAAATGACTAATACAGGGAGGGGAGAGACAGGGGGAGGGGCAATGGAAAACAGGAAGTCACTCAGTGACATCACTGAGTGACTGTAATATAGATTCTTGCCACTGCACCTCCCCATTGAAAGTGCCTAGCCTTACGTATTATATATTTATATGTATGTTTATAGAATTGTGGATGAGATTTCCCGAGTTTCATTTAATACAAAAGAACGTGTTAACATTTTAAACTCTAATATTTTCATTCATACAAGAATTAAAATCTATTTAATACCAAATATTAGATTTAAATATGTACACTTGCACAAACCTATTTAAAGGGGTCACATATGTAGTGGTTGATATTTGGGGGGAATTATGATTATTAATATTGGTGTCTAGTTTGGAAACAATAGTTCTGAAGTTTGGGAGAGATTCTGCTGCGTTTTATTTTTTTCCAACAGTTTTTTTTTTTTTTAATACGGTGATCACATGATCTGTGATATAGTCGAGTGACTATTATATTATAATCCACCATTGCACAATGCAGCACATTGTGGATTTGCTTATTATCAGACATGTGTAGGTCTGGAAAATTTCTCATCCCAAAGCACCATCGCCATTGGCTGCAGGATTGGTAGTTTTGACCAGACAGTCCAATAGCAACACGTGTAGCCATCCAAAACTACCAACCCTTATACTACAAGTATATTGAGGTTGAATGGGGAAGTGTGTACGTGAATAGTTACCAACAGACTTCAATGTGTATGGCTACCTTTTATTTTTTCATTCTTCACTTTTAAGGGGTCATATTTTTAAGATTGGTGACCTACCAATGGATACAATAAAGCAAACTAACAATCACATCAGAAGACCCTAAAGACAAGCGTAACAAACATCAAGTCTACACACAGTCCAAGTGACATAAAGATGTTCAGTTCCTACCTGTGATTGCAGGGACTGAAGCATTATTATTACTATTACTACTGGAGGTTCTGCCACTATCAAGGCTGGATGGTCTGGGAGCTAGACGAGAGATCGGGAGACAACACGGTGACAAGATTTAGAAGGTGGCACGGAACTTCTCTGCTCAGATCTCAGAACATTCCCGGCAGGGATAGCATGCTCTCATTTACAGGACTGTCATGCCCCTTTGCCAGTATTATGATAAAGACAAGGGATATCCATGAGGAATGATGCACGAGCCAGCATGAGATGGAATGTATTGGAATGTTAGGGTGCTAAAGGTTCTAGACACCATGCAGAGACACAGTCTGGGTTACCGCACACACAGCATGAGACATTTCAGGAAGCAAGCAATTGTGGACACAATGAACGAAACTACATAAATGGTACAATCTCGATTATAAAACAAATCCTGCAGATGATTAAAGGAGAACTAACCAAAAAATAATAACTTTAATAATAATAATAAAGGTGAAGCACAGGATGGTTGGTGGACCACCAAGCTAGAAAGGTAAGTAACATTATTAATAAAATTAACTTCTGGGTTAAGTTCTCCTTTAAACAAGCAGTCTTAAGCCCTGTACACACGGCCAAATATTTCGGTACGAGCGACCATCACATCTGAATTTATGGTCAGTCGGACCAAAATATTGGAAGGCATTTTCGGACGTAATTGGACATGTTGGTAAAATTTTGTTTCACAAATTGGGAAATGCTCTACCCCATGCGCAGTTCTTAGGAACCAGATTACATAGAAATAAATGAGCTCGATTTATTAACCCTTCAAGGATTAATGCTGTTACTATAGTGAACATTCCCTTGTTCACCATTTTTTTTAAACACTAAAAATCAACTCCTTGTGTTCTGTAAAGCCTTTTAATTCTGAAGGAAAGTATTAAGTACAAAAACCTAACCAGTAAAACGAAGAATGTAACCAATGTTCCCGCTAAAGCTCCGTGCACACGCCTGACCAACAATTTCACGAGAATTAGTTACCGCGGTATGTAGTGCACAAAAAAGTTTGAGGCTGCAGACTGAGATTATCAGGACATGGGACTGTAAAGTTACTTTCAATATCTTTGGGGCTGTTAAATAACCAGGGGACTAGCAATTGTGCTCTAGAAGAGTTTATTACCCCTGTGGTTTGTTGGACAGCAGACGGATGGGCAGATTTTTGATTCGATGGTTAACTTGCCCTTTAAGCTATACACAAGACTATTTTGGGAGTTGTATTAATATTAATATTTCCTTGAGACTATATATGGATCAAAATATTATTGTAAAGCAGTTAGTACAGCCCAAGGAGATGAAGCTTTTTAATCAGAGAATCAGAAGAGAAAGGGTTAAATTCCCGGAGGAACAGAACATCATGCAGAAGAGAACAGGACAGAACCCAGAATATCTTACCCCGAGGTGCAGATACAGAACCATTCTCATCCCCTACAGATGGAGCATTCAAATCCTCATAGGAGGCACCGTCTAGAAAGCAAAAAGAGGGTATGGGCAATCAACTGTAAGGGCACATGCACATCTATGGAAATCCAGCAGCACACTGACTTTATAGCTAAAATACAAATGACCCCGCATTAAAGCATTATAACACGTGTGTCAGTCACCCCCAAATCAGCAGCAGTTCAGTAAAGACATCTGTTTAATTATGCAGGTTTCAGGCTTTTACCAGTGGGTCACAGAAGCAGATACATAGTTGCACACGCTTTGCGTTCTCACTAGGTTTTCGCCTGTGACCTCTCTGTTATCCAATCTGAGCAGTGAGAAAAACAGCTGTTGCTCACTTGGTAGGAGGAGCTACAGAAACCAGGAAATGAAGACTAAATAATTTCTCCAAAATGTTGCCGATTTCACAGGTGACAGTTACAGCTATCTGATCACTAGGAAAATTATAATCTGCTCAGTCCTATTTACAGTTTAGCTTTAGTTCTCCTTTAATTACTTTTTTTTGGATAACTAACACTTTATCTTATTAACCCTGCTTAGAAATATATTAGGCCTTAGTAGGCATAGACAACCATTAGCCCGTTAAATGTGTTAAACTACAACTCCCAGTAGGGGAATGCTGGGAGTTGAGTTTTAAACATTTGGAGGACTACTGGTTACCTATCTCTGTCTTATAGTAATGTTACATAGCATTTTATGAATAATATTATTTTGTATCAGTGGAAATATCCAAATATGGATAATTTGTCAACAGATGAAGGGATATGACACAGTTATCCCTGATTTACATTTTGTTACATTGGAGGTAACAGCTTTTCTTCCAGTTTAGGTTCTTAAGAATCGTACACACCTGCGATCGTGGGTCCTGACGCGACGCACGATGTGTCCGAACGTTCATTTTGGCCGATAATCGGCCGTGTATGGGCACTTTATCAGGCTGAAATGGCCGTTCGGTCGGGGATCTTTGCCCGACGGGCCGTTTTATCAGATAAAGGGCCCATACACAGGCCGATTATCATCCAAAACGAACGTTCGGACACATTGTGCGTCGCGGGTCGGGAACCTTAACCCTGGGTCCTATGAGTGAAAGGAGAGGCTTAGTTTGTCCTTTAAGGTTAATGTGGCCCTAAGAACTGCTGGATTCTAACCATAACCTTTCACTTCCCTAAAGATTTTGATGGAGCACAATCAGATATACAATTGCATTATTCTTTAAAAGAATTTCAGACATTTACACTTACAAGTGCCGACAAGATTTATTTAGACAGATATTTTATAATTAAAGTTTAGGCTGAAACAAATTTTTCTGACATAAAAAAATGACCAAACACTTGTCTTTTTATGTAATTTCTAAGCAAAGTTTCCCTGTTCCCTTTGCTCGTTGGACATGTTTCACTAGCTCCCTCTGCATTGCACGGAGCATGTCTGAGTCACAGATAGAGGAGGGGGGATTAGCATTAGACTACGTTCACACTGCACAGCACAAAACTCATGAAAAAAAATTGCAATAAACTGCATAGCGTTTTTGCAATGCATTTTTAGGAGTTTGCATTGAGTTTTTATGCATTTTTCAGTGCGTTTTTATGCAGTGCGTTTCAGTGTGTTTTTGGGTTAAACGGCAAAAAAACTTGTGTTTTTATGCATTTTTTTCTTCTTTCCCATAGACTTTCAAGCAGTGCGTTACAAAAACACAACTCACAAAAACGCAGCAGAGTGAAAGGTATTGTGACATTATGAAATCCTTATGTCTTTTTTATGTCCTTTTTTCCCTGCTAATGTATGCGTCAGAAAGGCAACAAAAAGCAATAAAACGCGTTTACAGTGAACGAGCCCTTAACTGGTGTTTTTCAACTTCACGCAGGTTTATATCTGGAAGAACAGGGAACTTGAGGCCCTCTAGTTTAAAAAATTAAAACTTCCAGCATTCCCTGGCTGCATATGCAGGAAATTTGACAACCTTGGGTTAGAAATTACTCGGAAAGGCAAGTGTTATTTCATTTTAATCTGTTGGTGGGTTATAAGCAAGGACGAAAGGTGTTTCCTCTCTCCATAATACATGCAGATATGGAGGAAATTCCATACACAATATTACATTGGAAACTGTATTGCATCAAACTATTAAACAATTTACATTCCAGTGTTAAGACGCAAGCCGACCATTCACTCTTAGATGCAATGGATATAATGGAGTGATCTTTACTACAATGGTCACATTACCCGATTCATAAATAACAGATAAACATCAACTGGGTCTGAGCAAAACTACAAGAGAGCAATGTTCTTTCCTGTACAGATTGAACTCACTGTCCTTGTTTGTCTGTTTTACCCCTATATGGTTAAAATCCATAACTTGCAGTTAAAGGGGATCTAGGAGTGAATGGACAGCCGATTATAAGGTTATAAATGTTAGTGAGCAGAGAAACATACCATTCAAGCTATTAAAAGGAACTAACACCCCAAACATATCTGGAGGTCCTTTCCCCAATGTTCTATTTGCAGACAAGAAAATATTATAGAAGGTGTCTCCACCATCTGCCATTGCTGTTTTTACAATTGGACATTACAGTGTCCAGTGAAGTGGCCTTCACAATAATACGTGGTTCCAGAAATAAAGAGCCAATGGGCTACCTCTGCCAAGTATATTACCTTTGTGCAACACAAGATATGTCAATTATTTTTAAAGGGAAAATGTAGTGTTTTTGCTCTGCCCCACTTCTGGCCCAGGGCCTAACCAATGGTAATACATGCTCTGCATGAATCAATTTTTCCCATTGGATAGATCCCAGACTGAGGTGAGGGTGGAGTTTAGACAATACAGTTGTCCTTTGAGTTTACTTGGAAAGTACCGAGTACTGAAAGTATTAAGGTGGCCTTCAGTAGGGGGTGTTAGTTCCTTGAAACAAATTTAAAGGCATAGACAGAACATTTTCCTGTACAAATTGCACAAAGACGCCACATTCTAGTGAGATGAATTTGCACTGCCTATACCTTTGCTTTTAGGCAACACCTTTGATCTGTAGCCCGAGGAAGCACTGACAGCTGAAAAGTCGATGGCAGTTGTGGAGAAGGCCATAGATCCCAAATCTTTCCTCCTTTTCCCGGTAGCATTATCAGCAGGACCCTCCAGATTCTCAGCACTACCTGTCCATTGTCCACCTGCCAGGACCATGGACTGCACCAGGTCATTCATGGCTGGGATGCAAATGAAAAAGCAATATGAATCAGCATGGTAGTGGGCACCCCAAGTCGCCAGTACTGGTTAAACAGCCACCAAAGCATTTAATTTGCAGGTCACAAAGCTACAAACCACAAAGCCATTTTGGTTATGACATGCAATTGGTTGAAAATGATGGAAATGTTTGGTTTAGGCCACGTGTGAGGTTTGATTGAAATTAGATAGCTGTGGCAATGTGCCATACTACTGCAGAACTGCAATGAGCAGCATAACTTGCCAACAAGTTATGTCGCTTAAGAATGACCAAATGATATGATGGTGAATTAGGTAAGGGATGTGGCACCAAAAGAGGAGGTCCATGGCCAGTGCGGGTTACTGCAGGAACACAGAGGGGAACCCAACTGCATCAGTGCTGTGACCCATAGCAACCAATTAGAAAACTGCATTTAGTGGCTAGACCTATCAAACCATTAGGTTGGTTGCTATGGGTTACTGCACCTTCAAAACGAAGTCCACTTGTGTTTCTTATTGAGAAGATCTGAAGAACATGGCACTTGTATAAATGGGGCCGTGTCCACCGAGAACCTACTTAGTAGGCAGTAAATAAGCTGCAAGTTGCAGGGTATTTAACCACCTTTGCTTTCATTTGGTATAAAACATTGAATATTTGGCATGTCTAATGGGATTTGCATCTTGTCTAGTAGGAGAGAGTGCAGAGAATGCCTAGTGACACATTAGTAATGGAAGCCGGGGCAGCTAGAGCTGAAAGAAGCTGAACTGATTGAGAGTCTTACACACAGAGCGGCGGTAGAGGGTCTTCAGTTTGTCTTTATCCTTCGGTCTGTTCCTCATAAAGGGCAGCCTTTTGAATGCAACCACTTTTAAAGTCACAGGATGAGAAAAAGAAAAAAAAATCAACAGAATGGGATAAAAATAAGAGAAAAGGAGAAAAAAGAGAAGGAGAAGAACACATGGTAGAAGTTAAATGCGGAAACGAAAGACAGAAATGACTATGTCTGGACAGCAGCTACACATGCTCTGCTCTACAACACATGTGCCATAAGGTAGGGGCAGCACAGAACACGATAGATGGCAAACAGGCAATGAAAAGATGCACTATGGGGAAAATGCAACGTAAACTGGTTAAGTCAACTGTGTCTGTTGCAGGATTTACTCTTTCCAAGACATTCCAAGGCCTGGTACCCATGGGCAAATTTCAACCCAACAGTTCACTCTCCGTAGTTTGTCCGACAATATTATGTCTTGATCTATTGTTTGGGTAATATAAATACCCACAATGTTCATTGATTTTGGTCATTATCTATAGATAGGCTTCTGGTGTCACCAGCATTTCCAACCTAAATATCAGACTGGGGATGTATTGTAAATGAAATATCAACCCTTGTATACCTGGCCTTAGTTTGCCCATAGAATTGCTTAAATTTAAAGCAACTATACTACACTAAGGCCAACTATACTGTAGTGGGCCTACTCTAGATCACAGTCTTCCTCTAAAGATTCAATCGCTAGACAGTTTTGCCCTGTTTGTGTCAGGGGTCTGACCAATTGGAAGAGGCACTCTATGAGAAGAGCATCTTCCTATTGGACAGGTACCAGAGTTTAAGGGTGGAGGAAAACCAGATTGCTAGTAAGAACTTTATAGAAGGACCTAGAGGTTTATGTCCTCACCCTGGGTATCTTTATTGAGAAGGGGGATTCCAGGGGTGGGTGAGCACAGTATATTTCTCCTATAAATTATGTCTCATTGGTAAAAATATTGGGAATTTTTCTAGCATTATTTGTAACACAGGAACCAATCCCTTTATACTTGGAATGGTCCTGTAACTGGTGAGTTATACCAGTTATAGTGCTGGTACCAAACCAACCTATACAGCGAACCGAAAGGTGTTACCAGAAGAAGAGACGTTTAGATAGAAGCAGCACCAATAATCCTCTTTTACAGACATGAAGACCCAGCTGAAAGACTGGACACATAATAGAGGATGAATAGTTTGAATCTATTCTGTACAAAATGATAAATGTTACCCAGTTAGAATTTTTACTAATACTAAAAACCCACTTTGGGCTTATTTAAGAGGAGCACAGAATATGTAACTACAAGTTATATGGTGGTAAGAGACAAAGGTATTTTGACAATACAAAGGACCAAAAAATGGACTACAGATCTGATGAACATCACATAAAACACAATGATGACAATGATATTAACAGAAGGATTTCTGGAAGGATAAGTAAGAACTCTGATGACTTCTTAAGGGAACTGAAAATAATTTCCACTCTACCCCCCTGTAGAAAGTCTGTCTGTAAAAATAATTGACTAAATATCTATCTGCGTATGGTGTGTGGCAAATACATGTGTAGAACTTGTGGAAAATTACACTTTCCATTGACAAAAGAGATTTCACAAAAAACAGTCTTGTCTAATATAGGATATCCCTACCTCCCATTGTGTTGTAACCTCAGAAACGTCACCTGCCAAATGTCTAGGAGCATAATGCCTTAATGATCTCCCCAGTGAACAGTTGGGCTGACAGAGCACATCTCTGCAATTATAACTCAATGGGAAATAGGGATAGCAGATCCGACCTCCAATATATATTTATCAAATCCATTGGCAAATATTAAAGGAATTGCACTATAATGCTCCTTTAATACTAAAAATACATTTAGAATTTTTTAAAAATTAAATGAAACATTTCTTTAATACTAAAAATACATTTGGACATTTTTTATAACCAGGCCGAAGTTGATCAGCTTCTTTCTGCTGTACATTGTTTTCCAGTTGGGCCAATTAGTGTCTAGTCACCAATTTGTGTAAAGGGTTAATAGGTTTGTATAATTGTGCAGGTATAAAACAGCATTAAAAAGATTTATTATAAAGTAAGATTATGTAATATAGTAATATTTCAGGAAGGCTGGATAGTGTGACAGACTAATTACAGAGAGTAGTAGAGAAAGACGGCTGTGGCATTACAGGAGACAGTAAAATTAATCTAGAACTGTGTATAATTTACAGCTCATTGCTTAGACTGGGAAATAAATTATACTGACAGGTAAACCCATCCAAACAAAATTTCTCACAACGTAAAAGTAGGGATAGGGATCAACGTAAAAAGTAGGGATAGGGATCAACGTAAAAAGTAGGGATGGGGATCAACGTAAAAAGTGGAATGTGCATTGATTATCTTTTCTATGTTTATAAAGTATGCCAGTGTGCAGATAATATGATATTGTATGGGGCCTAGGAATGTGCATTGATTATCTTTTCTATGTTTGTATACACATTACAGTGTACTCATAGTAATATAATTCTGTATATAGTGAACATTATATAAGCAGCACCTACAGGACATTACTACAAACAATAAGAAAGGGGTTTCCATGTGACATATACACATTACAGGGCATTTTCTATGTTTATAAAGTATGCCAGTGCGCAGATAATATGATATTGTATGGGGCCTAGGAATGTGCATTGATTATCTTTTCTATGTTTATTAAAGTTGCCAGGTGCAGATAATATGATATTGTATGGGGCCCAGGAATGTGCATTGATTATCTTTTCTATGTTTATAAAGTATGCCAGTGTGCAGATAATATGATTGTATGGGGCCTAGGAATGTGCATTGATTATCTTTTCTATGTTGTATACACCTTACAGTGTACTCATAGTAATATAATTCTGTATATAGTGAACATTATATAAGCAGCACCTACAGGACATTACTACAAACAATAAGAAAGGGGTTTCCATGTGACATATACACATACAGGGCACTCATAGTAATAATATTCTGTATATAGTGAACATTATATAAGCAGCACCTACAGGACATTACTATGAACAATAAGAAAGGGTTTCCATGTGACATATACACATTACAGGGTGCTCATTTTAATAATATTCTGTATATAGTGAACATTATATAAGCAGCACCTACAGGACATTACTATGAACAATAAGAAAAGGTTTCCATGTGAAATATACACATTACAGGGTGCTCATAGTAATAATATTCTGTATATAGTGAACATTATATAAGCAGCACCTACAGGATATTACTATGAACAATAAAAAAGGGTTTCCGTGTGAAACATACACATAACAGGGTGCTCATAGTAATAATATTTCGTATATAGTGAACATTATATAAGCAGCACCTACAGGATATTACTATGAACAAAAGAAAGGGTTTCCATGTGAAATTTACACATTACAGGGCGCTCATGTAATAACATTTCTGGTTATTATTCCCACCTGTAAGGTGCAGGTGGTGGTTTAACTGAACTGCATCTCTCTGCTTCTCACCAAGGCTGCTCTTGGTCATTCAGTTCCCTCCATGGGATTCACAAACACCCTGCAATTCAATGGCAGCTCTAAGGTGAATGCTCCACACGCTATTGGTTTCCTTGTATCATGTAACCCACCATAGGCGAAGGAAAGAGACACACACGTGACCTCCTGCCATCACACCTACCCATAATCCTACAGACCACCTCAGCTTCCCATTACCTTCACCAATATCCCGTAGAACATGCTTACCCTTCAGTGCATGTCACGTGACCTGCCTCCAGCAAAAACCCTTTCACCCATTACGCAGTCACCTGACCTGTCCTCAGCCAATCACGTACCTCGCAGGTCACATTCGCGCATCGCATCGTTAAACAGGAAGGGCCTGACATATTTTTACAGGCAAGAAACAAGTCTTGTTTTGCCCTCTTCCAACCCCAGCGATACATCTACGCATGCGTTGATTGTACCTCTGAGACAGTCGGCCATCTTTGTAGGGGGTGAAGTATTTATGAGTGTGTTGCAGTCGGTCATGTCGGGGGATTTGCAACAGCAACTGCTCAACTACCTGCAGGGTCTGGGGATCCAACCTGGTGTGTGGAGCATCCGGAGGTAAGAAGCCATGCATGATGGGAATGTGCCACACTCTAACTGACAGCGCATGTGAAAATAAAGCTGCCTTCTCATTGGCTGAGAGGTCTGTCGATCATAAGCAAGAGGCGCGTTCTATGTCATGCTCAGTGGAAACAGGAAGCAATGAACCTTCATTTAGCCACGTGGTCGGGGTTCTAGTGTATTTAAAGGGACATGATCACCCTAATAAAAACACATTGAAAATATAATTAATTGATCTGACAGGTTTTTGAGATTTTTGTTTTTTCCTATAGTCATATTAATGACTATGAGGACTTGGTGGATAATTAATTATACAATTTCTTTTAAGTTGTATTAACTTACAAGGATTGCTGGATATTTCATTATAAAATCCAATGTACAGGATGAACAATTATTTATTTTCATTTATTAGTCTGTGATGTCGAACCGGCAGTGTTCCGGATGTTTGGAAATGACAAATCCCAGAATGCCTCGGTTGCAGATGCTAGGAGTTGTAGTTTCCAAACCTGCGGGTTTGACATCACTGGTCTCAGAGGAAGTGGGACGCCCACAAACACTCAGGCGGGTGCCCCATGGGTCTATTTTCGAGGTGTACCTACCTTGCTTTAAATATGCATAAGTGGCGCAGCCGACTGTATACTAATTGATGTTTAGGACCTGGGACTGAGAGGAATTTTTGGATTTTAGTACGCACCACGTTGACGGGTTCAGTGATATGTGGTGCTGCCCTATTTGTATCCGTTTCTTTATACATCGCTGGTATATAGATTTATCTCATCTTAAACATCCCTTTCCTGTGTTGTTATTTGAAAAGAAAGAATTTGTATTGGTTTTTATTTAAAAAATTCCCTTTAGTTCAGCTTCCCACCCATTAGGTTGGACCACACCCCCTGTTGACTGACAGCACCCAGTCACAGCTCTGGATACGCTCGAAATAATGAGAGACAGCTAAATATAGTTTTACCGACTGGGAGACACCTGTTAAGAAACATTGCATGGAGAGACACTGGATAGACAATACATGTTATATGTACTTTTCTTTTACATGTTATTGATACTTGGTAAGAATCGAGCAATAAACACACTAAACATTAAAAAGAAGGAGAGGGGGATAATGTATTAAGGTGCCCATACATTAGTACTTACCCTCCAACCGAT
Organism: Hymenochirus boettgeri; assembly: GCA_019447015.1. Lineage (NCBI taxonomy): Eukaryota > Metazoa > Chordata > Amphibia > Anura > Pipidae > Hymenochirus > Hymenochirus boettgeri. The sequence continues at coordinate 17,000,425 of CM033473.1, read as the reverse complement.
CAGCGACATTCAATCAATATTCCTGGGACCGCCTTTCCACTTCACGACTGACATATGGACACATGGTTTTGCGCGGGCCCCTTTCATTTTGCGAGCATATGTCGGTTGCAAAAGAAGAACCGGAAAGGCGTTCCAGGAATATTGATTGAATGTTGGGGATTGGTGGGAGGGTAAGCTAATGTATGGGAACCTTACGACTCACAAAATGAAGCAATCAAGGTGGATTGGAAGGAGAATCCACACATTAATACACTGCAAAAATACTTCTCTATTTCAGTGCTCTCAGCAACATGTTTCGGATCTACATGGATCCTTTTTAAACAGGTGCGGGACACGCCAAATCGTCATTAATCACAAATAAAGTGGTAGTTGGACAAACCCTAGGTAAGGACTGGTTTAAGGTGTGTTTCCCAAAGGTAGGCGGATTTAAAGTTGACAAACACTCACTAAGAAGAGTCGTTTGCTTAGGTGCTGCCCTAGGCCAGTCAATGATTTGTAAAAATTACTCAAACACGAAAAAGGAGCTTACACGCTATGGAAAGCCAGGATCCAAAATAAACACCCAAATGGTATTGATCAAGCAGGCGTCATTGAGGAAGTGCCTTCCTCAAGTGCACAGACGCATTTCATTTCTTGATTGAGTGGCTCCTCTTTGTATTGTTAAATAAAATACACTTAAAGAATTCAGATGTTCTAGATCAGGTATAAACAACTGTAGAAATGCCTTGGGTCCTTCTATAGGATTGGGACAATATCACGGCTGAATCTCTAATTGTGTGACTTTGTAGGTTTTTACAGTGGAAGAGGATGATGCCTCATGTACAACATTTGGAAGGGGCTCACAGCAAGAATCTGTTCCTGAAAGACAAAAAGAAAAAGAGTTTGTGGCTGGTGACCGTGCTCCATGACAGACAAGTCAACCTGAACGATCTTGCCAAAAATGTAAAAGTTGGCGGGGGAAACCTTAGGTTTGCCGATGAGGCATTGATGCTGGAAAAGCTGAAAGTTGGGCAAGGTTGTGCCACCCCACTCGCCCTCTTTGTGATGGAGGAGATGTGAAGTTTTTTCTGGATGCAAAGTTTTTGGAAGGAGGGTACAGTCGGGTCTATTTCCACCTATGACCAACGCTGCAACCATGGGTCTAACGCCGATGAATTTTTGACTTTTTGAAGAAAACTGGACATGATCCTATAATATACACTTTGATGAATAAATATAATAATGTTTAACATAATGCTCTCCAGTTGATGTGTTCGTTGGGGGTTTGTGGTAGCAGAGGGCTGGACAAATCCATAATCAATGCACATTCCTAGGCCCCATACAATATCATATTATCTGCGCACTGGCATCAATGTTACTAATATATGATAAACACTTTCAGTAACAATTGTAGTGTAAGACTGAGTTATACTGCTTTATATAATTGTTAAAATTTTAATTAAAAAGTATTGAACCAAAAAATATGTCTGGGCCGTCATTGCATGAGTCATCTGAAGTTATTAAAAGTTAATGAAAGTTATTATTAAATTTCAAAGGTCAAGTTCACCCCTCAAATTAAAAATTGTCAAATCAAACCCACAGAACTGCAATCTGAGAGATGTAAGACTAACCTGAAATGCTACCTGATGATCTCTTAATGAACATAAATGTATTGAATACTAAGTGCAGGCTGGTGCTGCCTGTTAAGTCCGCAGGTGCACACTGTGTGCACAAGCTTTATGTCTAACTGACACTTAATAACTACTCGTGTCTCTTAAAGGGCATGTCCACCCCCAAAACTATAACCCCCCCCACTACTGGCCCCATTGTGTAGTGTAGTTTAATCCTTACCTCACATCCCAGCTCCATATGGTTCTCCTGTAGTCCCCCCCCAAAGTCCCAAAAACAGCCCACCAGGAGGATAGCAGAGTCCATATAGGACTCTGCCTCCTACCTGGCCTCCGGGAGAAGTTTGGCATGCGTACTGCAGCCCTTCTCCCCCTCCCTCTCCCTCCCGATTAGCATTCCCTCCCCCTAGTGTAAAACCCTTTTCACCAAACATTCCCCCTGTCCCCTCAGCCCCAACTGCTATGTTAGTAATATCAGAAAATGCCCAAAACATTACTTACCTTCCCTCTTGCCTCCGCCGCACTGAACTCCCATCTGTGATTGGCTGCTGCTCAGCCAATCACAGACGCGACTGCTGGTCCCGTCCCTCTGCTTGCATTTTCTCGCAAGCAGAGGGCCTAGCAGTGCGGCGGAGGAAAGAGGGAAGGTAAGTAAAGTTTGGGGCATTTTCTAATAATACTAACATAGCGGTTGGGGCTGGGGGGACAGGGGGAATGTTTGGTGAAAATTTATTTTTAAGGGTGGACATACCCTTTAAGAGTAAGCCAAAAATCGCTACTCACTGTCTCTCTCAAGAGGTCCGGGTGTCTCATACCCCAGACCTGGCACTGGATTTGCCTCTTTAGTCCCAATATATCACACACCAAAATATATAAACTGCTGGGTAATTGGACTCACTCGTCCTTCTGGGTGGTCCGGGTGCCGAAGTGCCCGGACCCTTCGCTTAGTCCCGCTCACTGGGTAAATCGAAATGAATGACAGGGTATTCAGCTCCTCGACAACAGACATGATTCCAGCAGCTTATTTAAAACTTCAACTTTTATTTTATACATTGAAAGCAACTACACCTAACGCGTTTCGAGAGACGTCTGCTCTCTTTAGTCATAGGCTCCTATTGAAGTTTTAAATAAGCTGCCGGAATCATGTCTGTTGAATAACCTTTGATTCATTTCGATTTACCCTGATGATCTCTTACCTCCCTTTCTGTTTCCTGGTTCTTCGGTTTTTCAGATGTCCGTCATGGGTGTGACAGTTGACATCATAGCCAATGACCGAATGCTATTCCCCTGGTTACCTCTTCTGAGCATGTGTGAGCTTGCAAAAGAGCTTGGAGAGAAGGTGGAATGGTGTATGAGGGATTTAAGTTCTTGCCCCAATTAAATTAAAAAAGGTTAGGAATGTATTACACCACCACCGCCAACTAGGAGCCTGTCTTTTACGAGATCTATTTCTCCTGACATTTCATTTTGTTATTTATCTCCCAAAAGGAAAATGAATAGAAATGTATTCTTACAGCTGGAAAATTTGATTCAGATTCATAGTATCTGCAGAAAATTCCATACCCAGAGTCTCACCAATTTACAGACACAATGGAGGCGTATTCACTGCCAACACAGGTCAGCGTGCTTTCCCTATATGTGTCCACGCAGTTCGCAGACAGACACATTCATCGGAGCAGTGCTATTGCAGTACCGATGTCTGTCCTCAAAACAGGTAATACTTCCCTTTAATTATCTGTCAAGTTATTGGCATTTTACAAAGTTTTACTTGTGAAATATACTAATATTGTAATTAGGTCCAATATTTCTTCTTACATACAGTTAGCTTTTTTTTACATGATTACAATTAGTAAAATAGTAACAGCATAGTACAATTCGAGGTTGAATAAAACGTCTTATCTAGTCCTTTTCAGTCTACTCACGATCCCTATTGAACGGTTAATCCACAGGAAGGCACAAAAAAATACATGCGGTAAATAAAAAAGCATAAAAAAGGGGGTAAAATTCCTTCCTGACTCCAATGTGAAAGGATCCATGGATCAACAAGAACTATATGTGTTAATACCAGTCATTTTTTAATATTTTGATTTTTAGAAACTTATCCAGCCCGCTCTTGAAGGTATTCAATAAAATTACCACATCTACTGTAAGACAGTAAAGCTGGGTACGCACAGTAACCATCTGTAAGTTTCTGTCTGACCTCTGTCAAAGATCTGACTACACACAGTCACAAGCATTCTCTCTATATTAAAGGGTCACTATACTCACTCAAACAACTTTACATTATCTGAAACTACAGTTTGAGATAAGTAAAATTGTGGTACTCACATATTTCTGTGATTGCTTTGTCATTAAATTATTAATGTTTAGAGAGTGCTCCTTTTTGCACTCATCCTCCCTTACTCACTGCCTTCTTGTAGTGTCTGTGACACTTAGAAGTTCTGCACAGCCTCACCATGGACACTGCTCTGCTTACACATCTCCCCCCCCCCCTTCTTTTCTATGTTGATTCTCTTAATTGTTGCAGAAAGTGTGCTGATAGGCAGACAAAGATGGGACTTCTGGTGTGAAAAGTCTTTCCCTGTAAATACTGTGATTTCAAATGATTATTTTAAGGATCTACAGCTCAGATTTAAAATCCCAAATAAGTAGTGCATCTTTGTAATGCAAGTCTAGAGCTTAAAGTGTGGCCATTGATTCATTTCAATTGGCAGGACAAAGAGAGAGCAGAAAAAGTAGTGAGGTAATACCGCAGATTTATTCGATATTAGATCAATCCAGGCTTCAAATCCATCTAATCTATTCAGTGTATCCAGCATTAGGGAATTTAACTGGTATTTTATTCTAGCAGTCTTGGTCAGCTGTGCCAAGGAAATGTAAGGTTTTATCTGTTGGAATGGTTTCTTGCAGAACATTTGGATTTACAATTTGTATTGATTTTCAGGCCAAATCGTTTAAAAAACAAAAGTTATCCCCTGTCAAACCTAAGCAAGAAAAGCAGGAAGTGGAAATATGGCACAATATGACCGTAGCTGATCTGGCTAGAGCAATGAATAAAGATACTGGTAAGTCCTAGTTTAATCTTAGGAGCCTCCAGGGCAGAGCATTGCATGCATTATATAATGCATTATATACAGTCGCATATTTTAGCAATCAGAGCATTAGTGGCAGATTATGCAGTTAGCAAGAGATGCCCTAAAGCTGGGTACACAGGGCCCCATAGTTTGTCTGGTCACCGCAGTCAACCGGATGGCCTGGTTGAAATATTGCCAGTTGAATATGGACGATTACCAATCAGGTGAATTTTACAAGCGTGTCTGATTGAATGTTCGACCAACATTTTGGCCTGACCGAATGAAATTCTATTTGTGGTGGTCGGGCTGAAATATGGAGCCATGTGTACACAGCTTTAGGTCAGGTGTTTGTTACCTTCTTTACTCGCCTATAATTCAGTACACACTCCCATCTCCCCTACACTGTAACAATTCATTAAAGACAATGTTGTTGCTCCTCAGATCATGTGTATGAAGCTCTTCTCCATACCAAACTGGATTTGGATTCATTAGAAGACACGTCGGTCCTGAGCGTGGAGTGGATAAAGGAAGCGATTAAGAAATCTGGCATGAAGTTTAAATACGCAAAGATTAGAGAGGAGAAAACCAGAGAATATAAGGATGCTGTGAAAAGGTATTGACAAGACTATCCCAAAAAAATCTAGAATTGTGTCCACCCCACCAGTTGCTTTTAATGGCAGGTTATGGTCCCTCTAAATACACATGTTTCTCTATGCTTACCTTTACCAAAAGAATTCGATTATTGCTTACAGACCCCCCCAGGAGGTAGGAATTATGTCTCCTACTTCCCATATAGTAACTAATATATAGTGTTTTAACTATTGTATTGTGTTTTGTATTGTTTTTCTATAGGGGCCCTTCTGATCCGGCAATTTTGGTACCAAGACCTCCTGTCGTTACTATAATGGGACATGTAGATCACGGGAAAACAACTTTGCTTGATCAGTTAAGAAAAACCCAAGTGGCTGCAATGGAAGCTGGAGGCATAACCCAGCACATCGGTGCATTTAATGGTAAGGTCTGATGTTAGTAGGGTATTCGGTTATGTTCTTTATTTATTCTTTAGCATGTGCTAGCCTTTGTCGGAGATAAAGGGATGTTGGGGGGCGGGGGGGGGGCACTGATTGTGCCAGAGAGCAGTCATTTCATATGGTCTCCATACAAGTGTGCTCTATTTAAATGAGCGCTCTCACACCTTCCAAACAAGTCTAGGATGATGTCTCTAGCTTTTCTGGATATTAGATAAAAATATTATTAGATAAAATAATAGGCTTTTTAAAGTTACACTTCCTTGTCTGTCCTGTCTGTCTGAGTCTTTGACTTAGGCAAATGATGTACTGTATAAGAAGCCTCACCCCCTAAAATAGATCTTTTTCTGAAGCTAGTTACAGACCTGTAACCATTCTCTGTGCTTTCCTCTACCTATAGACACCTTAGGGAGAGAGGAAATATTTTCAGCAGTGGTTATGCTCCAACCTGGGACTTGGGTGTGGAGCTGTGTTGCTTGTGATATCACAGCTCACTGTATTAGCAAGAAAATCCACCCTATATACTGCTTTAGCCTTGGATAGACTGAAGCATGATTATGTAGTCGTTTTAAAAGTAGGAATGTGCGCTTTTTAATAAAGGCCACATGTATGGTGACCACAGTTCCCCACGTCGTGTATTAAATACCCTTTGTCTATCCCTAGTTCATTTACCTTCGGGGGAGAGGATAACCTTTCTGGACACACCAGGACATGCAGCCTTCTCTGCAATCCGAGCGAGGGGGGCTCATGTGACAGATATCATTATACTGGTGGTAGCGGCAGAGGATGGAGTAATGAAACAGACAATAGAGTCAATACAACATGCCAAAAATGCAAAAGGTACATGAGAGTTAAGTGTGTATCTTTATCCAAAATTGAATACATTTATTTATTTAAATAAATTGAGTATACTTGTAAAGTCATATTACCTGTGTCTAAAGCCTGCCACATTCCTTTCCTCCAACACTAAGGTTTGGGCTATCCATGTGCAAATGCAATCATTCTATAAGCAATTCCATTGACAGAAAGGCATTAAAGAGACACTAAAGTGAAATGGGTAACGCTACTTACCAACCTTCATTTGTCAACCTACAATGGCTCGGACCAGCAGCGGCGCCTATGATTGGCTGAGACATTGCATCTCAGCCAATCACAGGCGCAAGTCTGGCCACTTGTGCTTGCTTCCGTGCACGGAAAAGTCACGGAAGCAAGCAGAAGAACGCAGAGGGGGAATGAAGGCTGGTTAGAACCGTTACCAGCATATTCAAAAGGTAAGAACCTCACGAACTCAAGGTTTTGGGGGCACTTATTACCTTTTTGGAGGGGTGGGCATGCCCTTTAAGATTGGTGGTAATTATTCCTGTGTGATTAGTTAGGAAGATTATTTGGCACCGTTTACATGTCCTTTAAAGAAGAACTATAGGGCATATCAATGTTTTTTAAACAATGAAAAGGAAAAGTACCTGGGGCAGAGAAGGATATTTCGTACCGCTCAATATTGTTTTCAACTGCTTCTGCCAGGCTTTCTCAGCACTATCTTTAATACAGGAAACTCAAAGACACTAACCTGGCAGATGAAAATGTATGTGCTGTAACTGAACATAATTAAGAGGTAGGTAAATCAACCCTACCTCCCGGCCCCAGGTACTTTTTATTTTTTAATAGTAAATTTTTACTGTGTAGTTGACTGGGTCTCCTATTCCATTCTAGCACCTTATTACCTTCCCAGACCTTCCTGTGCACGCAGAGTGATCCAGCATAAAACCACAGGATTTCCTTATCATTGTTGCACAAAGCTGCTCTCAGGCTATATTACCTGTATATTTGTGGTCTCCGTTAAGCTGGGTACCCGCCATACAGTTTTTCCAGTGGTGTAGGGATTACCATAGCAACTATAGCTGTCGCTGTTGGGCCTGGAGTCAAGGGGGCCCGCAGAAAGGCCTGTTTTTTGCATAGTTTCGGAGGCAGTGCCCGTACATTTAAATTAAAAGAACATTGAAAATTTGCTATGGGGCCCAGGGTTTTCTATAGGTAGAATACCTAGGTATCCTATATAATAAAAACCTAACTGCTGCCTATGTGCTGCCATGCGTGTGTCACTGCAGTTCCTATTGATTTACCACTAGAGGGAGGGTGAGATATTCCCTGCAGTTTCAATTGATTCAACACTAGAGTGAGAAGAAACACACATGGCAGCATGGAGACCAACAGCAGATAAACAGAAAAGGTAGAGGGGGGGAACTCTGCCACAAAAGGGGGGACTCTGGGGGGCGGCCTTTTTGGATGGGTTGGACTCTGCCTTTTGGGACAGAGGGGGCGGCTAATGACTACTGGAGGGCTTCCAACACTGGGTAATGAGTCTGGAGGGATCTACAACACTGGCTATGATTGGAGGGCTTACAAACACTGTCTAATGATCTGGAGGCTCTACAACACTGGGTAATGATCTGGAGGTTTGACAACCTGGCTAATGAATCTGGAGGTGACAACACTGGCTAATGATTTGGAGGTAAATTACTAACAGCTTTTGTTTGGCGCGCACCAATTTTTCATTTGAGAGCCAGCCCGGGAGCTCTTGCCCCTCAGCTACTGGGCCAGTTCCTCCCCTGCCAAAGCATCTCTGAAAGCTTTTTACTATGCGCATTAGATCTGCCTCTCCTTGTTCTGCTGCTGTATTGTACACTTGTATCTAGTACATCTGAGCCTGAACTCAGCCCCTCTACTATGGATCCAATGTTACAAATTCTGAAGGGAAGGTGAAGGAGGGGGGAGGATGAGCCAGACATAGTACTGAGGGCGAACAGTTCTAACAGCCAGTAAAAGCTGCTGCAGACTTCATAACAGTGACACTGTATAGCAGCTCCATGAGATCCCTATCCCTGCCTCTTTCTTCTTCCTTCCACCCAACTGCTCCATTAGAATAGGCCTGGGTAAACACCAGCCAATATTTCGGCCGAACGACCGGAATTTCACCGACAGGAAATTACTTATGAACAATAAGAAAAGGTGGTCCATGTAAATATACACATTACAGGGTGCTCATCTAGTAATAATTCTGTAATAGTGAACATTATATAAGCAGCACACAGGAATACTATGAACAATAAAAAAGGGTTTAGTGTGAAACATACACATAAACGGGTGCTCATTGTATAATAATTCTGTATATAGTGACACTTATATAAGCAGCACCTACAGGTATTACTATGAACAATAAGAAAGGGTTTCCATGTGAATTACACATTACAGGGGCTCATGTATAAACATTTTGGTTATTATTCCCACCTGTAAAGGTGCAGGTGGTGGTTTACATTATATAAGCAGCACCTACAGGACATTACTATGAACAATAAGAAAGGGTTTCCATGTGACATATACACATTACAGGGTGCTCATTTTAATAATATTCTGTATATAGTGAACATTATATAAGCAGCACCTACAGGACATTACTATGAACAATAAGAAAAGGTTTCCATGTGAAATATACACATTACAGGGTGCTCATAGTCATAATATTCTGTATATAGTGAACATTATATAAGCAGCACCTACAGGATATTACTATGAACAATAAAAAAGGGTTTCCGTGTGAAACATACACATAACAGGGTGCTCATAGTAATAATATTCTGTATATAGTGAACATTATATAAGCAGCACCTACAGGATATTACTATGAACAATAAGAAAGGGTTTCCATGTGAAATTTACACATTACAGGGCGCTCATTGTAATAACATTTCTGGTTATTATTCCCACCTGTAAAGGTGCAGGTGGTGGTTTAACTGAACTGCATCTCTCTGCTTCTCACCAAGGCTGCTCTTGGTCATTCAGTTCCCTCCATGGGATTCACAACACCCTGCAATTCAATGGCAGCTCTAAGGTGAATGCTCCACACGCTATTGGTTTCCTTGTATCATGTAACCCACCATAGGCTGAAGGAAAGAGACACACACGTGACCTCCTGCCATCACACTACCCATAATCCTACAGACCACCTCAGCTTCCCATTACCTTCACCAATATCCCGGTAGAACATGCTTACCCTTCAGTGCATGTCACGTGACCTGCCTCCAGCAAATCAAACCTTTTCACCCATTACGCAGTCACCTGACCTGTCCTCAGCCAATCCACGTTAACCTTTCGGCAGTGTCACATTTCGCGCATGCGCACTCGTTAAACAGGAAGGGCCTGACATATTTTTTACAGGCAAGAAACAAGTCCATTAGTTTTGCCCTCTTCCAACCCCAGCGATACATCCTACGCATGCGTTGATTGTACCTCTGAGACACGTCGGCCATCTTTGTAGGGGGTGAAGTATTTATGAAGTGTTGCAGTCGGTCATGTCGGGGGATTTGCAACAGCAACTGCTCAACTACCTGCAGGGTCTGGGGATCCAACCTGTGTGTGTGGAGCATCCGGAGGTAAGAAGCCATGCATGATGGGAATGTGCCACACTCTAACCTGACAGCGCATGTGAAAATAAAGCTGCCTTCTCATTGGCTGAGAGGTCTGTCGATCATAAGCAAGAGGCGCGTTCTATGTCATGCTCAGTGGAAACAGGAAGCAATGAACCTTCATTTAGCCACGTGGTCGTGGTTCTAGTGTATTTAAAGGGACATGATCACCCTGAATAAAAACACATTGAAAATATAATTAATTGATCTGACAGGTTTTTGAGACTTTTTGTTTTTTCCTCTGAGTCATATTAATGACTATGAGGACTTGGTGGATAATTAATTATACAATTTCTTTTAAGTTGTATTAACTTACAAGGACTTGCTGGATATTTCATTATAAAATCCAATGTACAGGATGAACAATTATTTATTTTCAATTTATTAGTCTGTGATGTCGAACCGGCAGTGTTCCGGATGTTTGGAAATGACAACTCCCAGAATGCCTCGGTTGCAGAATGCTAGGAGTTGTAGTTTCCAAACCTGCGGGTTTGACATCACTGGTCTCAGAGGAAGTGGGACGCCCACAAAACACGTCAGGCGGGTGACCCCATGGGTCTATTTTCGAGGTGTACCTACCTTGCTTTTAAATATGCATAAGTGGCGCAGCCGACTGTATACTAATTGATGTTTAGGACCTGGGACTGAGAGGAATTTTTGGATTTTAGTACGCACCACGTTGACGGGTTCAGTGATAATGTGGTGCTGCCATATTTGTATCCGTTTCTTTATACATCGCTGGTATATAGATTTATCTCATCTTAAACATCCCTTTCCTGTGTTGTTTATTTGAAAAGAAATAGAATTTGTATTGGTTTTTATTTAAAAAATTCCCTTTAGTTTCAGCTTCCCACCCATTAGGTTGGACCACACCCCTCTGTTGACTGACAGCACCCAGTGCACAGCTCTGGATACGCTCGAAATAATGAGAGACAGCTAAATATAGTTTTACCGACTGGGAGACACCTGTTAAGAAACATTGCATGGAGAGACACTGGATAGACAATACATGTTATATGTTACTTTTCTTTTACATGTTATTGATACTTGGTAATGAATCGAGCAATAAACACACTAAACATTAAAAAGAAGGAGAGGGGGATAATGTATTAAGGTGCCCATACATTAGTACTTACCCTCCAACCGATCAGCGACATTCAATCAATATTCCTGGGACCGCCTTTCCACTTCACGACTGACATATGGACACATGGTTTTGCGCGGCCCCTTTCATTTTGCGAGCATATGTCGGTTGCAAAAGAAGAACCGGAAAGGCGGTTCCAGGAATATTGATTGAATGTTGGGGATTGGTGGGAGGGTAAGTACTAATGTATGGGAACCTTACGACTCACAAAATGAAGCAATCAAGGTGGATTGGAAGGAGAATCCACACATTAATACACTGCAAAAATACTTTTCTCTATTTCAGTGCTCTCAGCAACATGTTTCGGATCTTACATGGATCCTTTTTTAAACAGGTGCGGGACACGCCAAATCGTCATTAATCACAAAATAAAGTGGTAGTTGGACAAACCCTAGGTAAGGACTGGTTTAAGGTGTGTTTCCCCAAAGGTAGGCGGATTTAAAGTTGACAAACACTCACTAAGAAGAGTCGTTTGCTTAGGTGCTGCCCTAGGCCAGTCAATGATTTGTAAAAATTACTCAAACACGAAAAAGGAGCTATACACGCTATGGAAAGCCAGGATCCAAAAATAAACACCCAAATGGTATTGATCAAGCAGGCGTCATTGAGGAAGTGCCTTCCTCAAGTGCACAGACGCATTTCATTTCCTTGATTGAGTGGCTCCTCTTTTGTATCTGTTAAATAAAATACACTTAAAGAATTCAGATGTTCTAGATTCAGGTATAAACAACTGTAGAAATGCCTTGGGTCCCTTCTATAGGATTGGGACAATATCACGGCTGAATCCTCTAATTGTGTGACTTTGTAGGTTTTTACAGTGGAAGAGATGATGCCTCATGTACAACATTTGGAAGGGGCTCACAGCAAGAATCTGTTCCTGAAAGACAAAAAGAAAAAGAGTTTGTGGCTGGTGACCGTGCTCCATGACAGACAAGTCAACCTGAACGATCTTGCCAAAAAGTTAAAAGTTGGCGGGGGAAACCTTAGGTTTGCCGATGAGGCATTGATGCTGGAAAAGCTGAAAGTTGGGCAAGGTTGTGCCACCCCACTCGCCCTCTTTTGTGATGGAGGAGATGTGAAGTTTGTCCTGGATGCAAAGTTTTTGGAAGGAGGGTACAGTCGGGTCTATTTCCATCCTATGACCAACGCTGCAACCATGGGTCTAACGCCGGATGAATTTTTGACCTTTTTGAAGAAAACTGGACATGATCCTATAATAATACACTTTGATGAATAAATATAATAATGTTTAACATAATGCTCTCCAGTTGATGTGTTCGTTGGGGGTTTGTGTAGCAGAGGGCTGGACAAATCCCAGGAGCCAGGTAGCCAATGCACCTAGAAATATAGTTTTTCAAGAGTTTTCCATTGAGGTCTATGGAGCTGGCTACCAAAAATGCCTAGATTGGCTCCTACAGTTCTCTGAATGGCTCCCAATGTCAAAAACAGATATTTTTGACCGACCGACCAATATTTTGGAATTTCGGTTGGTCGTCCCGAAATATATTCTGTACTATATGCCTGCCACTGTCCCATGTCTTATCGCTTTTCCATCTGGATCTGATGAAAGATCAGACATGGCAGAAATTATGACTGATCTTGTGTTCTCCCATGGACCGCATTATTAGCCTCGCTGAATGATCAGAAGTGGCTACTTTGCCATGACGATGATGTTTCAGCCCACATTGAATGCTTGGCTAAGTAAACCCAGCTTATATCAGTGTTAAGGCTCATACACATGTGTGATGAGAGCACACGACCAAAGGAGAAAGATCGGCCAACAAGTGTCCATACCAGATAATTATCATATGTGTCGCAGTTCGGCCATGTTTTTCGTTAATCCTCTGGGTGAAACCACCAACAACACCTGACCGAATGGCCACACACTTATGAATATTGTGCAGTACAGCTGTTCGGTGCAACATGTGTACCCAGATTTAGCAGTGCGATCTGTGGACTGTGTGCAGATTGTGTTCACATTGACGCTATAATAGCAGTGAAAGAAGTGAGCCTATTGTGTTTAGTGCAGCTTAGCACAACACTGTATCCTACCATAACCAAATACAAACCTGGGAACATCTGGAATATCACCCTGCTATGAATATTCAGGGCAGTGTCTCACCTGTACTAGAATGATACACGTTTTATTTTCTGGTTGATCCAGGGATAATTTCCGATTGCCGTTTGCAGTGTCAGGAAGGAAAATAGAATTCCACGAGAGAATGCATAAGCATAGCGGTGGTTGGAGTTTGGCTATATAGTGAAGGAAATGCGGCAGGTTTTTGTAACATAGTTAATGTAGTTAAAAAAGGAGAGAGAGGAGTCAATAATTACCCCTAGGCAGCTTGCCGATTGGATAGGCAAAGTGGAGGATCTATATTTATCATGCTCATTTGTAGATCATTAGACACAAACAAGCTTAATAATAGGATGTTTTAAAGTGACCTTTTACTGTGCTATAAATGTTAAAAGCAAGTCCATTAATAACAGTGTTGATTCTAACAAAGGATAAATAAATCTATGAACAGACACAATAACTGCTAGGAAAGATTTTACCCCAGTCTGTCACTAGATGGCACTATTTCCACTGAAATATAATCATAGGTTCTGAGCAATAATTTAAAGTGGACTCAATGCGGATTAAAATATTAATTGTCAACAGAAAATGTATAAATAGCTTAATCAAGATTTACCTGAATGAAGATCTTCATGTTCGCCATCCCCTTCCTTCTTCTGAATTTTTTTGGGGGTTACAGCAGTTAAGCTGGTTACACACATTAGCAATATATAGGGCCAATCCCGTTGGTAACGCTAATGTGTGTAAGCCAATGAATGTTCGGCATCGGAAACGGTCGTTCTCACTGGAAAATTTACTAGAGACCCAATAGACCATATTTCTTTGTTACAAGTACTGCTCTCTACCTGTGCCATCTCTCCTTACTGAGCACATGTACAGGAGCAGATTAACTGGTACCAACCCTACGAGAATACACGAGGCTTCCTACAACTTTTCCTCGGGTATCCATACAGAAAGGGGCACCATGTCTATGAGTCTATAGCTGTTCCCCCATCGCAGCACCACTGCGTCCATGGCACATCTAATGGTACAAACAACTGATAACTTCGGAACAGTGCATAGGAATCATTGGGCCCCCCAGCAAAAACTATGGTGTGGCCCCTATCCCTGCTTTATCCACAGTGGTTTTCTGGGAGTTCTATAAGGTCACACTTGGCTGGTCTTTAAATAAATCCTGCTCTGCCTGTCAATGACTGGAAACCTGATGACACAAATGGTGGTGATTGTCAATTTCATTGTGGAGAATAGCAAGAGACCTAACTTCACGCCACACCACTACTTATCGTACTGGCTCCCACTGCACACGTGTCACCAACCTTACACCAAGAGATTTATTTACATTCATTTTACCATAACTTCCCTAGTTCTTTTCTCTTTATATTACAATTTGCTTCTGCATCTAGAAATGATTTACTAATGGAGTCAAAATGTAATTAGTGTTAATTAGCTGGGATACAGCTGTAACCAAATGAGATGGTACCTGACCTACGTGAAAGTCTCAAGTGCACTAAGAATTTCAAAATGTATCTTCATAAAGTAACACTTAGAACGTGAGAACAAATTAATGGAATTAAAGGGGAACTGTGGTCTCCAAACAAGTTGATATTAAATGAGAGTCCAGGGTCTTACCTTTAAAATGAGCCATCAACCACCTCTCTACATGTTGCACAGCCCAAGATATGAAGAAATCACTGATAAGAAAGTTAAGGGGTGGGAGGTTCTGAACCTGCAGTTACAAAAACTATTTCCTCCTTCTAATTTGTGGTTGGCACATGCTCAGTGCAGGAAAAAGCAAAAGAAACAAGGAAGAAAGAGATTCAGTTACAGTGACTGAAGGAGGATAACCTCACAGCCCACGGCAGGAAGAGACACAGGGAAGTGGGATTGGCACATGGTTTCAGAGCAGGAAGTGCAGGGGATCTGGGGATGCTGTTACCATATCACACATAAAAATGTAAATATCTTCAAAACTATGTAAATAAAATAATGAAAGTAAATTGCAAAAAATACTCAGGAAAGCAATTCCTGTCAATTTACCTAAAGTCATTTTTGTACTACAGTTATCCTTTAAAGGAAAATTTCCTTCCTGTTACCAGCTGGATAGATGTGGGGGATATTCAAAATGTCTGACAGATGCAGGGGTTTGCATGTTGGATAACTGCAATGCTTTTATAAAGCTGTACATTAAAGCACATTTACTTACCTTTTAGTGGTTAGTAACATCCGAAAGGTACTTGTGGTTGTAGCCAGTGATCCCTGTAAGCTGCGCAGTAACACTTTGCAGATCTGTGCACGCACAAAAATCTGCTGGAATTTAATCACATTTTATTTTGTATGCTCTCAAGAACTGTATATTTGCACAGACTTCAGATTGATAATTAGAGGGAACGTTGATTGTAGCTGCTGTTTCAAACTCACCTTCCCTCTTCAATGTAAATATTAATGCAATTTTCCATAACTGCCATAGCTCTGTATCTTCTACCATGTTAACCCACAAATGCATTGTGGGGAGATTTCATATCATTATTAGGAGGCAAAAGAAACACAGTCACTTATAAATACGACTAAACACCTTTAATGACAAAGTTTAAAACCTCTCGCTTTGTGGATCTGGTTTTCATAACTTCATAATTTACTAACAAGATACTTTGGTATTGCTGGTTTGGTAGGAAACATTCTCACTTTATACTACAAAGCTTTGCTCATGACCCTGATCTACTAAATCTACAACTGTTCAATGTCACTATAACCTGTAATGTGTTTGGCTTTTAAAGTGTATGTATACTGAAAAAATGACTTTGCGTCATCTTAATCTGAGGTGTGTGTTTCTGCATGCCTTCAATACAATACTTGTTTTGCTCAGGCTCTGACCACTGACCTATTTTCCCCATACCAGCTGTCAATACTGCATACAGCACACCAACTGTCAAACCATTCCAGCTACAGCAAAACCACTTACAGAAATGCTGAAACGTAAGATGTCTCAGATTGGATATCTAATGAAATAGGGGGCAGATCAACAAAAAAATGATACAGGGATAGTTGGGATGAATTATAGTTTCCTCTAATGGGCAATTAAAAAAAACAAATTTGCCAGTGTACATACCATTTAAGCAAAAAAGCTGCAATATAAACTGGTCTATGTAAGCAGAAAAGGGCACATTAATTGTAAAGTTGTATCAATTCTTTTGATTTTATCAGATAGAAACACTGTTTAGTATTGAGGTCAGATACTCTGATTTTAATCTATTATGATCACAACGCTTTTTAGATCTTTTACTTGGCTAGAGAATCCACTGAGCATGTGCAACTTTCTAACTGGGTCAGTGACCCACTGTGCAAGCGAGAAAGCTGCTAAATTAAACCGATAATTACCCCACAATGCTTCACATTTCAGGAGGTGAGGGATACAATTATAGTCGCAGGTTCATTTACATTTTAGCTTTAATTAACCTTTTAAATAGGCAGTGTTTAATCTACAGTGCATGGTGCTTTACCTTATCATTCTGCATGGTATTCTGGTAAACACTTTGCAGCAAATTTTACATCTCAAAAAAAAAGTTTTGTATATTGTTGCATCTACAGGAATCAATAACACAAGGGTCGGTTGTAACAAACAGACCCATAATGAACAAGTATCTATATCTAATCTAACGGTCTGGTAGTTTTCACAGGAGATCTTAATCAGTATTTTACATCCTATTGACCAAGTTCCATTGATACAGTGTATCACAAACCTTTCATTGATAGATGTTCTGCATACATTTATCTAGGGTATCTAAACTGGATTTAGTTTATGTGGGGCCAGGTAAACTGGACTATGACATTAATTTTATGTTCTGGCTGCCACATCCTATAACCAGTTGTGGATGAAATTGCTGCTGTCGGGTAGGGACATGTTGATCCAAGATGTCAGTCAAGTGCACCCATGAATTCCCCAACTGTGAAATGTAGGAACAGCACATGGTCTATCAGGAGATTGATATGACAGGAAATGGCCCAATGTTGGGAGCAGAAGGATTTGTATAGTGAAGGAATATACAGGGAGATTCAATAAAAGTTCTTATTGTTAAAAATGGTGCTAATTTTGCCCCAACCAATTAGATCCTATTTAATATTTGAAAGCTAACTTTTGATTGGTTGGGGCAAAATTAGCACCATTTTAAATGATAAGAACTTTTATTGAATCTCCCTGATAGTGTTCCTTTTAATACGTTTTCCAATTGGGTATGTCTATACCGCAGAAATGCTGTGTTAGAATAAGCAGTGAGCCTTCATTTGTATATGGGGAAGTGGGCAATGGGTCAATGATAATGGTAGGAAATATAAGAAATAATAAACACTTAAAGGAACACTAAACTTAAAAAACAAGTATTTGCCATGCGTTTCTATTATTCACAGGGAGGTGAGAACGCTTATTCCCCCCTCCCTGTGAATAATATTACACTTGGGGGACCTGGAACTTACCTTACCGCCGCTCCACTCGCAGCCGCTCCTTCACTGACAGCCGCTCTGTCCCGACCGCGCACCCTATCTTAAGCGCATGCGCGCCAATACTAAAGATAGGGTGCGCGATCGGGAGAGAACAGCTGTTCAGTGCAGGAGCAGCTTGCGAGAGGAGCGGCGGTAAGGTAAGTTCCAGGTCCCCCGAGCGTAATATTATTCACTGGGAGGTGGGAATAAGCGTTCTCACCTCCCTGTGAATAATACAAACGGATGGCACATACTTGTTTAGTGTTCCTTTAAATGTGGCTTCCTGCATAATTAAAATACACTGAGTGGGTAGCGGTATTTTAATATAGGAAGTTACAACAATGTATAAGGCTGGGTACACACAAACCCAGAGGTATTTTTATTGCTGGCTGTGTCCACATTGGGTGATCAGACATGGCGGTAAATGAATTCTGACGATCGGTTGCAGCTACTTTAAACAAGTGATTTGTTCCTGCCGACCGCTGACTAGTAGCAAATGGTTGGCCGGGATGAACAATCTTATGGTGTGTATCCAGCCTAAAGGTTTGTACACACGTCAGATAAATTTTGCACCTTAAGGACTAGGCCACACTGCTGCGCTTTTTTTGCGCTTGTGTTTTTTTCATATCATTGAAAATGCGGCAACGCACCAAAAACGCACATTTTCGGGTGCATTGCGATTTGCGTTCTGCATTTTAAAATCGTAATCGCATGTTTCATTAGTTAATGAAAAAACGCATGCGCAAATGCAACGAAATCGCAAATGAAATAGTTTGCGAGTACGTTGCATTGTGGCCGTGCCCTAAGTGTCCAGGAAACTCTCTGGTAGGAGTGGTGCAGAATTGTACAAAATCCACAAACCTGAATAATAACTGAGATGATTAACAATAAGTAGATCCCCTACCTGTCTCACTGAAATAAAAGACCTTGGGAACATAGTTAAACAGGAGCAGTACTAGTGAATATTTTAGGTAGAATTAAAACATGACATGTTCTTGTAATGAAAAAATTCAACATCTGGAAAAAAATGTGTTTAATAACAAACGTTCAGATTAAAAACATCCATTAAGATGAGTGCAAAACACGTGTATGTACATTGGCTGAAAAGAGAAAAGAAAAAGACATTCCACCAAGACCAAATTATGTCTAAATGAGGATTTCGATTCATTCATGTTACTGAAAGATCTTCTATGCACACGTCACACAGTCACATCCAACCCTTATCATGTTCACTTGGTCTGATGCTTGGACAGGTATTAACAATAAAACAAAAAATAACAGAAAATAACAAGAATATCCTTTGAAAAAAAATGAAAAAAAATGACATATAATAAACATTAATATATATATAATACACAAGTAATAATACTCTAGTAACATTCTGGGAATAGTACATGTGAGGTGTCGGAACCATGAGATCATTAGAGAATGACATCATCACTCATGTATTATAAAGAACAAGGTACCAAACTAGAATTCAGATTTCTTGAAGTCACCAATTGTTTTATATTATAAATATATTTTAGTGAATTTATAGTTAAACTTGCTTGGTGGATACTTCATATACTTCTAATTTAAAGGAAAAATAAAAGTTAAGAATAATTAAATAAGAACAGGCAAATCCTTAATGTAACCAGAACCTATAAAATGATAGCCATGTGGGTGTTTCTTCTTCCCAAGATTCTTAGCATCTGTAAACCCCTTCTAAATGTACATGGCCACCAAACCTCTAGACCATATGTAATTGTCCTGAGCATTTGATTTCATAAATCATCTTCCGTCTCAATTACCACTTACCATTTCCCTTGCAAGCTAAAGGGCCATGGTTTGCCATCAACAAGGATTCTGGGGGTTACAATTTTAAAGCAGGTTAACAGCCATAAGCCGATTATCCTACTTCAAATTCATTTAGTGCAGATACATCATTGACCATATATCTGTATCCAACTTACAATACAATAGGGTCTACAAGGATAAACACCATTCTGTCTTGGCACCGAGATAAAAAAAATCCTTAATATATACACAGGCAATCTGTGCTAAAAAACATTATGGTGCTTCTCATGGCTGGATCCAAAAAAAGAGACCAAGATAAACATCCATAACATACCCGGTTACCCTTTACGGGTAATCACATGGAAGAGAAAAAAAAAAGTGCCTAAAACTGCAGCAACTGAATGCAAGACTGTGCAATACACGATTATAATACAGGAGTTGTATTTTTACTTTTAAAGCAATGACTTGTAAATAATTATAATCGTACAGTTGTGATGTCATAGATATTAAAATAATAAATAACCAATGTGACATCACTGCAAGGAACACAGTGGTCAGAACGAAACCTTACACAGCACCTTGGGAATATCCATCCCGCATTTTCAGTTTAGTGACATTTTTAAAGAAAACTACAAAAAGGGGTGATAAGACGTAACATGACTATAAATAAACACTACAGTAGACACAACATGTTTCGGGTGTAAAACCCTTTCTCACATGTTGTGTATACTGCACCAATAAACCTGTTTGCAGCTTGAACTCCCAGAGTCTTCGCTTTATATTTTGTGGATGTTGTTGGTGCCACGACAGGAGCACTAGAAGACCAAGGGCCCTGCCTTCCTGCCCTCAGGGACTACTACTTTGTACACTAAACACTACAGTAGCTTAGAAAAAAAAGGCTGGATGGAAATGTATTGGGGATTTAAAAGGCATGTCTAAAATAATAAAGTAGGTCTCCCTGTAGATACGACCAGACTGCTCCTTCAAATCTTCGTAGCCTGGATTAGTCCTTCTTCCCTTGGCCTCCTCACTGCCAATCATGGCCTTGATTGGGTCCCCAAACCTGCCTCCCTATGTGTGCTTGACCAAAACAGAGCAGGGGAACTTTTAAATAGGAGGTGCAAAACTTTGGAGGTCTGGTGCATGGACCAGGAGATTATTTAGTTTAATTGGGGCAGTCCTGTCTTCTCAACTTGTAGGCAAAGGTGGTTAGTTATTTCAGGACATGCCCTCCCGGGTATTTCATCTGCATTGGAGTAAATCTCATGCTGGTGGAAAACTGATACAGTACTTACAATAGGATATTATCCTTTCAGCTGCTGAACACAGTGTACCACACCTTTATAAATAAGCCCTGTGATTCTAATATCAAGCAAAAGAATCTACGGTAATCCATTACCTGGAGTTCCCAATATAAGAAGCCAACTTGGACTACAATGATCTATATAAAGATCAGACAATTCAATGGGTTTCCAACCTTAAAACACATTCATAACGTGTTCCAAAACTAAAACTCACGTATTACGAAGGACACCGCAGCGTCATTGAAAACAAATGGACACAAGGTCACCTTGAAAGTCCACGACCTTTAAACATTTGTGGCCAGCAGCCTAAACCGCTGTCTCATCACCAGAACATGGTAACCTAAATATCCTTGTAATTTATGGAGAGCGGAGAGTGTTACCATGTATTGCATATGGCAGAAGTTGGGCTTGGAAGATTAAAAGATTTCATAATTAAAAAATATATATATAATCCTTATACATAGAATAAAATACATATTGGAGCGTTGTTAAAATCCCAGGCCAGAAGAGTCCGAAACCAAAGTCATAAAGTTTATTTGAACAGTTAAAATTCCTATGAACGATGACAAGGGATCTTCTGGCATAACGTCCTTCCCGAATAGGACAGAAGAATACTTTGTTCCAGTGCAAATGAAGAAGGACTCTCGCGTCCCACTTCACTTTGTTAAATTTGCATTTCGCTCCAACAGAAACTCCTTGATTCAAGGAAGGAAATAGTATTAACTCCCCCAGTTCTACTGCTGAGGCCTCACTCTAGATTTTTCAGAACATAACCCATTGGCTTGGTTGGACATCATGGGGGCTTCATCGGGACAAACTCAAACGCCAATTTTCTCTCTGTGTTCAGTCGAAATCAGAAAAGAGAAGAAAGAAGAAAACATGAGAAAAACGAGAAAAGTAAAAGGGACAATGAAGAGTAATAGTAGTGTTAATCAATAACGGATGCAGACGTTAGTAGAGAAAGGTACAGAGAACAGGGTTGTTAAAGATTTCTTGTGTGGTAGAAAGTGAAATTGATAGAGAATAACACACTGCCTATTGTAAAATATAAGGATATTAAAACGTCACCTTGGAGTTCCCATAACCATGCAAATGAATGAGGCTGCAAACTTATAGTGACTTTTAGAATCCTTTTTTAAAGTAGGGGGTACATTACTTCTTTTCACACCTAATTTGTCATGTGAAATTGATGACATAGCTAAACACTGTTTATAACTGATGAGAGCTAAACACTGATTATAAATGATGACGTAGCTAAACACTTTTTATAACTGATGACATAGCTAAGCACTGATTATAACTGAAGACATAACTAAACACTGATTATAACTGAAGACATAGCTAAACACTGATTTTAACTGAAGACATAGCTAAACACTGATTATACCTGATGACATAGCTAAACACTGATTATAACTGATGACATAGCTAAACACTGATTATAACTGATGACATAGCTAAACACTGATTATAACAGATAACATAGCTAAACAGGGATTATAACTGATGACATAGCTAAACAGGGATTATAACTGATGACATAACTAAACACTGATTATAACGGATGACGTAACTAAACACTGATTATAACTAATGACATAGCTAAACACTGATTATAACTAATGACATAGCTAAACACTGATTATAACTGAAGACATAGCTAAACACAGATTATAACGGATGACATAGCTAAACACTGATTATAACTGATGACATAGCTAAGCACCGTTTAATACTGGTAATCTTAAGTTAAGTGTTTATGGGACATATTCATATCTGTGGTATTAAATTTTTTCACCCATAATGCATTACTGTGCAAACATATATTTGGAGTGGTATAACATCACTATTGGAATATTGCTCTGGGTGGGATTTCATTACACTATGAATAATGTGCCAGTATGTGAGGTATTTTACAACCAATAAAATTTAGCACTATACTGATAATTTAGATTATAGGTGCCCAATCTGTGTCCCGCAAGGCCATCAGGTGGGTGGGGTTATGGGGGTGTCATGGTAGAGTCAAGACAGAGACTACATTGCAGCCTAGTTATAGGGTGAGGTGCTGCTGGTGCGGACCACAGTCTGAGCCATGTTGGACACCCCTGATTTAGATTGTTCTAAAATTCCAATATCCGAATATCCACTTTGTTAATAACTAATGGGTCTAACGGGCATTAATGTATCCCATTGTCTACACACTGTAACAAACTCCTTCCCTGCAGTAACCGAGTTTGTAAGCATGTGTGAGAGTCATATCAGCCACTGACTAAACAGTAGGCGTGTCAGTGAGAGTGGAATGCTGGGTATATTCTCCAACAGCCACAGCAAAAAAAAAAAATAAAATACACAAGGCACCCATGATTGTCAAGGTGTCGTACAATTTATAGTTGTTGGGAGGTTTGAGTTGTCATTTAAAGGAGAAATAAAGATATAAATAGATTTTTTTTTGACTGCCCATGATTAGAATCAAAACATATTACTTATCATTATGTTTCATTTGGTGCTTGGAAATTTGGAATTTAAGTGCAAGTTATGTTAAATCACGGTTCGATTCAGCTAAACACAGGCAATAAAATGCTAATGAAAGGAAAATATACCCTTTTCAGTCATTTTACCCTTTGTTAGCCTAGTTGTAATTTTTCATATAAACATATTGGCATATCCTATCTGGCTCATGAAACCCTTTTTATCTGTGTATTTCAGCTTATTGAAACATCTAATATAAAAAGTAAATTCCACTGAAATACTTTTGTGAAATAGTGCCCTCTAGTGGCAGATTTAACTATGACTATACATATCTCCGCCCCTTACTCTGGGAAACATGGGAGTAAGAAATGACTTCTTGTTTCTTAGGCTTTGTGGGCAATGCTATTCATATAGCATGAGACTACAAGATGCCTTCTGCTTTTATGCTCAGTGAAGGGCTTTTTGCTTCTTTTGGCCCCAATCTCCCTAAGCTTTCTAGCTGCCTTTTCTATCCCTTTAATGTAATTGTTACTTCTCCTTAAAACCTTGTAGGGAAAAAAATAAGTACACAATGAGAAAAACAGAAAATATTTGTAGTCCAAGGTGCCTATTACCTAACACTATCCCAATTCAATGATCTATATCCAAATATAATGGTAATCTTCCCCCATTTATGACACAGGTAGTACAGTGTAGGCAAGCAAGGGATGCAGGGTTAATCATGCACTGGCTATTCTTTTATGCAAGTTTGTTAGCCGTTTGCAAATGAGATAATTTTCTCATTTACAGCATTGGGCACGAAACTCACCAATTGGGTATCACTTGGCTAAATTAAGGGGTTTGCTGTTCCCTAGACCTGCTTTTTGAAAGCCTCAATTCTTGTGCTGTATCCACATCTGCGGGGAAAAAGCATGTTTAGTTACTGAAAAGTTTGCAGGGAAAAAAACACATTTACAGCAATTTTATAGGAGTTTGTAAAGCCACAACAGCTTGTGTGACCACATACAGAGATCAAACGCTGTCCTTAAATCAAAATCAACGATGGTTCAGATGTTTTACCGCCTAACAGTGACCTGAATTTTAGTCTTCTAAGTGATTTGTTCTTGGCCGCTGTCTGTCTTCTGTCTCCCAAGGTTCTCAGCTTCTGGTAACACCATCCCCATGGAAGTCTACAGGATCCTTCCACAAAACAGAAGCATCAGCAGCCATGATTGAATTGTGTAGCAGGTTTGTCAGGTTGTTAACTACAAAAATTCAGGTCCCCACAAGACAGATTCATTTAAACTAATGATAATTCTTGGTTTTAGTTCTTCTTTAAAATAGAACTGAACTGTTTTCTAGAAATTTATACTCAATATGGGTTCCATGGTTGACACCGACTATACATTCCTCTCAATGTCCTACCACTAACAGACATTCCAGGGCTAGGCTTGCAGATCCTGGACCCTGTAATGGCCCAAAAAAAGATGACTGTCCAACAGAAACCAGGACAATTGGGAGGTGGACACACAAACTTAAATCAGAGAAGACATTTAGCTCTTGCATTAAATAACATCTCTAGCCCAGAGCAGTGCGTATATCTCAATCCACAGGGTGAACAGGAACCTATGGCCTCTTCTCTTTATTACCTAGTTCATACCATCACACCAAGGTATCAATCTATTCAGCCTTTTGAATGGACATTAACATTCTAAGGTTTGTGGCTCATGTGCCTGTTTCGAAACCAACCAATTGGCAATATCTGGACTATAGACCATTTATATTCCTTACACACGGCATTTTTGTGGTAGTGCATTTTGAGTATTTTTTCCCCTGGCATTAAAGTACCAGAATATTGTGGATTGTTGCCACTACCAAATTTTACTAAAAAGACCCCAGCAATTACACAGCAGGTAAATGGCATGTCCACCCCCCAAAGAGAAAAACCCACCATCCAGTTTGACTATTTAAATAAGCCCCAAATGCTCAATTCTTGCCTTTTAAAACCACTCCTCTAGTCTGCACCACTGCCGCAAATGTAGGCTCTCCTCCCAAAACGTTTCCGCCTCCATCCTTCACTCTACAAGCTTGAATATGTGCAGTGCAGTTTGCACAGTGAACCTCAGTCAATAATTGTCCGTAATATCAGCAATCAGGAATACGATTGATGGCAAGGCAGGTGGAGGTGGTAACCTTTCAGACTTTACCAAAATATCAGTCTGGGTGGTCACTCTGACCAAAATATCGAACTGCGAGCAACAGCACAATCAACGGCCAAGCCCAAACTTGGTCACATTAGGTGATATTAGGTCTCGACTTACAGACACAACCAACACCGTAAAAAACAATCATGAAGGTTCGGTATCCAGGGCATCATTACTTTCAGCATTTGTCCCCTTAATTTAATTTTATCAATACAAACAATCCAGGTCATGCAGATCTGGATTCCAATATGCTTGCTCAATTATTTATTATTCCAGGATTTGTATCAAAAACATTTATTTATATTTTTACAAGTAATTACATCCCATACAGTAAGACACACGTTAACTACATTAAATAACGGATTTAAAGAGCATTGAAAGTGTTCGTGTACAAAATTTTTTATTTTGATTACCATAATAAAGAAAGTCCTATTTCAATATGGCCACATACTGATGTTAAGTCCACTTTACGGATTGTAGACCACACATTGTGCTAAGAGGAAACTCAAGGCGTTTTCCTCTTTTACTGGTTTTTAAACAATCAGAGGATCACCATGACCGGTTTGAATGTGTGGGAGATTCTTGTAGCCGATGTTTTCATTAACTCTTATGGAGATGATCTGGTGGCCTTTTTCAAACTACAACTCTACCTTTAGCTGCAGAATGTGCCACTTCACACACAACCATATTCATACCAGATACCCTGATTATCTTCCGACACTGATAATGATTTCTCGGTTTCTGTACATGACGTACAGTCGACAGCAGGACACACACAATCATCTTTCGAGGAACTCTGAGCTTGCAACATCAGGGGCTCAGAGCTCAGATTGGTAGAACTGGAGAAAGCACAATGACCATCACATGGCAGGCCACTGATACTACTTACCAAATCCTTATTGAGTGATAAATATGGATAAGACAAGCACGGGGTAGGATAAGTTACCCTTTTGGCACTTTCTAATGTTCTACAAGGGGCGAGAGCTGCGGTGGTTGAATAAGGAATACTATCCTTACATACCTGAGTGAATTTACACTTTTGACATCCCTGAAGGCCACTATTGTCATTGCTTTCATGGAGCACTGAGTCCTCCACAAAGCTTTTTGCTGTTTGAACATAAAGAGGGTGTTGGACTGAACAGTACTCACTCGATAAGCATGGGGCGTCCTCGGTGGTGGGTGATGGATCAACTGATACAGGTGACCTATTGTCTTTGGATAAAAAATCATGAATACTTGTCCTCCGAGTAGTCCCCTCTGCAGTCGATATGACACTGCTCGCACGTGGTAAGGTTGCATACGGATTAGTATCTTTTCCGGGCCTCTCGGAGTGTACCGTCGTTTCGGCTAGAGGAGAGTTTTCCCCCGAGGACTGTGTAGTAGTCAGGACAGGGAACGTAAAGCGAGATTCCTCAGTTTTTCGAAGATTTGGCCGTACGCACTGTTCTGGTTTTGCAGATTTTCGATCCACGAGCGATATACCGGGAGACAAAAGCGTCGGAGATTGAAAACCTGCAGATTCAACCGAACTAGAAAGGCTCCTCATAACTTCATCCAATAAGTTTTCTTGACTACCGGAACGAATCTGTACAAATGAAACAAACCAACAGAAGGTCAATGTATCATTTTAATTTAGTTCTGTTTAAAGGAACAACAGCACTTTACTAGTTGCTAGTGAACAGGCAAAATTTATACTCAAAGGAGAATTAAACTTACATTTTTATTATCCTAATATGAAAGTTTTTTTCTCCAGAACTCTTATACTTTGTAAGATACTGCATTTACATACATGTAAGAAGTAGATTCTGTAACTAAGAAGTTTTCCATGTTGTTGCCAGTACAACTCACAGCCCGTGTAGTCTTCAAAGAGCCTTGTGAGCATGTGCACTTATTGGCCACACCCCTGACTCTATGGCCATATTTTCTATACTGATATCTCCACACCAATATAGAAATCCCCTTAAAAGGTTCTTGTTATCCTGCAGTTTATTTTCCAGCAAGTGCACATAACATGACAGCCTGGAACAATACAAATTAGTCAGCTGATTTTACAGACTTTTTTTTTTTTGCGTCTGGTTCTAGCAAAAGATAAACAGGGAGATTCAATAAAAGTAAATTTTCGTTAAAAATGGTGCTAATTTTGCACCAACCAATCAGATCTTATTTAACATTTGCAATGTAAGTTCTGATTGGTTGGGGCAAAATTAGCACCATTTTTTACGCTAAGAACTTTTAATGAATCACCCTGTATGTATTTAGAAACACACCATCCATGAAGTTACATGTTCATATCACCTGGCTTACTTTTGAAACTATCCAAAATAGTCAACTCATTTACTGCTTTTTTCTCCATTATGTTTCTAGGAAAAGACAAACAGGGAGATTCAATAAAAGTTCTTAAAAATGGTGCTAATTTCGCCCCAACCGATCAGATGTTAGCCTTTAAATGTTAAATAAAATCTGATTGATTGGGGCAAAATTAGCACCATTGTTAACGATAAAACCGTTTATTCAATCTACCAGAAAGTGTCTACATGTACTGACTTTCCATATAGCAGCTCTTTGGGATAGTGGAATAAAGTTCTGTTTTTAGCAATACAGAGTACATGAGGTTGCAGGTTCGAGTCTTACTTTTATTTTTACTGAAATGTTAATAGTCTGTTTCTTACATCTATACTAAGAAATAAATGTGAAAGATTACTTTTATTGCATGAAAACCAAAGAAATAAATCATTGTTAGGGACAGGAGAACTTAAATATGTTTACAAAAAACACTGCGCTAAGATCCATGTTCTGTGTCAGAAGGAGGGATGGACTCTGAACTGTAACATGATTGCCTTCTAGGAAGCAAGGCTGCAGATTCTTGTGATGTGTACTGCGTACAGTTAGCTGGGTATGACCCAGCTAAGGTGGATACTGGGAGATGACCCCTAGTACCCCTAGGTTCATTTCATAAACTACAGAGTAGCCACAGCAAAGGGAGAGGTGAGACACAGCTTTTTGTATCTTTCTCAATGTGCTCTGTCTGGAGCTTTTATGTCTGGTTACATAAACCCAACATGAAATAACCCAACTTACATTTCTATTATTTTTTGGTTCCTTTCAGTAAAATATAAAAATGATTATTGTCGGTAAGAAAGAAAACAGAAAATACAATTTACTGGGGGGAAAAAAACCTTCCAACCAAACCACTGAACATATGGAAATATCCTCCCTTTGGATACATCTATATCCAGGCATCCAACCCGGTAATCTGCTGAACACAATTTCTGTTTCTTTGTGAATATTTCCCTGAGTCAGTAACTTTAAACGAATCCCACAGGGATCCATCCATAGCAGCTTTTTGCTGATTCTTCTTTACTAAGCGTAATCCCTCCATACAGACACTGTTCCATTCCATTAATTTTAAATGCATTAGGTTCCTCTTGCATAGACGTTACCGACAGTGCAGAACCCTGGCCATGTCTCTATCTAATGGAGAAATCGGAGGTCTGCAACTTGTGCAAATTGTCTCATGAATGTAAAGATGTCTTGGCATAAAACAGATTTGACAGCAGTGTTACAATTATTATTTAATGTGCATGCTGTCCATTTAACCCTGTATTGTATCAAACAATGACATTTATACCTGTGTGTGTTTTTGTTGATAACATGCTTTTTTTAGGCAACTTGTGTTTGTCATTTGCTCACATGCTAATTAATGCACCTACTTTTGTAAAATATAAGGACATTAAAAGTAACCAGGTCATTAAACTCAAATGCAGGTAGAAGGCCAGTTACATAACTACAAGCTACTGAAAGCAGGAGCACGTGTTAACCAGCACCATAACCCCTGACTGGCTGCACTTAGAGACGTGTTTCGTTGCTAGTTTTGAAGGTTAGACAGGTGGATATTTTTTTTAAAGGGTAAGAAAATTCCTATCTGCTGTACCCACAGTGGGGACCTGAACTGCTTCACCCCAAATACAGCAGATTGGGTAAAAACAGACAGAAAAAAAGGATACATAGGTTGTCCAGCCTGTACAGTGAAGGGGGTAGGGTCAGAACGGAGCTGTTTTCTCTAATGTTTTTCCCTAATGTGCTGTATCATAAGGGCTAATGGACCTAGCATTTTAGGTCATCACCTTGGATACAGCAGATGGGACTGGGATTTCTAGAATACTTTTGGTTCCCTTCAATCCTACTTTGTTTGTTGGCCACAGTTATCCTTTAAACTAGGGAGTGCATTATTGCATTTAATGCTTTCAGGCAATCTCAATAGATGAAATTGTGGTTCCCCTTTCCACTGCAGCCCACGTAGGCAGATTGGTCAACCTATAGGATAGTGTGCACTGGATAATCTCTGAATGACATAGCTAAGAGCTATTTATAATGATATAATTTATTACAGGATATTCATGACTCATGTATTGTATAATAATGTGTTTAGTGCGTAAATAATACAATTAGACTTTTGCTTCACACTCACTTGACTTATCGTCAGCTTGCTACTTTCCTCTAAAAACTGTTTCAGAGAAACCACTTCACTTCCAGGGGATCCGAGAGGCTTCTTCCCAATGGCTTCTGGTCCATCATTCAGTTTAAGCCTCAGCATGGGACTAGACGCTGCCGACTTTTTTAAACGTTGACCAAGATACGGGGCTGGACTAATGTTTCCAAAAAGTTGTTCATTGTTTTGATAAAGACTGAAATCTCCGCCAATGTGGCTTTGGGATCTATTCTGTACAGTCACTGTCCCTGAAGTAATAAAGATAATGTACATTATTAAATAGTATTCCATTAACGACTTGGTACTAACAGTTTCACTGTATATGGAAATTGCTACATGGAAACGTGTCGATATGGCTGAAAATATGTATTTATCTTTAAAAGAGAAAAAAAATTCTTCATGGAGCTGTGACTTCCTGAATCTATGAAAAGTCAAGTGTGCTGGAATCTAATAGGAGACAGGGCATAGTCTCTTCATTGTGATTGGATGATGTGTAGACCAATCAATGTAAACAATTTGTCAATTGAATAGGCTGTTGGCATTATTTGCCATGCTTTGATTTAATGTTTTTTACAGATTCAGCATGTCACGTCTCTTTGCAGAAATGTAATAAACAAATAGGCTACGTTACTTTTATTTAAGCACTATTCAACCCTGGTCTGATAAAAGCAAAATAAACCGTGAATTCACATTTCATTACAAATTATAATGAAGGCTTAAAATAGCATCTTTTTTTGCCAGTTCACCTTTTGAATCAATGACTCTAGTTGCATTTTAATATGGATGTACAACAGCCCTATTTTACATAAAAGCTGTAATAATAATAAAAGAGAGACAACTATTCTATTAACATTCCCTTACTATACAGGATCTAGTAATCCACAACCGGAATGTAGCACAATAAGGGATAATGCGTTACCTACAGTATAATATAAGGATATTACGCCAGCAAGTAGTTCCATGACCATATTTTATACAGGTCATATAACTCCGAGGTGAAGTAAATCCGTATATTACACTGTAGGTAGTGTATTATTTCTTATAATACAAAAAGCCAGCCCCCCCCCCCCCCCCCCCAAAAAAAAACCCCAGCACAACCACTCTCCCCCTACCCTTCCACTATCTCTCCCCCTCCCTGTATAAGTCATTTATATAGGAATGTTTAGTGTATAATAGTTAATTACCGTTCCTATTGAAGAGAGGCCTGAACATCGACCGTCAATAATAAACAGGGCTTCCTATCAAAATGACTAATACAGGGAGGGGAGAGACAGGGGGAGGGGCAATGGAAAACAGGAAGTCACTCAGTGACATCACTGAGTGACTGTAATATAGATTCTTGCCACTGCACCTCCCCATTGAAAGTGCCTAGCCTTACGTATTATATATTTATATGTATGTTTATAGAATTGTGGATGAGATTTCCCGAGTTTCATTTAATACAAAAGAACGTGTTAACATTTTAAACTCTAATATTTTCATTCATACAAGAATTAAAATCTATTTAATACCAAATATTAGATTTAAATATGTACACTTGCACAAACCTATTTAAAGGGGTCACATATGTAGTGGTTGATATTTGGGGGGAATTATGATTATTAATATTGGTGTCTAGTTTGGAAACAATAGTTCTGAAGTTTGGGAGAGATTCTGCTGCGTTTTATTTTTTTCCAACAGTTTTTTTTTTTTTTAATACGGTGATCACATGATCTGTGATATAGTCGAGTGACTATTATATTATAATCCACCATTGCACAATGCAGCACATTGTGGATTTGCTTATTATCAGACATGTGTAGGTCTGGAAAATTTCTCATCCCAAAGCACCATCGCCATTGGCTGCAGGATTGGTAGTTTTGACCAGACAGTCCAATAGCAACACGTGTAGCCATCCAAAACTACCAACCCTTATACTACAAGTATATTGAGGTTGAATGGGGAAGTGTGTACGTGAATAGTTACCAACAGACTTCAATGTGTATGGCTACCTTTTATTTTTTCATTCTTCACTTTTAAGGGGTCATATTTTTAAGATTGGTGACCTACCAATGGATACAATAAAGCAAACTAACAATCACATCAGAAGACCCTAAAGACAAGCGTAACAAACATCAAGTCTACACACAGTCCAAGTGACATAAAGATGTTCAGTTCCTACCTGTGATTGCAGGGACTGAAGCATTATTATTACTATTACTACTGGAGGTTCTGCCACTATCAAGGCTGGATGGTCTGGGAGCTAGACGAGAGATCGGGAGACAACACGGTGACAAGATTTAGAAGGTGGCACGGAACTTCTCTGCTCAGATCTCAGAACATTCCCGGCAGGGATAGCATGCTCTCATTTACAGGACTGTCATGCCCCTTTGCCAGTATTATGATAAAGACAAGGGATATCCATGAGGAATGATGCACGAGCCAGCATGAGATGGAATGTATTGGAATGTTAGGGTGCTAAAGGTTCTAGACACCATGCAGAGACACAGTCTGGGTTACCGCACACACAGCATGAGACATTTCAGGAAGCAAGCAATTGTGGACACAATGAACGAAACTACATAAATGGTACAATCTCGATTATAAAACAAATCCTGCAGATGATTAAAGGAGAACTAACCAAAAAATAATAACTTTAATAATAATAATAAAGGTGAAGCACAGGATGGTTGGTGGACCACCAAGCTAGAAAGGTAAGTAACATTATTAATAAAATTAACTTCTGGGTTAAGTTCTCCTTTAAACAAGCAGTCTTAAGCCCTGTACACACGGCCAAATATTTCGGTACGAGCGACCATCACATCTGAATTTATGGTCAGTCGGACCAAAATATTGGAAGGCATTTTCGGACGTAATTGGACATGTTGGTAAAATTTTGTTTCACAAATTGGGAAATGCTCTACCCCATGCGCAGTTCTTAGGAACCAGATTACATAGAAATAAATGAGCTCGATTTATTAACCCTTCAAGGATTAATGCTGTTACTATAGTGAACATTCCCTTGTTCACCATTTTTTTTAAACACTAAAAATCAACTCCTTGTGTTCTGTAAAGCCTTTTAATTCTGAAGGAAAGTATTAAGTACAAAAACCTAACCAGTAAAACGAAGAATGTAACCAATGTTCCCGCTAAAGCTCCGTGCACACGCCTGACCAACAATTTCACGAGAATTAGTTACCGCGGTATGTAGTGCACAAAAAAGTTTGAGGCTGCAGACTGAGATTATCAGGACATGGGACTGTAAAGTTACTTTCAATATCTTTGGGGCTGTTAAATAACCAGGGGACTAGCAATTGTGCTCTAGAAGAGTTTATTACCCCTGTGGTTTGTTGGACAGCAGACGGATGGGCAGATTTTTGATTCGATGGTTAACTTGCCCTTTAAGCTATACACAAGACTATTTTGGGAGTTGTATTAATATTAATATTTCCTTGAGACTATATATGGATCAAAATATTATTGTAAAGCAGTTAGTACAGCCCAAGGAGATGAAGCTTTTTAATCAGAGAATCAGAAGAGAAAGGGTTAAATTCCCGGAGGAACAGAACATCATGCAGAAGAGAACAGGACAGAACCCAGAATATCTTACCCCGAGGTGCAGATACAGAACCATTCTCATCCCCTACAGATGGAGCATTCAAATCCTCATAGGAGGCACCGTCTAGAAAGCAAAAAGAGGGTATGGGCAATCAACTGTAAGGGCACATGCACATCTATGGAAATCCAGCAGCACACTGACTTTATAGCTAAAATACAAATGACCCCGCATTAAAGCATTATAACACGTGTGTCAGTCACCCCCAAATCAGCAGCAGTTCAGTAAAGACATCTGTTTAATTATGCAGG
Source organism: Hymenochirus boettgeri (assembly GCA_019447015.1). Taxonomy (NCBI): domain Eukaryota; kingdom Metazoa; phylum Chordata; class Amphibia; order Anura; family Pipidae; genus Hymenochirus; species Hymenochirus boettgeri. The sequence continues at coordinate 16,966,495 of CM033473.1, read as the reverse complement.
TTTCAGGCTTTTACCAGTGGGTCACAGAAGCAGATACATAGTTGCACACGCTTTGCGTTCTCACTAGGTTTTCGCCTGTGACCTCTCTGTTATCCAATCTGAGCAGTGAGAAAAACAGCTGTTGCTCACTTGGTAGGAGGAGCTACAGAAACCAGGAAATGAAGACTAAATAATTTCTCCAAAATGTTGCCGATTTCACAGGTGACAGTTACAGCTATCTGATCACTAGGAAAATTATAATCTGCTCAGTCCTATTTACAGTTTAGCTTTAGTTCTCCTTTAATTACTTTTTTTTGGATAACTAACACTTTATCTTATTAACCCTGCTTAGAAATATATTAGGCCTTAGTAGGCATAGACAACCATTAGCCCGTTAAATGTGTTAAACTACAACTCCCAGTAGGGGAATGCTGGGAGTTGAGTTTTAAACATTTGGAGGACTACTGGTTACCTATCTCTGTCTTATAGTAATGTTACATAGCATTTTATGAATAATATTATTTTGTATCAGTGGAAATATCCAAATATGGATAATTTGTCAACAGATGAAGGGATATGACACAGTTATCCCTGATTTACATTTTGTTACATTGGAGGTAACAGCTTTTCTTCCAGTTTAGGTTCTTAAGAATCGTACACACCTGCGATCGTGGGTCCTGACGCGACGCACGATGTGTCCGAACGTTCATTTTGGCCGATAATCGGCCGTGTATGGGCACTTTATCAGGCTGAAATGGCCGTTCGGTCGGGGATCTTTGCCCGACGGGCCGTTTTATCAGATAAAGGGCCCATACACAGGCCGATTATCATCCAAAACGAACGTTCGGACACATTGTGCGTCGCGGGTCGGGAACCTTAACCCTGGGTCCTATGAGTGAAAGGAGAGGCTTAGTTTGTCCTTTAAGGTTAATGTGGCCCTAAGAACTGCTGGATTCTAACCATAACCTTTCACTTCCCTAAAGATTTTGATGGAGCACAATCAGATATACAATTGCATTATTCTTTAAAAGAATTTCAGACATTTACACTTACAAGTGCCGACAAGATTTATTTAGACAGATATTTTATAATTAAAGTTTAGGCTGAAACAAATTTTTCTGACATAAAAAAATGACCAAACACTTGTCTTTTTATGTAATTTCTAAGCAAAGTTTCCCTGTTCCCTTTGCTCGTTGGACATGTTTCACTAGCTCCCTCTGCATTGCACGGAGCATGTCTGAGTCACAGATAGAGGAGGGGGGATTAGCATTAGACTACGTTCACACTGCACAGCACAAAACTCATGAAAAAAAATTGCAATAAACTGCATAGCGTTTTTGCAATGCATTTTTAGGAGTTTGCATTGAGTTTTTATGCATTTTTCAGTGCGTTTTTATGCAGTGCGTTTCAGTGTGTTTTTGGGTTAAACGGCAAAAAAACTTGTGTTTTTATGCATTTTTTTCTTCTTTCCCATAGACTTTCAAGCAGTGCGTTACAAAAACACAACTCACAAAAACGCAGCAGAGTGAAAGGTATTGTGACATTATGAAATCCTTATGTCTTTTTTATGTCCTTTTTTCCCTGCTAATGTATGCGTCAGAAAGGCAACAAAAAGCAATAAAACGCGTTTACAGTGAACGAGCCCTTAACTGGTGTTTTTCAACTTCACGCAGGTTTATATCTGGAAGAACAGGGAACTTGAGGCCCTCTAGTTTAAAAAATTAAAACTTCCAGCATTCCCTGGCTGCATATGCAGGAAATTTGACAACCTTGGGTTAGAAATTACTCGGAAAGGCAAGTGTTATTTCATTTTAATCTGTTGGTGGGTTATAAGCAAGGACGAAAGGTGTTTCCTCTCTCCATAATACATGCAGATATGGAGGAAATTCCATACACAATATTACATTGGAAACTGTATTGCATCAAACTATTAAACAATTTACATTCCAGTGTTAAGACGCAAGCCGACCATTCACTCTTAGATGCAATGGATATAATGGAGTGATCTTTACTACAATGGTCACATTACCCGATTCATAAATAACAGATAAACATCAACTGGGTCTGAGCAAAACTACAAGAGAGCAATGTTCTTTCCTGTACAGATTGAACTCACTGTCCTTGTTTGTCTGTTTTACCCCTATATGGTTAAAATCCATAACTTGCAGTTAAAGGGGATCTAGGAGTGAATGGACAGCCGATTATAAGGTTATAAATGTTAGTGAGCAGAGAAACATACCATTCAAGCTATTAAAAGGAACTAACACCCCAAACATATCTGGAGGTCCTTTCCCCAATGTTCTATTTGCAGACAAGAAAATATTATAGAAGGTGTCTCCACCATCTGCCATTGCTGTTTTTACAATTGGACATTACAGTGTCCAGTGAAGTGGCCTTCACAATAATACGTGGTTCCAGAAATAAAGAGCCAATGGGCTACCTCTGCCAAGTATATTACCTTTGTGCAACACAAGATATGTCAATTATTTTTAAAGGGAAAATGTAGTGTTTTTGCTCTGCCCCACTTCTGGCCCAGGGCCTAACCAATGGTAATACATGCTCTGCATGAATCAATTTTTCCCATTGGATAGATCCCAGACTGAGGTGAGGGTGGAGTTTAGACAATACAGTTGTCCTTTGAGTTTACTTGGAAAGTACCGAGTACTGAAAGTATTAAGGTGGCCTTCAGTAGGGGGTGTTAGTTCCTTGAAACAAATTTAAAGGCATAGACAGAACATTTTCCTGTACAAATTGCACAAAGACGCCACATTCTAGTGAGATGAATTTGCACTGCCTATACCTTTGCTTTTAGGCAACACCTTTGATCTGTAGCCCGAGGAAGCACTGACAGCTGAAAAGTCGATGGCAGTTGTGGAGAAGGCCATAGATCCCAAATCTTTCCTCCTTTTCCCGGTAGCATTATCAGCAGGACCCTCCAGATTCTCAGCACTACCTGTCCATTGTCCACCTGCCAGGACCATGGACTGCACCAGGTCATTCATGGCTGGGATGCAAATGAAAAAGCAATATGAATCAGCATGGTAGTGGGCACCCCAAGTCGCCAGTACTGGTTAAACAGCCACCAAAGCATTTAATTTGCAGGTCACAAAGCTACAAACCACAAAGCCATTTTGGTTATGACATGCAATTGGTTGAAAATGATGGAAATGTTTGGTTTAGGCCACGTGTGAGGTTTGATTGAAATTAGATAGCTGTGGCAATGTGCCATACTACTGCAGAACTGCAATGAGCAGCATAACTTGCCAACAAGTTATGTCGCTTAAGAATGACCAAATGATATGATGGTGAATTAGGTAAGGGATGTGGCACCAAAAGAGGAGGTCCATGGCCAGTGCGGGTTACTGCAGGAACACAGAGGGGAACCCAACTGCATCAGTGCTGTGACCCATAGCAACCAATTAGAAAACTGCATTTAGTGGCTAGACCTATCAAACCATTAGGTTGGTTGCTATGGGTTACTGCACCTTCAAAACGAAGTCCACTTGTGTTTCTTATTGAGAAGATCTGAAGAACATGGCACTTGTATAAATGGGGCCGTGTCCACCGAGAACCTACTTAGTAGGCAGTAAATAAGCTGCAAGTTGCAGGGTATTTAACCACCTTTGCTTTCATTTGGTATAAAACATTGAATATTTGGCATGTCTAATGGGATTTGCATCTTGTCTAGTAGGAGAGAGTGCAGAGAATGCCTAGTGACACATTAGTAATGGAAGCCGGGGCAGCTAGAGCTGAAAGAAGCTGAACTGATTGAGAGTCTTACACACAGAGCGGCGGTAGAGGGTCTTCAGTTTGTCTTTATCCTTCGGTCTGTTCCTCATAAAGGGCAGCCTTTTGAATGCAACCACTTTTAAAGTCACAGGATGAGAAAAAGAAAAAAAAATCAACAGAATGGGATAAAAATAAGAGAAAAGGAGAAAAAAGAGAAGGAGAAGAACACATGGTAGAAGTTAAATGCGGAAACGAAAGACAGAAATGACTATGTCTGGACAGCAGCTACACATGCTCTGCTCTACAACACATGTGCCATAAGGTAGGGGCAGCACAGAACACGATAGATGGCAAACAGGCAATGAAAAGATGCACTATGGGGAAAATGCAACGTAAACTGGTTAAGTCAACTGTGTCTGTTGCAGGATTTACTCTTTCCAAGACATTCCAAGGCCTGGTACCCATGGGCAAATTTCAACCCAACAGTTCACTCTCCGTAGTTTGTCCGACAATATTATGTCTTGATCTATTGTTTGGGTAATATAAATACCCACAATGTTCATTGATTTTGGTCATTATCTATAGATAGGCTTCTGGTGTCACCAGCATTTCCAACCTAAATATCAGACTGGGGATGTATTGTAAATGAAATATCAACCCTTGTATACCTGGCCTTAGTTTGCCCATAGAATTGCTTAAATTTAAAGCAACTATACTACACTAAGGCCAACTATACTGTAGTGGGCCTACTCTAGATCACAGTCTTCCTCTAAAGATTCAATCGCTAGACAGTTTTGCCCTGTTTGTGTCAGGGGTCTGACCAATTGGAAGAGGCACTCTATGAGAAGAGCATCTTCCTATTGGACAGGTACCAGAGTTTAAGGGTGGAGGAAAACCAGATTGCTAGTAAGAACTTTATAGAAGGACCTAGAGGTTTATGTCCTCACCCTGGGTATCTTTATTGAGAAGGGGGATTCCAGGGGTGGGTGAGCACAGTATATTTCTCCTATAAATTATGTCTCATTGGTAAAAATATTGGGAATTTTTCTAGCATTATTTGTAACACAGGAACCAATCCCTTTATACTTGGAATGGTCCTGTAACTGGTGAGTTATACCAGTTATAGTGCTGGTACCAAACCAACCTATACAGCGAACCGAAAGGTGTTACCAGAAGAAGAGACGTTTAGATAGAAGCAGCACCAATAATCCTCTTTTACAGACATGAAGACCCAGCTGAAAGACTGGACACATAATAGAGGATGAATAGTTTGAATCTATTCTGTACAAAATGATAAATGTTACCCAGTTAGAATTTTTACTAATACTAAAAACCCACTTTGGGCTTATTTAAGAGGAGCACAGAATATGTAACTACAAGTTATATGGTGGTAAGAGACAAAGGTATTTTGACAATACAAAGGACCAAAAAATGGACTACAGATCTGATGAACATCACATAAAACACAATGATGACAATGATATTAACAGAAGGATTTCTGGAAGGATAAGTAAGAACTCTGATGACTTCTTAAGGGAACTGAAAATAATTTCCACTCTACCCCCCTGTAGAAAGTCTGTCTGTAAAAATAATTGACTAAATATCTATCTGCGTATGGTGTGTGGCAAATACATGTGTAGAACTTGTGGAAAATTACACTTTCCATTGACAAAAGAGATTTCACAAAAAACAGTCTTGTCTAATATAGGATATCCCTACCTCCCATTGTGTTGTAACCTCAGAAACGTCACCTGCCAAATGTCTAGGAGCATAATGCCTTAATGATCTCCCCAGTGAACAGTTGGGCTGACAGAGCACATCTCTGCAATTATAACTCAATGGGAAATAGGGATAGCAGATCCGACCTCCAATATATATTTATCAAATCCATTGGCAAATATTAAAGGAATTGCACTATAATGCTCCTTTAATACTAAAAATACATTTAGAATTTTTTAAAAATTAAATGAAACATTTCTTTAATACTAAAAATACATTTGGACATTTTTTATAACCAGGCCGAAGTTGATCAGCTTCTTTCTGCTGTACATTGTTTTCCAGTTGGGCCAATTAGTGTCTAGTCACCAATTTGTGTAAAGGGTTAATAGGTTTGTATAATTGTGCAGGTATAAAACAGCATTAAAAAGATTTATTATAAAGTAAGATTATGTAATATAGTAATATTTCAGGAAGGCTGGATAGTGTGACAGACTAATTACAGAGAGTAGTAGAGAAAGACGGCTGTGGCATTACAGGAGACAGTAAAATTAATCTAGAACTGTGTATAATTTACAGCTCATTGCTTAGACTGGGAAATAAATTATACTGACAGGTAAACCCATCCAAACAAAATTTCTCACAACGTAAAAGTAGGGATAGGGATCAACGTAAAAAGTAGGGATAGGGATCAACGTAAAAAGTAGGGATGGGGATCAACGTAAAAAGTAGGGATGGGATCAACGTAAAAGTAGGGATAGGGATCAACGTAAAAAGTAGATAGGGATCAACGGAAAAAGTAGGGATGGGGATCAACGTAAAAAGTAGATGGATATCAAAGTAAAAAGTAGGGATAGGGATCAACGTAAAAGTAGGGATGGGATCAACGTAAAAAGTAGGGATATTGATCAACGTAAAAAGTAGGGATGGGGATTAACGTAAAAAGTAGATAGGGATCAACGTAAAATTAGGGATGGGGATTAACGTAAAAAGTAGGAAGGGGATCAACGTAAAATGTAGGGATGGGATCAACGTAAAAAGTAGGGATAGGGATCAACAATAAATGTAGGGAAGGGATCAACATAAAAGTAGGGATAGGGATCAACGTAAAAAGTAGGGATGGGGATCAATGTAAGAAGTAGGGATGGGGATCAATGTAAAAGTAGGATGGGGATCAATGTAAAAAGTAGGGATAGGGATCAACGTAAAAAGTAGGGATAGGGATCAATGTAAAAAGTAGGGATAGGGATCAACGTAAAAGTAGGGATGGGATCAACTTAAAAATAGGGATGGGATCAACGTAAGAAGTAGAGATGGGGATCAACGTAAAAAGTAGGGATAGGATCATGTAGAAATAGGGATGGGGATCAATGTAAAAAGTAGGGATAGGATCAATGTAAAAATAGGGATAGGGATCAATGTAAAAATAGGGATAGGAGATCATGTGAAGTAGGGGATGGGGATCAATGTAAGAAGTAGGGATGGGGATCAATGTAAGAAGTAGGAATGGGGATCAATGTTAAAAGTAGGAATGGGGATCAATGTTAAAAGTAGGGAATAGCGATCAACGTAAAAAGTAGGAATGGAGAACAACTGTAAAAAGTAGGGATGGGGATCAATGTAAAAGTAGGGTGGGGATCAATGTAAAAAGTAGGGATGGGGATCAATGTAAAAAGTAGGGATGGGGATCAATGTAAAAAGTAGGGATGGGGATCAATGTAAGAAGTAGGGATGGGGATCAATGTAAAAGTAGGGATGGGGATCAATGTAAGAAGTAGGATAGGGATCAATGTAAGAAGTAGGGATGGGGATCAATGTAAGAAGTAGGGATAGGGATCAACGTAAAAAGTAGGGAGGGGGATCAACGTTATAAGTAGGGATAGGGATCAACGTAAAAGGTAGGGATGGGGATCAATGTAAAAATAGGATGGGGATCAATGTAAAAAGTAAGGGATGGGGATCAATGTAAAAAGTAGGGATGGGGATCAATGTAAGCAGTAGGGATAGGGATCCAATGTAAGAAGTAGGGATGGGGATCAATGTTAAAAGTAGGGATGGGGATCAATGTAAGAAGTAGGGATAGGGATCAATGTAAGAAGTAGGGATGGGGATCAATGTAAGAAGTAGGGATAGGGATCAATGTAAGAAGTAGGGATAGGGATCAATGTAAGAAGTAGGGATAGGGATCAATGTAAGAAGTAGGGATAGGGATCAATGTAAAAAGTAGGGATAGGGATCAATGCCTCATAGTCTAGGGAGCAGTTGACGCAAGGTGTTTATTGCATTGTAGCTAAGCTAAGAGGTGTTATTTAACTGCTCAGGGTAAGGCATCAAACAGCATCGTATGTAGCAGGGAAAAGATGTCAACACCCCTTTTCTTTGGCCAAGGTCAACACCTTGGCCAAAGAAAAGGGGTGTTGACATCTTTTCCATTACAGTCTTCAAACATGCGTCCTTTTCCTTAAGATACAGGTACATTGGCTTTTTAATAAGTTTCTGGTTTTTAATATACATTAATACCACACACATATAAAATGATCATCACTTTAACTAGGTACACTTAACATTTAAAGGAGAAGTACAATAATAGTGTAATGGTGTTTTATTTTTTTAAAAAAAAACTGCTATCCAATCATTGACGCTGCTTTTACTATGGTTTTGCTGTTTGACTTTTTGGACATTTTCCTGACCTTAAAGGTGAAATCAACATCAAAGGTGCAAAGGAAAAACAGAAGCAGCCATAATTGTGTCAATGTTTAAAGGAAATCTATACACCTGACGTATAGCCCCAAAACTGTCAATGTACCACAATTACATCACAAAAACATAAAAATCTTCCACTTATGCTGCTTTCTCACTCTCTCTGCCTGGATGAACGGAGCATGCTCAGGCCATAAAACAGGGAAGGGGGCAGACACCAGGGGTGTGGTCTGTAGAGAAGGAAGGTAAACTTGATAATGCTGTATTTCTATAAAGAAATCTGTAATTTCTAGGCTATAAGTCAGGAGAAATTGTATTTTAGACTTTTTCACTAGGATGTTCCCATTTTAATCTGCCTTTAAATCATTTCTGCCCATTATTACACTAACCATGTAGGTCCTTCTTGTTTTATACTGTAGGTTACAAGTTCCAGACACACATTAAAAGGCCAAAATATTAGACACTTGTCCTGGAAAAACAGGAAGTGATACAGGAATGGAAAACCGGAAATGCACAACTGCTGATACTGTGGAACATGTGAACATGTGAACATGATAATGAATCGTAATACATATGAAATCTCCAAACCTTCATAAGAAGAACAACAAACATACAGGGTATAAGAATTAGTTATATTATTCAGCATTTAAGAATGGTGCAAAGGGTTTCCAGTCCATCATAGAAGTTTAATGTTCAAATGCAATTGAATGAAATTAGCAAAAAAGGGGAAGCCAAAACTGACAAGGGGTGCCCAACCCCCCAGGCTGCGGGCCACACTAGCGTCACACCAGGCACTGACTGGACAGCTCTCTATGCCCTGCCCCAAACCACACAAACTTCGCCAACCCCCCCAGACAGCGGCCCTAGCTACATCCACTTATGTGTCCTGTTGGCTGCAATTTTTGACAAAATGGGCAAGGGTTGGGCAACACTGATATAGACCTTACAATTAATCAAGGCTAAGAACGTCCCATATCTGAAAACCAATCATTTATAAGCCTAAGTGTTTAAGAATACAGCCAGCTTTAATAGGGCCTGCAACATGGGTAGAGTGTGAGTGGATCAAGGATTAAAAGTGTCCATTCTTAAGGCAACTAGTAGGGCCACATGGAACACATATGCTAATGGCCCTCAAAACAAGTCACATTGTTCATAAATATAGAGTGTATTATGAATGGATTCACTTAACTCTTGCAGAACCAGTTACTCCGACACATTACTTACTGCTGCTTTTTTTAGGCCCCAGCGGATGTCCGTCCTCTAGGGAATTCGATCCGACCGAAGAGCTGTCCTGACTGTCCCCGAGCGGTGGCTGTAGGAATCCATCAGTAGACTCCGAGCGGGAAGGGGTCGTTGTAAGAGATCTCAGGCGCTCGCGATTTCCATCCTTCTTCGATTTGATTAACTTTCTCATTTTTAAGGTTATCCAGTTTCCTCTCCTAAGAGGTAGACAATACAAATCTATACCAATACCTCTCCCAACGTCAGATGAGACATAGTTAAGAAATAGAATCAGGTCATGTATTTGACATCAACAGCAAAGTGCAAATGTCTCAACCCCACCTAGGGGTATAGGAATATCACAAGATGATAGAGTCACACTAAGTTTTGTGGAGTACGACTTTTGTTCTTCCAAAGCATTTGACACTATACAAAAAATGTTATTCCAGATTTTAGAATTAATCGCTACTGTACCACGTCTGACCTGTCCAGGACATCACCGCCTACTGGAAATCTCTAGCCAGTCGGCTTACAGACTAGTACAGGCAACAATTCTTTACAAAGGACCATGGGGAAAAAGCTCATAATGCTGACCAAGTGTACAAGCTGTTTAAATGGCTTATAGTTTACTGGAATGCTATCAGCAATGACACTTATCTAATCCAGAAAAATTGGGTTTAGTTTGTGTTTAATTGTCCTACACAATTATACCAGATACCAGGTAGAATGACCTAAGCTGGTTTTGTCGGGTTGGTAATTTGGTATAGAAACGTATTTCTCATTATGTCTACACGTATCTCTTTACCTTCTCGGGGGAGACGGTTCGTGAAACTTGTATTGATCCATAATTTTCTCTTCCAGTTTTTCTTTTTGGCGTCTCAGTTCATTTAATTTATCGCTGCCGAATGGAAAGAACATTGACTAATTAGGTCACGTACAGTATATAAGTAAGATCTAGAATGTTTAAAGGGAATCTATACTCGTATAGTAACCTTTTTATTTTTAGAATTGAAGTTAGGATCTGCTATTTTTCCTTCCATTTTGCTTTAAATAATGATTGCTCAGCCCTGTAAGTTTCTCCGCTATTGTATTGGATCTTAGAACCATAGCTCCTCTTACCTAATCATATCCCCGCCATGCCATAACTGCCACAAAGTGATTACAATTTCAAGAAGGATGTGTTATTACCTAAGTATCTGTTTAAAGAATTCCTTTCGCTCTATGGGTAATCCCCATTGAGCATGTCTAAGTCAGTAACTAAGGAAGGAGGAGAGGTTAAATTTTGATTGTAGGGTTTGGTACAGGTTTATCCATGTTTCAGAATTGTTTGTATACAGAATTATACTCTATATACAAACAAACTCTTGCAGTGAGTTAATTCGATTTACACTTTCATTTAAAATGTTTGAACTGTATGTGGTTAGTTGTAGGTCATAGTAAGTCTATATATTACATTTACAGAATTTGATACTCATACTTTATAACTCATCCACAATCTTCTGCGCTAACCCCCATATTGGTTCAACACATGTCAAGGGACACTTACATATATTGTCTTTGTTCCACCTGGAAGAGGTCTTTGCTCTCCATGTTCTGTTCCAGTAAGGTTCTATTTTGCAGCATCAATGTCTGGATTTGATCTAACAAATGTCTATTTTCTTCTTCTAAGTTCCCTTTCAGTTGACTTAAAAGCTTTTAGTGGAGAAACACAGGTCACATCAATAAACAAAATTACAACATAAAAAAAAAAAACATTGAGCTTTAAAGTTAAAAAATATTTATCAAGGCAACAGGAGAATAAAATAATTTGTCGGGTCCTCATGCCACTTTTCCTACATTCATTCTTACAAATATATGTTTACAACTGGCCAATTGGTTTCAGTTTTGCAGGCAGGTCGGCCAATCAAGACATACATATATCCAATTATTAGCAAATCCAGTCCGATATGACAGGATTTGTTTATTATTGTGCATGTAAGAAAGACCTCCAAACAATTGGAGCACTTTGATTTTAAAACATCTCTCATTTGGGTATGGCTATTGAGAAATCTACCTTTTTAATGTGGGTAATTTACCCAATTTCCGAGCATTCTATTTTCACAGTCACACCCACTGTTTTAGTCACCAACTTATATTATTTGCACATGCCCAGTCCTATGTTCAAGCAGTTTGTTAAGGAGGTCACCACCCATTAAGTCTCTAGCCAATCACAAAACAGACCAGTGTGAGAACAAACAAGCAAGTGAGTGAAGGCAGAATGTGCAAGGCTGTGAGAAACAATATGGTGGCACTGGTTGTTGCCTAATTACGTCCCTCAGGGTTTACATATACTTACATGCGTTTTACTAATATGGTATCTTACACCACATTGGTGTTCTTGGGTGGATGTTTGTATTTTGGGGGGTATAACTGTGTGTGTTTAGTTCTCATTTAAGTAAATAGTGAACAGTGTAAAGAAAATCATTTCTCACCTCGCACTGATTATTGAGTTTGGTTGACGTGATATCCAACTGTTGATACTGCTCCTTCAGTTTGGAGAATTCGGCCTCTAATCTGGTTTGCTCCAGTTTCCCGCCATTAAGCAAGCTTTTCATGTTTTTATGATCACTTTGAAGACTCTCATTTTCCCGTAACAGCTGTCTGTATGTGTGATTCAGCCTGGGGAGATATGGAGAGAAAGAAAGTTACTTTGTTCTTGATGATACCAGAGGACTTGGCATTGACTGAGGAAGAGCACTGGATACCAATTCCAGCTCCACACTGTGTACTGGTCTAAAACCCAAACAGTAAGACCACGGTACACACAAGAACTCTAATTATCTCCCACTATCTATCTACGGTAAATCCTTCAAATGTAAACTAGGGAGACCATCAGAAAGCCATTGTGTACAATGGGACGTACAACACTTCTAGAATGTTGTGTTTTCTTCTCAGACTTTTCACAGACTGCAACACATTTTCCCCTTGCTTAATGTTACTTGTGGCAATAGCTGTAAAGATGGACCACTATGGGCAATATTTCAGGTAATCTGGCATCATTCATAGGGACAATCGCCTGGCCGATTAATCAGGCATGGAGTTCATCATCATGACCCATCCTGTGATCTTCAATGGGCCACAAATTATCAACTATAAGTTGAATTCCCAACCAATCAGTTTGTAGGAATATGGTGTCATGTTTCACTCGAACTATACTCACTACCTACATGCATTGTACCCATGGTGAGGCCCTAAACCGCTAGTTGGGGAGGAAGTGTGTGGAATTGTCCTTTAAGGCCAAACACACATTAGATGTCTGTCAGCTGGAGCAGCCATCAAATGACAATCGTATATGTGTGGCTCGTCACATTGGCATTGTTCATTGGTCATCGTTAGAACCGATCACAAATGACCAAGATGGGAGCTGTCACACATGTACAATTGTTGGTCATAACGGTCGGCCTTTACACATTTGTCCGATGCTTTGGCCACCACAACTGTATGTGTGTGCGAAGCTTTAAGTCTTTTTTCTAGCCCTGGGCAATAACATTCATTTATTACAGAGGACATATTGTCTCGAAATGTAATAAACATAAAAGTAAATGCACAGGATTGGACACAAGACACAGCGTGTTGCAATTATGGAGCAACAACATTTTCAGGAATAACACAATCGACTGCATGTTCCCTTGTGGGGCTGTGTGACCTCCCGTTAGAGATCCATAAACGTGATTGGTTTCCTAAGGAACTGCAGGAAGAAATTGCTCTGAGGCTTTCAAAGGACATAACAGTAATAGCTTTGCAGCAGGATAAAAAAATAATTCATCTCAGCTCAATAAAAGAAGCATTTATGGGACCTGCTGATACATTTAGCTAAGCTACGGCAATGTTTATTCAGCACAAGCAACGTACAGTCGACATATTAATACAATCTCTTAAAGATGTGAAAAGGTTAAAAACATTTTACCCAAATACAGCCAAGTAAAAATTACCACTGTCTTTATAGTCTATCTGGTCCTGAGATTCTAAGGTTGAAGTGAAAGGAGCACCTGACATCTCTACAGTTCCTCATCAATCCCCCCCTAAGGGGGTTAATTTATGTATCCAGTTTTACTTTCCATTAAAAATCATTGTTGAAAAAGATTGTTACTGTAACAAGACTGAGAACAGGCGAATAGCCTCATAATGGAAGATATATATGGAGCTGCAGTGATGTCAGGTGCTCCATCTACCCAAAGATTTTTCTGACAAGTTGTATCTTGGGAACAAGATTAAACACAAGAGCTAAAGATACACTGTTTGATTCCACTAAACACAGTCAACCAATAGGCCTTACTACTCCTTTAAGAGAAAGTTACTCTTACTACTCCTTTAAGAGAAAGTTATTCTTACTACTCCTTTAAGAGAAAGTTACTCTGATTTGATTAAAGCTGCACCAGTAAAAAAATAACTGTAACCACATGATCTATAGGCAGTAACAGAGTAATTGGTAATTCTCCATAACCTAGAATTCTAAAAAAAAACCAGCCTGCAACTTTAAACCCTTATGGGCTGAGGCATTTGCAACAGCCAATCAGATATTAGCTTTTTACAGTGTAAATGCAGTTAGACAACATCTAATTGGTCAGATTAACAGCACAGGAAAATCACATTGCAATCGCCCCCGACTTCCCTCGCGCAATACACACTGCGTGGAAATGAGGAGCTACTGTACACTGGTATTCAGGAGAGATTGGTACAATATAAAATAAGTCACGGACACATTTATGGGTTATTAAGACCCTGCAGTGTCTACATTTCAATCTGAAAAATTCAGATTTTGCCCAATTTCCACGTTCCAAATTAATTGCACAACAGACATTAATTCGCCACCTTAACCTTCTCTACCCGGCACACGGAGAATCTAGAATTACCCCTCGCTGCTAAGTGCAGGCTAACGAAAGCCCCAGCTGTGTCAGACACATTATGTAATAAATAATGCACGTCGGATATGTGTCAAGGACAGGAGTCTGGAGGCTCTGAGTTTCTTCGTTCCGTGTAATCAGCAAGAAACTCAGCGCCATGCTGTGCTTTGTTAGCAGAATAACCACACTGCAATCTCACAATTAGTGCTGGCAGCGAGGAAATTCAATCAGAGTTTCTCTGGGTTTTATATATTAATTAGAATATGAATGACCGCACGGAACAGAAACTAGAGGGAGGATTAAGACATGAACTTACCCTTTACAGATACCATCAACGTGTATATAACACACACACCGCAGCCATAGCCACTGGACTTTCATAACTGGGAATCCAATCACCGACAGATCCATCGGATCCGACGGTATCGGGGCTTAATCGTTACGTGTGTACGTTCGTTTCCCGAACGAGCGCGCGGCCGCCAAACGATCGGGTCGGCCGAACGCTCGTTCGGGAAAGGCCGAAAATTTCCATCGGCCGCGCTAGACTCCCTATAGAGGAGTCTAGCGCGGCCGATGGTAACACACAGTCCCGAGCCTTCTCACATAGGAGAACGCTCGGGACTGTGTGTTTGCAGATCTTTGAAAGATGGCAGACAGGATCTTGCAGATCCTGTCTGTCATCTTTCAGAAATCTGTACAGTGTGTACCTAGTTTTAGTCTTCCACATCACTCCCAATCAATTACAAATAACCTGACATTTATCATCTACCAGTGAGGGTTATTAGCATTTAAACATTATTGCCCATTCATTCACAAATTCAGTACATTGTTCACAAGACTTGATTTATGGAGCTTGGCCAAAAAGTCCTGATTATCCCAGTGGGGGGAGGTGGCTGTATGCAATTCGCTGTTACCCAATGTGACCTCCATAAAAACATGTAAGTAGCACTTACACTGAGGCGTGTGTGTTGCTGCATGCTTTCAATCCAGCAAGCACATGTTTAGCTCAGGAGCATTATCCCCCTCCCTCTTTCAACCACTCCCACTTTCATCTGACCTGACTTTCCCCCCACAAACTTACTGTCAAAATTGCACACAGCATTCCAACTGTCCCCATTCCAGCTACAGCAAAACTACTGCAGAAGAAATGTTTTTGACAGCAAGGCACTTGGGAAGATTATAGTTTTCAGTAATGGTCAATTTAAAATAACTTTTTTTCCCCAGTATAGATGCCCTTTAAATGTTGACAATAAATAAAAAGATTTGGAGAGAAAGAATTGCTCTATATACCTACATCATTCTAAACAGCCAATTAAAAAACAGGAATACTGCATGTGATGCGTGGATTAACCTAGTGGCTGAGTACAGTACTGCAGCTCATATGTGCTCCTCCATACACAACAACTCAATTTAGAGATTTTATTTTTCATAGTCAGTTAACAAATACATCATCGTATTTGTAAGAAATTCTCTCCAATTGCCAAAAGATGATTAAAGGACAACTGTAAAAATGTACATTAGAAATGAAAAGTACCTGAGGCAGGGGGTAGAATTGATTATTCCTACCTCCCAATATCATTTGGTTTAGGAGCTACAACATGTATTATTTTCATCTGTCAGGTCAGTGTCCTGGACTTTCCTGTATTAAAGATAGTGCTGAAGCACCGAGGAAGCCTGGCAGAAGCAGTTTTCTTCTCCTCACATAAATAATATTGGGAGGAAGGAATTAGCAATCCTGCCCTAAGTACTTTTTATTTTAACTGTTTTTAAAATAAACTTAATACACACTCTAGTTCTCCTTTAATCTCCATGGATGAATGGTGGATTAATTATCCATAACAAATGTAAAGCTAATAGGAACCCAATGTGTACTTACCGACCATGCTCCTCTGTAAGTCTTTGATAATCGGATGACAACATCTCGTGGTTCTTGTTCTCCTGGAACATCTTCCCTTGCTCCTCCTTAAGGGCTTTTTCCAGTTCCTCTAACTGACCTTTCTGTTTGAGCAGATGGTTATATCTACATTAAAATAGAATATACACAGAGTCAACCCTATGGATGGGACACAAGCACAGACATTGTTATTTACTACATCTTGTATGTTTTAATGTTTCCCTTAAAAAAGGGGGAGTCAACCCTAAAACATGTTTCCATGGCTTATAGACCAGAAGCCACAATCTAAATACTGTATCACTTGTCTTTCAATGTAATCTATATGTAGAAGTCAAAGTATGTATGTATGTATGTATGTATGTATGTATGTATGTATGTTTCAGAAAAAACCTCTGAATGTCTTGGACAGTTTTGATGAGACTTGAAATACATACGTTTCAGGACCTTGGAAAAACACAGGCTACACCTTACATTCAGAAGGTCCCTAACACTTGGCTGTTTTATGCTAATTTGGACTTTCCTGGGTACTCAATAGTCAACAGATTCTAGCATAAGTCATCGTGAATTGAGAGATCTGGTCGGATGAACCGTCCTCAAGAACTAAACTTTAAGTCCATTTGATCCAACTGAATACAAAAGATGTAACATAGGCTCCTTTACAACTTTTACAAATCACCCTTATCCCTTTATTTGACCCCCTTTAATTTAATTGAGGATGAGATCTAACCTGTGTTCTGCCATCTGGTGGTGAATTGAGTGATCGACAAAGTTAATTGGGGATAAGATCTGACCTTTGTGCTGCCATGTGTTGGTGAATCAATTGATCACCTAAGTTAATTGGAGATGAGATCTAACTAGAGTCCTGCATTGGCTTTACCCGATTAGCTGGTCGGGAGGGGCAGGTTCTATAAGACTTAAATGTATATCTTATGATTAGTGATTATACTAAAAGAAGGTTGTCGATATGCACGGACGATGGACCCATCTGCTCGTGCTGGCCATGTGACGTCTTCTAGCCAATGGCCACAGGTGTGCCCGGGAAGCCTGCGGGGGTGTGTGCGCACACGGGGGGAGGTGGGTGCTGGGGACAATTCTGTGTAGAATCGGGGATTTGCAGGTATATATATATATATATTTCTTGGAGAGCGGTCACATTTCTCATGATAGAAAACATTCTTTTGCAGTGTATCCTACCAAGAACCGATTCTTTGAGGCAGACTGGTACAAACATTCTGAACAATAGATATTTTGTATTAAGGTCTGGCCTGTGTCTTTCCAAACCTGAAATCATCATCGGAAAAATAAAAATCAGCCGTAATAAAGGACACAGGACAGGAAATGAAATAACAGGAGCCAATATCGCACACTCAAGTCTTCAGGGTAATTAAAGGGCTGAAGTCATTAATAGTTACAAACAATCCATGTCTGTTCTCGTACTCTACGGGAGTTCAACTAGTTTCCCACTCAGCTCAAGAGCTAAATCCCAGGCTGAACTAAGAATGGTTTAGTAATAAGGCACAATACACACTATTAGGGATCCCCCCATAGAGGGTGTGGTGTGATCCTACGTAACCCCCTTGGTAATAGAGTAATAGAATGTTACAGGGGAATGAGGTCATTCATTTCCTAGAGCTGCCATGTGAAAGGAACATTGCTAATAAACAATCAGTGGAATATTAGATGAACAACCAGGGCAGGAAAACAGCAACAGGATGAAAATATCCGTCTGTAAAAATAAAACACGTTTTCAATATAAAGAAATAAATGTTAATAAAATCAAACTAAATGGCTATTACGGTATATCGAATTATAGACACCCTACAGCGCTCCACACAAAGAGGGCTAATATCCAAACTATACACACAACTAATGTATAAAACAGCCCAAAACGAAATGGATCACTTGAAAGACAAAAGGAGTAAAAACCTACCAACAATAACCACTGAACAGCTATTAGACTCCCCCAGACATGCCTCCCCAGCAGCAAACAACATACAGTTTTATATTGTCCACCAAGCTTATATGTCACCAATACAACTGGCTCGAGTAAAAAAAACAATGGATGCCTCCTGCCCCAAATGCAAGTACATAGATGCCACATTTTGGCACTTAATATGGGACTCCCCTAAAATCAAACTATATTGGACAAAAATATTAGAATATCTCTCAAACAAAATGTCAATAGAGATACCATATAAAGCAGAAGAGTGTGTACTTGGTTTACTGGAAGATGAAGAATGGCCCCATCATCTCAAAACTCTAATACTGGAACTACTTTTCTATGCAAGGAAGGTGATAGTACTAAATTGGATGTCACCAAACAGCCCCAAAAGAAAACAATGGATACAACTAGTAAACAACGATTTAGCATACCACAAAATTCTATACATCCATAGAAGATGCCGAATAAATACGACAAGGTTTGGAAACCTTGGATAGACCTGGGCAACAACTAAAAAATGGGATGGCCCCGCCCCTACACCCACCCCACTACTCCTTACCCAATTAATATTAACCAAATGCAACACTATATAAAGATATTGTTATAGTCATTGATAAAGTAATAAGCGCTGAATATAAGAATGACAAGAAACCGCAAACTGACTATAGTACGCAGCACTAAAGTTAAAGTTAATGAATGTATATAGTTACTAGTTATTAAACAATAAAATTCAAAAGTACAAAATGTGTTTATTAAATAAAATGAAACGAAACAACAATGAATCATTATAATTGAAATGTAATGTAACCCATTCCCTGCTTTTGAAACAAATTAAATCGAATTTAAAAAAAAAAAATGGCTATTTTAGAAGGTGAATTCATTCACTTAAAGGACAACTCCACCCTCATAATAACATAATTTTAGAAAGAATGGCCTCTTTAAAATATATATATCCTACTTTGTCCTCATTACTGTATGCCTGCTATGCTTTTGGATGTATCATAGTAAATGAGCAACTTAGCCTGTA
The DNA here is from genome assembly GCA_019447015.1 of Hymenochirus boettgeri. Lineage (NCBI taxonomy): Eukaryota > Metazoa > Chordata > Amphibia > Anura > Pipidae > Hymenochirus > Hymenochirus boettgeri. The sequence continues at coordinate 16,947,404 of CM033473.1, read as the reverse complement.
CTGAGCCTGGGCATGCTCAGAAGAGGCAGATAGGGGATTAACATTCAGTCAATGGCTGTGATGTCAACTGTCAAATCGATAACTGACAGTTACTAACTGGAAGAACCAGGAAGCAGAAACAGGGGAAACAGGACATTGTGCAGGATTTCAGGTTAGACTTATATATTTCACATTTCAAACTATTACAGTCTGGGAGGGGGGGGGTTAACTGTATATTGTGTTCATTTGAGGGCTGGACTTGCCCTTTAATGTATTTATTTCTCCATTTTCATTAAAAGTATTATTTCGTTATTAATTATTTAATGACTTGGGCTGAACCACTGCTAATTGTGGATTTCATCCAATCAGTGCACAATCAGTAACACCACAATAGTGACCATGCAAATATTTTATCCAATCAGTGCAGTCAGTAACACAATAGTGACCATGCAAATATATTATCCAATCAGTAACACCACAATGGTGGCCATGGAAACATAAATCCTAAACTGGAAGGTCCTAGTGATAGGAATGGCACCCTCAGGGTAGATACAGCATTGTCCCTTCACCTTTTCCAAGACTTTAAACCACCTTGATCAGGCAGGTCCAACCTAAGGCCTACAAGATGTTTTAAAACAACCATTCTCAGCATTCCTTGGATGCCCTATGCTGTTGGGGGAATCCTGGGAGTTGTAGGAGGGCTGTAGGCTTGATATCTTTCATCTTGATAGTGATCATGTCAACAACCATTCCGAATTTCTCTTTTGAGCAGTAAATTCTGGCTTTATACAGATTGGGACCCTTTGTACACATGTAAGATTCTGTCTGCATTAGGGGATGAAGAACATTCAAAGACTGACAATCTTGAGTGAAGCGGATCTGTATGACTGTCAGCCTAAGAAACATATGTATGTACGGGGCTTTACACATCAACACTAATTATAAGAACTAGGCTCTCAGCAAGCACTAGAAACCCAATGCAGTTGCCTGCACCATGGATTCAGACTGTTCGATCCCTCTTCATTTTTGGAATTTTCTTTATCTCTTATTTTCATTTTGTCCTTTCCTTTGTAACCATCTGGCTTTATCCCACGTTCCCCTTGTTCTTCTAGTGAAGCTGTTTAAAGGTCTCTATCACCATTGGCTTGTTACCCTCCATTCCCTGTCGCAATGCTGCATTATCCAGTCTACAAATTGTCTCCTTAATGTATCAGTACGGCCCTCTGAGGACCTCAGTATCCACGGTAACAGCCATTTCCTTGCCGGTCAAAGCCGTTTTATTTATTTACGCTCCCCTTCTGACTTCTTTCTTACAATTGGTTTTATCTTCATACGGGAGATTCTACTATTCCCAGAGGGAGGCAGGAGATGGTACCACCCAATTAAATGCAGATAAATTGTACTTAAAGGGAAACTACAGTGCATATAAAGTTTTTTTTTAATAAAACAGTTAAAATAAAAAGTACCTGGGGCAGGGAGGTAGGATTTGTGCTTTTTACCTCCCAATATCATTTCTATGAGGAGCAGCAGGATGAAGAAAACTGCTTCTGCCAGTCTTCCTGTATGCTTCAGCACTATCTTTAATATAGAATGGCCCAGGGCCATAACCTGGCAGATGAAAACTGTATGTGCTGTAGCTCCTCAATGAAACAATACTGGGAGGTGGGAATAATAAATCCTATCTCCTTGCCCCAGGTACTTTTCATTTTTAAAAAGTAAATTTTTACAGTATAGTTATCCTTTAATGTCGGAAGCATAGCAAGGCCGATAATGCGTGTACACAGACCATAGAGTACAAAATGGTTTCCAGAAACGCCATTAAATAGTGTACAATCTATTAGTTTATATAAACCCAGCTAATTAAAGCTGAAGGAGGGACGAACCCTCCGAAACGCGCATCGGTGTTTGGCGTCCACGAGGAGTGCGCGGCATGGGAATTTTGGAGTATATCGTACTTTGCTGCTAGAGGAGTCCGGATGGAGGATACTACTGGATGAAATTGACGACGGGAGTCTCGGCTTTGTTTGTGACAAGCAGAATATCGGAGACACTTGAGTATATCCATTTACCTCAAATGTACAGTATTTTTATGCCATGGCTTAGTGGCTTGCTTCGCACTAACTTTCTTTTAGGTTCGGGTTACCCCGACCCCAGGGATGAGTAATGTCCCTGCTAGTGGGTTTTCTGAGGCTCTCGGGAGTTTTCTCCTGACTGCCTAGTTCTTTTGTATAGGATCATGAACGAGGCCTGATCAAACGTTATTTTCGGAATGTGCACTCATACACTTTGGGTGTCACATGTGTATAAATCTTTACTCCCTATAATGGTCACCTCGGATATCAACAGCATTGTGAAGTAATCTGTAGAACCCAGTAGCTACTGTTAGTTTGGAAGGACCATGGAGGGAGATAATTAACCAAGTAAATGTAAAATGATGTAAAAGTGTCCAGGACACACGCAGGTAGGGATGTAGAATCAGAAATCTCAGATTTATATATATCATTTTTCCAAAATGCTGCTTATTAGAGAGGTGAAAACTACTAAATTATAGAATCCATTCAGGATTACTTATTATGAGCTTTAAAGGGCATGTCCAAAAACAAAAAAACTGGTGCCTTGTCCGTTATCTGGCCACAACCCCAACTGCTATTTCTACCAGTTTATTACATGTATTTGTAACCAGATATTTAATAAGTTCTATTCATTTCTGTTCAATGAGCTTATCATAAGCTTGAACATGTGCAGAGGAGGCATCAGGTGAAACAGCAGTCAATCAATGGTTGTTATATCAGCAGTCACAGCCTTGATTGACTGTATGGAGGGAGGAGCCAGCTTACTCTGCCAGAATGGGGACAATAATTATCCTTAAATATCTGGTTAGTAATACAGGTAAAAAAGTGCAAAATATATCAGTTAGGATTGGGGGCAGGTAATGGACAATTGACCAGATTTTTGTTGTAAGGTTGGACATGCTCTTTTATTTTCCATTAAAGACTACGTGCAACGCAACAGACTGCTGGATATGTCCTACAACTGAAGAAAATCACACATTGTTTGCTTAAAGGGTAGGAACATTTATTTATAATCATTGGACATACCCTCCTCAACCGCTAAGTTAAATGATTTAAAATCGATTCCTAACACTACTTACACCTCCTGGTTCCAGCATTGCTCTGGTCCAGCTCCCCTGCCTGCCGGATCTTCTAACAGGGGGCCGGACCGGCAGCCGCGGCTGTGATTGGCAGAGAGGCAGCAGGGAGCTGTAACTACAGATTGGAAAGGATTTTTAAATTTTAACTAAGCGGTTGGGGGTGGGAGGGTATGCTCTACAGTGTGGATAAAAGTTTTTTACGCTAGGGGAGATATTTGATGAGAGGGATTGGGAGGGAGGAAGGGGGTGAAAGGGCTCCTGTGCGCATGTCACCATCCCTCCCGGAGAAGGCAGCAACGTTTGGACAGGAAGATAGCCACTACTCTGCACTTTCCTGGACTTTGGACATGGATTGCAGGAGAACCATAAGGAGCAGGATTGTAAGGCAAGGATTTTTTAAAACTGTACAGTGGGGCCAGTATGGGGTTAAATTTTAGTTTGGGGGGTGGACATGTCCTTTAACCCAATTAACCAAAGAGCCCATAACATTTTTGTTAGTCTAAAAAATACTTTTTAGCACTTACCTGTTTAAATTGGCATTACCGTATCACCTTGTGATACCACAGCAGTTGGTCTTGTATTGTGTGACGGAAATATCAAGAGGTAGACCTTATCCCATATCAAGAAGTAGACCGTATCCCATATTAAGAGGTAGACCTTATCCCATATCAAGAGGTAGACCTTATCCCATATTAAGAGGTAGACCTTATCCCATATTAAGAGGTAGACCTTATCCCATATCAAGAAGTAGACCTTATCCCATATTAAGAGGTAGACCTTATCCCATATTAAGAGGTAGACCTTATCCCATATTAAGAGGTAGACCTTATCCCATATCAAGAAGTAGACCTTATCCCATATTAAGAGGTAGACCTTATCCCATATTAAGAGGTAGACCTTATCCCATATCAAGAGGTAGACCTTATCCCACCAGAAAAACAACTTACAATATACGAGTTTTTGGGATTCCTCCTGCTTACCCCCAATGAAAATCCTGCACATAGCACCATACAACAAACTGTATAACATAATTTATTAATACCTGTCTTCGAGGTCCTTATGCTCCACTTCTAAGGATTTGTGTGCAGACTTCAAGGTGCCGTGCTTAGAGATTAGAGACTCGTACTCAGCAGCTTGTCGCTCATGGACCTGGGCAAGCTTCTCGTGGTCTTTAACCAACAAATCATAGGTTGACTTCAGCTCTTCTTTTTCTTTGGCCAGTGACTCGTTCTCGTTTTCTAGGCTGGATTGCTGGATAAGTAGTTGGGAATTTTGATTCATAAGCGATGTGCTTTGTGAATTGAGTGTGGAATTTTCAACCTGAAAATAAGAGGTGTAATGAATATTGACTTACAAAAGTATAAATGGTGGTTTTACCTGCTAGTACTGTGAGCTGTGACATCACCAGCATTACTGGTCTGCCCCCAAGTCTCAGGTTTGAGCTTGCCCACTGCCGGGACAGAGCAATCTTAAGCTGAATCATCAGCTCCAACCCCAAACTTCTAAATTATGTTTAAAGCTAGCTAACTACTTTTTATTTTCAGGCATACGGTGTCCACAGGTAAAGGAATGGACAAAAATTGCTGCAGGTCTGTAACTATCTTCAGAAAAGATCGATTTTTTGGGGTGGTAGAGCTTTTTACACATCTCCTCGTGTGCCTGTCACCGACTCAGACATACAGGACAGACAAGGAAGAGTAACTTTACAAGCATATAACTTAAGGTCCAGAGAAGCTACAGACACCATCCCAGGCTTGTTTGAAAGGTATGTGATGGATATTCTATGGATACCACAGTTACCCTTTAAAGCTCTAACCATCAGCCTTAGCTTTAATAAAAATACTTGTGGCTCCATGGGACCTTGTGTAGCAGGGTATTAACTCATTCCAAAACTTAATGTTAAAAGTAAAAAAGAAAATAATTATTTTTTAGAGCAGTACAGTCGCCCCAGTATTGTAATGTATTATAACTGGCCCTTTTTTATCACTAATATAAATGGTCTGCTATGAACACTCCACACTGCCATGTATCCAACCCATTATGTCTCTGACAAGCATTATAGTTATTAAACAAACTTTCAGATTAACTATAACTGTTGCAGACTAGGCCTCCGATTACATTTAAACTTAAAGGGCAATTATAGTGAGAAAATTGTTTTTTTTTTAATTTCTTCTAATGTATCCTATAAGTCATCTCATCCACCTTTAGTTTCTTTAAATTCTACATAGTCCCCGAGATATAAGCCTTTGAATATGCTGTGATTTGTAGGAGCTGCTACACCTCATCTGTCATAAAGGCACACACCCACACAATCCAAAGCTCCCCTGCAGTACTGTCACACACTCTCTCACCCACACTATATGTACCATGTGCAACATATAGTCAAATGCTGTAGTGCTAAACACAATCAATAAACCATTAACCCAGCAATATGAGCACAACACACTATAAAACAGCCCCTCCCCCCAAAAAAAATCTTATATACATACAAAACCAGTGACTCAAATGGAACACTAATAAGTATATATAATACAGTAATACAGACTATATACCAAACAAGACACACAGTGCAATCTATGAAATAATATAGACAAAGCAACTGAAATGTAAAAGGACAACAAGCAGTGTCACTGTGTTGTGTGTTCTACAAGCTGCTGTTACACTGACTCTCTCTTCAGTGATTATGATCTCAGCAGCAGGGGGAGAGATATGAACTTTAGGTAAAAAGTAAATAACAATTAGCAAAGTTAGAGACAGGCAGAGTTCAGTAATTACTTGTAAGAATTCAGCACCACTTGTCTCCTCTCTCCCCTCTGCCCCTCCCTTCAGCATATTGCTACTTTATTCCACACTTTGATGCTTGCAGTCTAGCTCTGGAAGGGAGGGGTAACAGGATGTCAGCACTCATTTAAAGCCTTTCAACTGACAATGCTCGGACTTGATACAGCCCGTCACTGCTTGAGGGGGAGTAGACAGAGAGGGGGGGGGACTAAACAGCTTGTACAAACTTCTGCCAGTGTGAAGAAACAAAGCCACACAGAAACATGAAAGTAAGGCAGCTTATACTAAGTGATCTATACATTGTATACAGACAAAGTTTTCTTTTCACTATAGTTGCCCTTTAAATAGGAAGAGAAATTGTCCAACCTGAAGAACTTCATTTTAGACGATTAGATTAACAGGCCACAAATAGGAGATTTGATCAAACAATTGCATTTTGGGGGATCGGAACCCAGGATCTACAAAAGATGGAATTAGGACCATATCTCTACATATACAACCACAAAAAATCATCCAAGCCACAATTTTAGTATGAAGTCACATTTTTTTATGGAATATTGAATTTGTCCGAGATTAAAATTTCAATTGTTTCCTCGTAGTGTTTATAAATTCCCAACAATCCACATTTAGTTGTGACATTTTCATTTTAAAGTGAACATATCGTGTAGCAGTAAAATGTCAATCACAATATATATTTGTCTAAGGCCAAAACGCAAAACTGATCACAAAATGATGGATGTGTGCCAGACTCAGTAAAGAGCCAAATGTTTGTTCGACTCGATTACCTGAAGCTTGGCATTCTGGGTTTGCAGAGTTGTATTTTGCTCTTGCAATGAGATTGTTTGTTTCTGAAGTGCCAAGATTTGTGCTTGTAAATTGTCGTTTTGGGTTTCCATCTGCTTCAGTTGGGTTTTCAGTGCTTGTTTCTCTGCCTGCAGAGTGGCATTCTTTTGGAGAGAACAGAACATTTTACTATGTGCAAAAATGAATGTTTATATGAACGGACATTCACATATTAGACATTTAAAGCAGACATTCACACCTTGATTTTTAGACCATAAGGTGCAGATTAAAATGATGAATCACTTCTCTTGCTAAATGATTCTTTACGAAAGATACAGTGACTGCCCCCTCCCCTAGTTCAGTGAGCTTCAGACATGCTCAGTAGGAAAAATACTATTTCCAAACACCTACTTGATAGGGGTAAAACTTAAAGTTTTAATTAAGTTGTAAAGTTTTAATTTAAGTTGTAATTGATTTAAAATATATGTACAGAAAAAGTGTGTTCTAGAATAAAGTTATACTTTAAATTGATATAATATATATATAAAATTCTGTTCTAAAAATAAAGAATGTCTCACATTTCTTTCTATTTCTATTAAACGGTCTTTGATCTTCAGGAGTTCCCGGGTGGTCTCTTGACTCTCCCGTTCCCATTTATTCACTGGTACGTTTTCATCCCCGGGCCTCGGAGGAGAACTGTGAACTAATCGCTCCTCTTCTTGCCGTTGTTTAAGTGCTTCGTAATTTTTTTTCACCTGTTGGATTGAGAGAAAAGGATATTTCTCTATGAAGCAGATCCAGAAGAGAACTTGCGTTTGGGTTACTTCTGGACCCACGTATCCCTTTAAACAGAACTTACCGTTTTCAGTTCCTGACGTAGCTGTTGATTAAAATTGGTCGACTCTTCCAGTCGGGCTTCGAGGGAAGCAATTTTTTCCTCTTTAATCTCTAGGGATTTCTTTAGGGCCGATTCTAACTTTGATTCCAGAAGCTTGTATCTGCTGGTTGGTGAAATGCAAGAACAGATGGGTTATAATAGCTACTTATAGACTAACAGAGACTTCAAAGCAAATAATTATAAGATGTGCAAGCAAAGATTTACACTTCGTGTCTCTGATCTGGAATAGTTAATAAATGGAATGTATTACACTACACTAAATGGATATTGCTTTGTAGTAAAGAAGAAACAAAAGAAGAGCTAGGGGCTGATATAATAAAAGGTGGAAATGTTTGTTCTTTCTATTAATCTGTAACAAACCAATGAGATGTTAGCTAGGGGCTGATATAATAAAAGGTGGAAAGGTTTGTTCTTTCTATTAATCTGCAGCAACCAATGAGATGTTAGCTAGCGGCAGTAGCCCAGTAAAAATCTAAAATCCAGTTGGATCCTGCAAATTAATAGCTCAGTAGATCAACAAACAAACTGCTCAATTATCCCCTTTTGTCCACTTGTTTGTCTGGCTTAAGATGGGTACCCACACCAGGGCCAGAGGCCGGGCCCCTCCACGATCAGATTTTTAAACAGCTGGTCGTGCGCATGAATGAAATATATGGTTTGGCTCTGGAAGTTCGGGTCCAGTCTTTTAAACAGCTGGTCGTACATATGTTAAAAACAGCTATTTGCGGAGGTTATTTCAGGCTTGTGGCGGGCCCTGCTACCGTCCGGGTCCCCCCACGGTCATGGGGGTGGTACTTACACCATTGGGTACACACAGTAACAGTAAAACGCTGATATCATCAGATCCGATAAAGGACAACTGATGGCTCCAATTTTTATAAACAAGTTAGGGTTATATACCTACTGAATGAGCCATAAATCACATCAGGTAAAATTTCTCAACTGAGAGTTTTTTTTATGTCTGTGCAAGTAATTCCTGTTTTTCTCAAGTGAGCATGCTCTGTCCCAGGGGTGCAGGGGAGGACCAGAGGGTCAGGTGATGTTATTCAACCTACTGTAAGCAGGAAATTTGAAAATTCTCTGCAATATAATTTCTCACAGTTTGCAGCCAGAGATGCGATCCACGGCTAATTGTATTTAACACTAAATTGTTTGGCGACCATAGTTGCTTTTTAAACAAAACCCATATTGCAGGGGTGTGAAGACTTCGTATCCACTAAAGGAAACCACTAGCAAGTGAAATAAATCATTAAAAGTGACATCACTCAGCATCTGAAAGAAATTCCTATGGGCTGATACACACTGTCCGATTACTTTGGTCGTTTTGAGATCAGTTGAAATGAAGACTGTACATGTGGTTTGGTCCCAATGTTCATACTGCACCAGTTATTACTTTAGCACTTCCACCCTTTCCTATGTATCTGTATGTTACCCACCTAATTAGATTGTAAGCTCTAAGGGGCAGGGACCTGTTTCCTCCTGTTTCATATTTCAAGCACTTGTATATTTCATGATGCTCATACTTATTTATATATTTATTTACTGTCCCCCTTGTACTACTTTTTGTATTCTATATTGTACAGCGCTGCGTCCCCTAGTGGCGCTATAAATCAACACATACATACATACAAAAATAATTCCTGACCTACAGAATACCGGCTATTTCATTAATTGGTTGAATGAGAATATCAGCCTGGGACTGACCAGAGTTTACCAGCCCTATCAGATAGCGAGGTGACTCACTCATCTTACTCATCATTAGAACTAGCAGATTAAATGTCCTTAGTCATCCTTTTGGATGGCCACAAAGATATATCCTTGTGATAATAGAATATGTATCTGTCTCTCTCGGATAGCCAGATTACAAGCTGGTCATTTAGGTCATTTTACTTCTAGAACATTCTATGACTATTACTACGAATCCTGATCCCGTCAATAAATGGTCCATATGTTCCTAAGTTCATTAACAATCCAAATCCAATTACTCTATCCTGCCAATGAACTATTCCCAACAGATAGCACTGAACTAGTGTAGTTATCGATACGTATTTACCTGTCGTCAGTAGACTGTTCATCCTGTAGGAGCCGTTCTTTGTTTAAACCAATTTTCTCTAGTTCGTGGGTAAGTTTTTCCAGATCATTATTGGTCTGTTGGGTTTTTAACTTTTCATTGACCAAATCCTATAAAGAAAAAAAAAAGGGCCTGTAATTGATGATGCAGAGGAAGAGAGACGTAAGTGACATCATGTGACCAGGGCTGAGGAGTCACAGTTGGAGTCACAGGGTTTTTGCTTTTGATCCCTTTATCATCAAGCAAGAAAAATCTGCCATACAGTTCCTTGGAAATAGCAGTAGCATGGAAAAATATTGTGTAGCCCTCCTCTCGATGACCAAGAACCAGATCCTATTCTGCATTCACTCAGTGAGCAACACACTTACAAAGTCACAAAATCTGTAATAATGATCTTAAAATACACAAACCAATCTGCAATCTCCGTTATGCCAATCACACTGATGAGACTTACCTGTGGCACTCTTATGGCGTCCTAAAAAACTGCTCAGCACGATTACTTTGCGACCAATGTTACAGACATAATATCTGCCCCAAATCGTTCTCTAGCACGGAACCTTTCGGTTAGTATATAGGATAAGCCCACATTAACCTTTAGTCCTTATTAATACTAAAGTCTTATTGCCAACAATAAAAAATGCAGCAACTTTGATTGATATTATAACCCCGTACCTCTCTTAACGTGATTAACGTTTTCTTATCAATGGTCGTTCTTTTGACAAGCTCCTTGTTCTCCTTTTCTAGTTCTTTCAACCTTGCACAAGACTCTTTGAAAGCACTGGTCTCCTTAGAAAGCAATTTGTTCTCCCTCTCCAGGTTTGAAATCCGTACATTGTTCTCTTCCAGCGTAATGTCCTTAATCTCGGCCTGCTGACGGAGCCGCTTATTCTCCTTTTCCAGCTGTTTCTTGTCTTTTTCTAATTGACCCGTTTCCTGTTCCAGCAGCTTCGTCTCCTTTTCCAGCTGTTCCAGACGCTTGCTCGATATCTTTAACTCCTCAAGGTTTTTTTGAAGCGAGTGGTTCTCTGTCTCGAGGTCTTGTAGTTCAGTCTCGAGCTGCTGGATTTTTTTGTTGCTGTTTTCCAGCGCCTTCTGCAGTCTTTGGTTTTCCGTGTCTAGTCCTTGGTAACTTACTTCCAAGCGCTCGTTCTTTTTGCAGGAAGCCCTCATGAGGTCCATGCTTTTCTTCATCTGGTCCTTCTCATTCTCCAGTTCCTTGTTCTCCAACTCCAACTGAGCCACCATGATATTTGTACTCTTTAGAGACTCCACGGCTCTTCTCAGATCTAGATTCTCCTCTTCAAGCTGGTTGTTTTCTCTCTCCAGCGACTCCATCTGAAACTTTAGATTTTTTAGACTGTCCAAGGTCTTTTTCAGTTTTCGGTTTTCCAATTCCAAACCAGCATTTTCCTTCTCCAGGGACTCGATCTTCTCACAAACGATGTTTAAACTAGTGATCTTTTTTTGCAGGTGTTCATTTTCTTTCTCCACCCGTTGTAACTCTTTCTCCAGTTCCTCGGCCCTCTCTCCAATCTCCTTGAAGTGCTCTAGTTCCTTTTTGATTTGCTTCTTTTCGAACTCGGCTTTATTTAATTTGCTGCTGGTCTCTTTAATAGACTCGTGTAAAATTTTATTCTCCTTCTCAATGTCTTTGACTCTGGCTTCAGCACCGATTTGCAATCTCTGTCTCAGGGATGTGATTGTTTGGTTCAAATGTTCATTTTCTTGTTCCAGCCCTTTAACCTTAAAGGCAAGAAATGAATATTAATTGTTAAATGTTATGCACACAATTTTCTGGTCATCTGTCCATTATACCTGGTTCATATGGAATCGAGAAACATGTAAACGGGGTTTAATAGGAAGGTCACATTCAGGCTCATTTACCCAGAGCCAATATCTCTCTAGGTAAATGCTCTGTTTGCAATTCAATATCGCGGGATTTACCCACTGCGGGATTTTAAAATCCAGTGCTAAAACTAGAGCAAACGCGATATTGAATCGTGAGCGTCAGATGCGTGGGTGATTTTTGCATAACCCGAGCATCTGACGCGACTTTAGCTCCATATATTTGCCCAGCAAGTCTGGGTAAATCGGCCCCATTGAGACTAGAAAGTAGAATTCTACTAACTTTCTGCATTATGTAAAGCAGACCTCCATTAACCCAGAATTCTTCCTGAATTATAACCCAGAAATTCTTATTTACACAATGGTTTAATTATGTTACCAAGTCCTTCCTACTCAGTAAAATCATCCCTAAAAAGTAAACCTTATAGTCACTTGTATTGGCGCTAAATAGTTATGCACACATGAGCTCAGAGGAGAGTCATACAAGCCTACAAAATGAGGTTTGCCATCTCTTACAATGTTAATGTTTTTAACATTGGGTGAAATTTCCTGAATATTTAAAGTGTTGTTGTGATGCAGAAAGCCTTTTTATACATGGTCAATGTGTTTACATGGTAAATTTGACCCTTTATTAACACATCCTTCCCAGTCTCTCCTTTCTTATCTCTTTAGGTGTGATACAATCTGCCAATAACAGCAATAGGAAAGAGGGAAATAAAGTCTCCCACTACATAAATATTTTATACAGGGTGATCCTCACAGATATTTCAATACTGAAACAAAGTACAAAGAACTGGTTGGGATATGGACCCAAGAGACATCCATCTTGGTGTAGCCTCTCACAGATTGCATGGATGTAAAGAATATTGTCACCACATACTCCCATAACTTTCTGTATTTACCTGTCTCTCAGAATTCTCTCGGAGCATCTCAATGGTTTTTTCAAGCTGAGATTTCTCCTTTAGGAGATCGTTGCTTAGATTTTGGCTACTATGGATGTTCTGTCGCTCCAAATTGAGGTCAGCTTCTAGTTTTTCCAACTGAAAATCAGGAAAATGTGAAAAATACGATTACACAAGCTGAATATTAATACATTGCTGATATAAGTTTAAAATCCTTAATTTCAGGAGAACAAAGATCTAGAACTTCACAACATCCCCCATACATCTCAGAGCTAATCCACCAATACCATCCCAGGTGCAACCTCCACTCTGCTAATGATATCCTCCTCTCATCCACCCTGGTCACCTCTTCCTCCACCCGCATTCAGGACTTTACTCGTGCTGCCCCTCTGCTCTGGAACCCCCTTCCTCCATCTGTCCGTCATTCACCATCCTTTAATACCTTCAAATGTAACCTCAAACCCACCTCTTCAAGCACCATATAACCTGGCCCACTAATCAAACTCCCCTGCCAATCTAATACAGCCTACCTATTCACATCCCCATATGTCTCAGCCCCATTTCCTCTAGACTGTAAACTCTTTGGGCAGGGTTCTATTTCCTATTGTAGAACGGTATTGCTGTAAATAACTTATAATGTATGCTTTACCTTTGTATGTATGACTTTGTATAATATGTATTAACCTTGTATGTAATGTATGATTATGTTTTTGTACAGGGCCACAAAAGATGTTGGTGCTATATAAATCCATAATAATAATAATATCCAAAATGCTTCATTTTACAAGAATCATCCCTAGGATACAGAACAATTAGTCACTAAAAAAACCAAGACACTGAACTTAGTGGAAGTTGCCATCATGTCCTAGCATTGAATTCTAGACACTGGGTGAACAATCACACTCTTACCATTTTGCTCAGCCTTTGATTTTCCTTCTCCAGTTTCAGGATCTTTGAATTCTTTCCATCTGTGGAACCCATGGTGTTCCGAAGCTCTTCCACTGTACTGAGCAAGGTTTGGTTTTCCATCTCCAGTTTCAGTAGCTTGCTGGATGTCAGCTCATTGACTTCGTGGCCCAGAGACTTCTGTGGTGCTGTAGAAGTTACATGAGAAAGGGGAAAAAAAACACCAACAGGAATTTTGCTTTTTACGCAATGTGGCAGTGCAAAAGTGTAATAATACCCCATAGCCAGCCAATGTAATGAGATGCATAGTTAAATAAACACAACAATTAAAACCAGCACATTCCAAAGGGATAATAATACCTGTCAAAGAAAAAAACTATACATGTGACTCTGGGCACATACCACCTCCCCCACAAATGGCACAATACTCGCCGTGACCAGTTGGAGTTTTCATATCCACCAGTATTTCTCTACGCACTATTGGAGACACATTCGGCACGTAATAACGGATATTGAGTTCTATCTGTACCGCAGATAGATAGGGCTACATCAGTACTGGGTGAAGAGTGGAAGTGGTATCATCACACTTTGAATGTGGCCCTGCACAAGAGTCCCGGCAGGTATAATGTGCCTTATGTTGTGATCTTTGCAGACGTGGTCTTTAACGCCAGTTTACCCCAGCATAGGGTGTTTGTGTGGGGTGACGTATATTCCTCTCGTGTATATTTATGGGGAGAAGGAACTGTGGGGTATTTACCATGGCCGTTGGTCATTATTAGATGGACTTTTATTCTCATCTTCAGTTCAGGGACCCCTGAACATTTTTTGGGGTGTTATGATGTGTAAGGGATAGTTTTGATCACACGATACTTGTATAGTTTTAGGCTGTGTTGGGAGAATATCAATAAACTGTTTTCTTATTTTATTGGCTTACAAGAGTCATGTTCCATGGGAAGATCTGGTATGTGGCCCTATTTCAGGGCACATACCACACACGCATTGTATTTTCTTTCCCATTTATTCTTATTACCCCCTGAGCATAACCAGATGTTGACTCAAAGTCTAACTAAATAGGTGGTGCACTCTTTTCCTATGTAACTTTTAATATTTGCAATACCTACCTGTGTATGTCCATAATATGAGGCACAGTTTAGGTTATCGTTGGCCAATGGACAGATTATGATGTTATAAGATATATATGTGTTTTATGGATATCGGCTGGCCAGACACATTTAAAGGATCATTTTTAAGAGGTTACTTCAATAGCTGGTGATTTTATGTCTTTGAATAAAATTGGATTTATGGTTAAATATTCCTTTTGGTCTATTTGGGGTTAATTGTGGTTAACAGATTGCCACCCTCCTACAATGCAGGGCACACTGTATTCCACTGCACAGGCACAAGATAAAAGGAAACGGGAGTTTTCCCTAAAGAATATGCCGATTGCACCAGTAGGTGACTAACGAAGCGTGAAATAAAAATTACCCTGAATAGGAGAAGGAAGACAAACATTATTTAAGATGATTAAAGCTTTCCAACAGATTGGTCCTCAGATACATAATACAGGATGTAAAGGATGTGTTCCTGCATCTCCATCATGTATTATAACGGACAATGGTTTCTCAGCCAAGCTGTTAAGCTATTTATTGCTATATGTTATTTAAATTCCCGAGACAGTTGCATCATTTTTCTTACTTTCAGGAAGGTCACTTGTTTTAGACAACTGCTCCAACTCCCAGCCGAGGTGCAAAGACTCGTCCATGCTCTGCTTCTGAGCTATTTCCAGAGACATGTTTTCCTCCATTAACTCCTCAATCCTCTTCCTATCCAGGTCACGCTCCTGAAATCAGATCATTAGAGGTAACAGCTGAACCGACATTTTTTTTATTGCTGTAAATCTCATTTTCACATTCCTAGAAGGTGCCCGAGGTGCAGGAAGCTAAAGGGATTTGCCAAATGTTCCATGTAGCTAAAAATGGAGACAAGTCAGAATGTGGCAGTGTCTTAAGGTGGCCATACATATATACGATTTTACTTACCCAACTCACTCGGCGTTCGATCAATCCTGCCAGAACCAACTCTCCCATTCTTCTATGCAACCGGCATGCAAAATGAATGGGATTAGCCATCACATGTCGGTCGCATAGATGAACAGGGGAGGCGGTTCCGGCAGGATCGGTCAAATGTCGCGTGAACGCTCGGTCGGGTAAGTAAAATCATATATGTGTATGGCCACCTTAAACCAGTGAATAATTCTTACCAAATATTAACCAGTTACCAATGAAAACAAATGCAACCCCCCCAATAACAGACAGTTACAATGTCCCAGGGTCTGTGCGGGTTGTTCAATAAATTCTGTTATGGGGGTTTTAATTCATGGACCCGGTCAAGTCTGGGGGTTTCTATGTCTGTATCCCACTGCAGGTTTTGAATGGACTGTAATAAATACTGATGTTTTATTAATAGAATCTGTGGTGGTTTCCTTCTTGTTCTTTATAACTGTATAAATGTTTCTGTAATGATTTAACAGTTATTTGCAAAAATACACCATGATTAAAATAAACTAATCACATAATGTCATATATATTTTTATAAGATTATTATTTAAATTATTACAAAATATTAAATGAGCAGCACGGTGGCTCAGTGGTTAGCACTGATGCTTTGCAGAGCTGAAGTCCCGAGTTCAATTCCACCCTTGGACACATCTGCAAGGATTTTGTATGTTCTCCCCATGCTTGTGTGGGTTTCCTCCGGGCACTCTGGTTTCCCCCACAATCATAAAGACATACTGATAGGTTGTATGTGTCAAATAAATGTGCTTAGATTGTATGCTCTTCGGGGCAGGGCCTGATGTGAATGTATACATGGAATTGTAACGCGCTACGGAAGATGTTGGCGCTATATAAATCCACAATAATAATATCATTTCCATTGTACCCTGGTCAAGTAATTGTTGACCACAGTTTTATGTTGGGTTACTCAACCAATAGAAATACTGTAAAAAAGTGGCCAAGATTTTCAGTACAACCAATCAGATTTAACTGCAGTAGCCTAGTCAAACCTTCCAATTGGTTACTGCAGATTTATAGCCCCTCTTATTGCATCTGCCCCATAGGGTTTTTTAACTTTTAAACTTGTAGAGACATTGCAGGCTAAAGGTTTATCGCCCGAAACGGTCGTTCGGAGATCTGCCAGGTTGGTCGGGCAAGGATCCCTGACCGAACATCTGTTTCGGGCGATAAAGTACCTACACATGGGCCTATTATCGGCCAAAACATTAGTTCTTACACATCGTGCGTTGCAGGTCGGGACCCGTGATCACACGTGTGTACGAACCTTTAAGGAACTTCTTACCGTTTCCATATCATTGAACTTGGCTTTGAACTGTAGGTTCTCCTTTTCCAACTCGTGCAATTTGTCACATCGGGCCCTGGCACCATCCAGTTGATCTTCTAACATTGTCTTTGTTTCCAAAAGCACCTGATTGTCTTCTTTTAATTCCTACAGAGAGGACAGAACGTAAAGACCCAACAATACAACGCAACAAATACATCTCATGGAAGGGATACAATTGGTTCATTACTTTGGGTGGACGGTAGTAGCATTGATATATACGGAATATGGAAACACGTTATATCTCATTATGAAAACCTCACCAAGATGGTACACGTGGAAAATGGAATTCTGGGAAGTCTACATTATGTTCAGTAATTATATTAAATTGATTGGGTCAGATTCCTATTTTCAGCAGGTTAAGCCAATCAGGGTCTTAATCAATTAAACAGATTTAATTGCGTTACATCATAAAAACAACACAATCTACCAGCAGATCTTCGTCCCACAATGAAATAAACCTTTCCTTTTAAAGGTCCAATTACCTTTTCTTTTATCATTAAAGGAGAACTAGAGTAAATTATAAAAACTTTGACAGCCACGTGGGTCAACTAACTACTGGCTGACCAACCCCTGACCTGACTGTTATCGAGCATTGAAAAAAACAGGAAATGCCTTTTACTCACCTCCATCCTTGCTTTGTAAAATTCAATGTCATGCATTCTCTCTTTGTATCGGCTCACTTCACTTTCAAGCTTATCAACTCGAATGGCTTTTTCCCTGAGTGCGTCCAGCTCGTCTCTATACACCCGAGCAGAGCGAGCGTCCGCAAGCAGATTCATATTCTGCAGAAGGAAGGAAATAATATGAAATTTAATTTTAAAAAAAGAAGAAGAAAAAGCTGGAAACAGAAGAAAAAGTAAATAAAGCAGATACAGACCTTTAAATGACATTGTACTACTAGACATGTCTATATGTAGTTTATAGAAATAAATAGAGAGATTATGATGTCTATAGAATTAAAGGGGTGGGGAGGTTAAAAGTGAAGTATAATTAGAGATGATCGAAACTGTTGAGTTTCGTTCCGTTTTTGAATTTTCGAAACTTTAGAAAATTGAAAACTCGAAAATCGGACCCATAGAAGTCTAAGAGAGAAAAAATTCAAAAGTTTCTGTCCATTTTGAGGGACAAATAGTAATAGTCGGTTACTGTAAATGACACAGAGACCTGGGGAATGGTCTGGGGAACCTGTAAATAGAACCAAAACTTATTTTAACACTATCTTTCCTCACGATCGGGCTTTTTTTCAGCTTCCGCATTATATTCTCGAGAGTTACCGAAATCGATTATTACTTTCGAGGGTTAACGATATTACAAATTTGAGGGTAACCTAAATAGTTTCTTGCTTTTCAGGATTACCGAAATCGATCATTACTTTTGTTTCACGGTTTCGATAATCGGCTATTTTCAATGTCGATGATTATCGAAATTTCGGGAAATCCGGGAGTTCTGAAAGTTTTGTCTGGTCTTCGAAACCCTCAGATTCAATTCGAAACCGGGTTCTATTAGAACCCACATTACATCTCTAAGTATCATATGTTGATAATTTGTCCTCCTAACCAGAACTCTGGGATATCTTACTGGGTTCAAATATACTGAAAATAGCAATGTACTGATCAACTCTGACTGCCTACAGATTTCCCAAAATCCTCTTTGTCCCAAATTGAGTATGTCTGACTCACACTGTTTGCATTTTTTTTATACATTTACACTTAGTGATATTCTGAATTGAATGTTATTTTGCACTTGATATTTCTAGAGCTAATATTAGATTTTCTTGAAATCCTCGTACAATTTACTGGACTATCAGGGTTACTCGATAAAAATTCTTATCATTAAAAATGGTGCTAATTTTGCCCCAACCAATCAGATGTTAGCTTTTAAATGTTAAATAAGATCTGATTGGTTGGGGCAAAATTAGCACCGTTTTTAACGATAAGAACTTTAATTGAATGTCCCTAAAGAACATCTCCCTGTACATTGTGTAGTTCCATCCTACATGCAGTGCTGCGGGTATTGCAGAGCCATAGATGTCTGGTAATTTACCACAGAGGCACAAGTAACATATTAATGGACACACGCTCCCCTGAGGGAATCTGTGGCAGATTATTGCCTTGAATAGCTCGGATTAGTGCCGCATTTATTTGATTTCAAACCCTGTCAACCCTCATTAAAAAGCTGGTGTTGGCTTGTTCTAAGACTAAGGCTAAGGTGGTTGGGATCTTCTCTGCAGAGCAAACACTGTCCCTCATCAGCTCTGGATAAAGGCCATATAAAGCTAAAACCTTTACTTTGGGTGTTTGATGACCATGTCCACCTTCATTGTACCTGCAATGGTCCTTTACTATCCTAATATTGTACTCTGCTTATCACAGTCAACACAATTGGGGTCTTACCTCTTGCTGGACTCGTTTCAGTTCAGCCTCCAGCTGCCCGACCTCTTGTTTACTGTCCAGAAATTGTTCTGTTTTCTCTTCTCTTAAAAACACAGAGTTAAAAAGGTTTATTTTATGATCAGGAAATGTGCAAAAGTTCATAAAGAATTCATATTTCACCATAACAGGTTCTGCACCACTCGGGTATACACATCCAACTAACAGCAAGATGGAACTTCTATGGGGGGGAAAGAAGTCGCTTAAAGGAGAACTAAACCCAAGTTTTTAGACTCCAAAATCTTAACACCCCCCCCCAAAAAAAACCCCAATAAACTGTACGTTACCACTTTAGCAAATGGCATTAAAGTGACCATCTGTAACTCGATTTACAGTAGCTTAGAACTGAGCATGTGTAAAGAACATGATGGCCAATGACCAAACTGTGTGATATGATGGGAAATAAAGTACACACCCCATGTTAGAAAAGTACATTTTCCAGCAAACATATTAAAATAAGTGGCAAGACGCAGGTTACTGCTTTTATGGAACTCTGCCTTCTGATTCTGTGTTGTTCTGAGGCTTTAGTTGTCCTTTAAGGTTTAAGAGGTGGAAGAATGGAAGAGATACAATGGTTTTTAAAGAAGAACAAAACCAAAATCCTTGAAGGCGTAAAATGGCGTAATGTCAGGTGAAGTGGCGGTTCTTTCCTTTCAGTGTTCCTGCGATAGTCCCCAGCAGGATAATGTTTTACAATCACACCCAAAATGTAGGTCCCACAATGTAATGTAAAGAATGTGTATGGCCAGATAAGCTGGGTTACTGACAATCCTCTTCACCCTTCTCAGCCCAACACCGACCTGGGGTGATGGCCTACTGAATTAGGGCCTCACCCTGGGAGGTGGTAGTATAATTCCCCTTTAAGACAATGTATCACTTGCCTCTCTCACTAATCAGATACACTTCCAGCACAGCGAGTCCCGCAGTTACTGCCCCTCCCCTAGCTCAGTGATCTTGGTCATGCTCAGTGTGATCCTCCAATTACCTACTTTGTATCTCCCTGTGCAGTAGAATAAAACCTTTTCTAGTAAAAGATTAATTTCAAACAGGTAGATAGTTTGTTATGTAGAGATACATCATTTTAATCAGCAGTATCTGAACTTCAAGTCAGGGAAAATGTCTTTTAGGAGTTTAGGTTTTTCAATTTAATTAGTTCTTCTTTCCTTGCAGCATAAATATTTCTTTGGTCTACAACTCATTTCGCTCTATGTTAGAGAATTCAAAGGGAAATTGAACCTTGGGCTGATTCTGTTTTTTTCATTTAAACTTTACGTTAAAGTCAGAAATTCCCATGGACACACAGAGCAACATTATTGGCAGAGACACAAACGGACACTAAAGAATCTTCATCCTTTTCATCCCGTGTTTCAGGAAGGTTCCGATTCCTAATCCTCCCTGCAGCTGTTGGACACTTTCCTATCCACTCAGACTCCAAAAACAACGGGAAATAGAAAACGTTCATCGTTATAAAAAGACAGAGCAACTGTCCAGATGCTTTAGATTTTATCAACCCTCTGTGGTTATTGTGATCCAAAGGAAAATGACTAAAGCCTCGTACATGTAAGTTTTTTAGTAAGACTCGCAACACCCGACCACAACGGATACCCACGTCGATAATCGCGTGTGTGTATGTGCTTGGTCATTCGTTAATCTGACATGGCCCCCCGACCTAACGCATACACACACAATCGGCCGAAATCAATGTTCGGCGCACATGTGAACACGCTCTGGGATAGTAAAATCGTACATGTGAACAAGGCTGAAGTCAAATTCCAATGGTCCACACTACTATCTTTACTCCAATGTCTTTAGAGGTTAAGATCGCTATATACCGTTCACTCTACAGTGATTCAATCCTAGTAGCATAGAGCTCACTGCACTGCAAGCTTCCAATACTGATTTCGGGTGCATTGCAGTTGCGCTTGCAATACACACTTGCGTTCCATTAGCATTTTTAATGCGCAATCGCATGCAATTTCCTTTCTCAAAAAGAGAAGTCGCAAGCACACACGCACGCAAATCGCATGCAAAACGCAATTGGTGCGATGCGTCAGATAGGGGATTGACCTGCCCCCACCTGTAATAATATAATATTTTTCTTTTAAGTATGGCAGACACAGTAAGAGCCGACAGTAAAGTAAAGGTTTGTACACACGTGCGATCGCAGGTACCGACCTGCAATGCACAATGTGTATGAACGGCTGTTTCAGACGATACACGGCATCGTGCCGTGTATGGACACTTTCTTGGCCGTTCGGTCGGGGATCGTTGCCCGACTGGGCAGGCGGATCTTCGAACGAGCGGCCGTTTCGTCCGAGAAAGTGCCCATACACGGCACGATTATCAGCTGAAACAGCCGTTCATTCACATCGTGCGTCAGCACCCGCGATCGCACGTGTGTACGAACCTAAAGCCTTGCACACAATTCCAATGCCAATTCTTACTCCTGACCGACCATTCGAGACTTTCGATCCATGGGTGAAAAACTAACAATCTAACCAGGATTTGCGGTTTGACCCCCCACTAGAATACAAACTGGGGGTAATTAGAACTTTACAATAAAGTTACAAGTACAGGGTCTAAGGGCAAGGAATACAACCAACATGCTGGGAGATCCCTGAAAGCTTGTGGTTACCCAGGCTGGGCGTTTCTTAAAACAGAAAAAATTTAAGGAGGAAGACAGAAAAACAGCTTGGAGAAACATAGGGCATTACACATTATATTCATTTCATATCTGGCTGGGGATCCTAGAAGGACCTTCATCCCCGTGTTCCTCAAACTCAACAACATTCTAAGACAAAAGCTTGTACACCCAAAAGGGGGGTATTATAAAAGAGGAAGGGGGGGTATTATAAATGAGGAGGGGGGATTTACATGAGGAGGGGGGTATTATAAAGAGGAAGGGGGTGGATTAAATGAGAAAGGGGGTATTAAAAAAGAGGAAGGGGGTAGGTATATAAATGAGGAAGGGGGGTATTTATAAATGGGAAGGGGGGTGGGTTTATAAATGAGGAAGGGGGAGTTATAAGAGAAGGGTGGGTATTAAGGAGGCAAGGGGAGGTATTATAAAAGAGGAAGGGGAGTATTAAAAGAGGAAGGGGGGTTATAAATGAGGAAGGGGGTATATAAATGAGAAAGGGGGTGATTATAAATGAGAAAAAGGGGTGGTATTATAAAAGAGGAAGGGGGGTATTATAAATGAGGAAGGGGGAGTTATAAATGAGGAAGGGGGGCATTAATAAATGAGGAAGTGGGATGTATTATAAAAGAGGAAGGGGGGTACTTATAAATGAGGAAGGGGGGGTTATAAATGAGGAAGGGGGGGTTTATAAATGAGGAAGGGGGTTATAAATGGGAAGGGGGGGTATTATAAATGAGGAAGGGGGGGGTTATAAATGAGGAAGGGGTGGTATTATAAATGAGGAAGGGGGGGGTATAATGAGGAAGGGGGGTATTATAAATAGGAAGGGGGTTATAAAAGAGGAAGGGGGGGATTTAAATGAGAAAGGGGGGTTTATGAATGAGGAAGGGGGGTTATAAATGAGAAAGGGGGGCATTATAAATGAGGAAGGGGGGTATTATAAATGAGGAAGGGGGGGTATTATAAATGGGAAGGGGGGTTATTATAAATGAGGGAGGGGGGGGTATTATAAATGAGGAAGGGTGGGGTATTATAAAATGAGGAAGGGGGATATTTAAATGAGAAAGGGAGGGTATTATAAATGGTAAGGGGGGTATTATAAATGAGGAAGGGGGATTATAAATGAGGAAGGGGGGTATTATAAATGAGGAAGGGTGTATTAAAATGAGAAAGGGGTTATTATAAATGAGAAAGGGGGGTATTATAAATGAGAAAGGGGGGTATTATAAATGAGAAAGGGGGGTATTATAAATGAGGAAGGGGGTATATAAATGAGAAAGGGGGGTATTATAAAATGAGAAAGGGGGGGGTATGGTGGAATAAATGAGAAAGGGGGTGGGGGGGTATGGATAAATGAGAAAGGGGGGTATTAAAATGAGAAAGGGGGGTATATAAATGAGAAAGGGGGGGTTTTATAAATGAGAAAGGGGGTGTATTATAAATGAGAAAGGGGGGTATTATAAATGAGAAAGGGGGGTATTATAAATGAGAAAGGGGGGGTATTATAGGGGGGGTATTATAAATGAGAAAAGGGGGGGTATATAAATGAGAAAGGGGGGTATTAATAAGGGAAGAAAGGGGGGTATTAAATGAGAAGGGGGGATATAAATGAGAAAGGGGGGTATTATAAATGAGAAAGGGGGGGTATTATAAATGAGAAGGGGGGGTATTATAAATGAGGAAGGGGGGGGTATTATAAATGAGAAAGGGGGGGTATTATAAATGAGAAAGGGGGGTATTATAAATGAGAAAGGGGGGGTATTATAAATGAGAAGGGGGAGGTGGGGTGTATTATAATGAGAAAGGGGGTATTATAAATGAGAAAGGGGGGTATAAATGAGAAAGGGGGGGTATATAAATGAGAAAGGGGGGTAGTATAAGAAAAGAGAGGAAAGGGGGGTAGTAAAATGAGAAGGGGGGGTATTATAAATGAGAAAGGGGGGGTTTTGGTTTATAAATGAGAAAGGGGGATTATAAATGAGAAAGGGGGTATTGATTATAATGAGGAAGGGGGGTATTATAAATGAGAAAGGGGGGTTATTATAAATGAGAAAGGGGGGTATTATAAATGGAGAAAGGGGGGTTATTATAAGTGAGAAAGGGGGGTATTATAAATGAGAAAGGGGGGTATTATAAATGAGAAGGGGGGTATTATAAATGAGGAAAGGGGGGTATTATAAATGAGAAGGGGGGGTTTATAAATGAGAAAGGGGGGGTATTATAAATGAGAAAGGGGGGTATTATAAATGAGGAAAGGGGGGGTATTATAAATGAGAAAGGGGGGGGTTATAATGAGAAAGGGGGGTATTATAAATGAGAAAGGGGGTATTATAAATGAGAAAGGGGGGGTTTTATAAATGAGAATAGGGGGGGGGGTTTATAAATGAGAAGGGGGGTGGTGTTTATAAAGAGAAGGGGGGTATTATAAATGAGAAAGGGGGGGGGGTATAAAGGAAGGGGGTGTATATAAATGAGAAAGGGGGGGGTATTGGGGATGGGGGTATTATAAATGAGAAAGGGGGTTATTATAAATGAGAAGGGGGGGTATTATAAATGAGAAAGGGGGGTATTATAAATGAGAAAAGGGGGGTATTATAAACGAGAAAGGGGGGTAGGATAAACGAGAAGGGGGGTATGGGTGGGTATTAAAATGAGAGAGAAAGGGGGTATTATAAATGAGAAAGGGGGGTATTATAAATGAGAAAGGGAGGGGTTTATAAATGAGAAAGGGGGGTATTATAAATGAGAAAGGGGGGGTATTATAAATGAGAAAGGGGGGGGTATTATAAATGAGAAAGGGGGGTATTATAAATGAGAAAGGGGGGTATTATAAATGAGAAAGGGGGGGTATTATAAATGAGAAGGGGGGGGTATTATAAATGAGAAAGAGGGGGGTTATAAATGAGAAAGGGGGGGGTATATAAAGAGAAGGGGGGTATTATAATGAGAAAGGGGGTAGTATAAATGAGAAAGGGGGGTATTATAAATGAGAAAGGGGGGTATTATAAATGAGAAAGGGGGGTATTATAAATGAGAAAGGGGAGGGGTGGGTATTATAAATGAGGAAAAGGGGGGGTATTAAAATGAGAAAGGGGGGGTATTATAATGAGAAAGGGGGGGTTGGGGGTATATAATGAGAAAGGGGAGTATTATAATGAGAAAGAGGGGGGTATTATAAATGAGGAAGGGGGGTGGTATTTAAAATGAGAAGGGGGGTATTATAAATGAGAAAGGGGGGGTTTTATAAATGAGAAAGGGGGGGGTTTATAAATGAGAAAGGGGGGTATATAAATGAGAAGGGGGGTTTTATAAATGAGAAAGGGGGGGGGTTATAAATGAGAAAGGGGGGTATTATAAATGAGAAAGGGGGGTATTATAAATGAGAAAGGGGGGGTTTATAAATGAGAAAGGGGGAGTATTATAAATGAGAAAAGGGGGGGGGGGGGTATTATAAATGAGAAAGGGGTGGGTATTATAAATGAGAAAGGGAGGGTTTTATAAATGAGAAGGGGGGTATTATAAATGAGAAAGGGGGGTATTATAAATGAGAAAGGGGGGGTTTTATAAATGAGAAAGGGGGAGTATTATAAATGAGAAAGGGGGGTATTATAAATGAGAAAGGGGGGGTTATAAATGAGAAAGGGGGGGTTTTATAATGAGAAAGGGGGGGTATTATAAATGAGAAAGGGGGGGTTTATAAATGAGAAAGGGGGGTTATTACAAAATCCAGAAAACCCTTTACAAAGCGAAGCTACTTAGTGATTCCTATTTGTGAAATGGAGAGAATGGAATGGAAAGTAAAACTCTATCTGGCGTGAAGATGGCTAATTACAGGGTTTTATCTCCACTCTGAGGATGGCGCCCATATACCAGGAGCACATTTGCGTTTAATTTTTAGGCTTATTAAGTGCCAATCACAGTAATAACTGCAATCTAAAGGAGTCCTGGTGCAGCTGTGGGGAGAACATGTCGGATGGGTCCCTGAGTAGAAGATAAAATGAGAGGAGGAAGCACGGAGCAGATCAAACTATATCCACTTAAAGTCTCAAGTACTTCATTGTCCTTTAGGGAGGTGTCATTCTTATTAACACGTCTATTGTGAGTTCTACCTTTTAATTTGTGCCTACGACCATGTCCAAATGCATTCCTGCCCGTCCCATGGCAGTAGACAACCAAACAACATACCGGTCACTAAAAGATATATCCAGAAATCCAATACATTGCTGGTGTAAATCACTAATATAAAACTTTATTAAGGGCTAGGCCACACTGCTGCGTTTTTTTTTGCGTTTGCGCTTGCGCTTGCGTTTTTAAAAAATCATTGAAAACGCGGGCAACGCGGTGCGATTGCGTACTTTCCTCCGATGAACGGCCCCCCAAGCGCAAGGCACATGGGCAACAAATGGGCTTTTCAGGTGTGTATGCTTTTGGTCAGGCGACGTTTTTGATCTGCCATGGCAAATCAACGAATATCGCGTGACTGAACGCATACACATGTGCGATTATTGGGCGGAAACGGACGTTCGTCACACGTGTAAACAGCGCTCGGATCAGGGGTCATTCGTCAGCGGTAAGATCGTAGGTGTGTACAAAGCTTTAGTTACAACACTAGCCACGAGTATTTTTGCTCTGTGTAAGTGCAGTAAACACGGCCATGAAATAAGGTATTCGCAGTAAAATAATATATATAACCGAGCAGATCTACATTGTGACTTTATTCAATGTCCTGGTTAAAACACTGTAAGATCATGTGATGTAAACATTTACCCAGCTTATCCATATCAAGTATTCAGTACATAATTACACATTTTAATCACTGCAATAAAAATTTGCACTGCTCAGTTCTCAAGATACAAGAAATTTGCAGGCCAAGCGTAGCAGTAGACTTCTATATAACAATACATCTAAAAAGGCCTGTGTCCTAAACAAAACATCGGAAAATAAACTAATTCATATCCCATAATAAAGCCAACCATTGAAATTAGAAAGCCGATTTCACCATTCTGAATGTACAACTACAGTATTGTTGTAGGAGCCCTATAAAGTTTTAGTCACAAGTATCCTAGTAATCTAAGGTCTTGAAATGCAACAACTGGGCAAATTCTGGGAAAGTTGCACAGACGTTAACAACAAAATGTCACTTGAGAAGGAGGGAGGAGCTATTAAGATTGGACACATGGCTACAAGCTGGTGAAAGCAGGAAGTGTTCAAGAAGTTATATTGCTAAACCTTTCCAGCAATATAACTTATCACAAGTTTTACCTAGAGATGTGATCCAGGGTTCATTTTAAAGGTACGACCGAGGGGCTTTTATTAACAGTAACTTGTTTAGAGACCACAGTTGGTTTTTAACTTTCTCACTTTAGTTGGTCTTGTATTTCATGGTGGGCCCACAGCCTCCCTGTTCCAATACTGTGTTTAGTAAAAGGAAAGTGTATTTAAATATAGTCAACACATTGAAGCTGGTAAAATAATTAAACTGTAAATTGCTTTTGTATGCTAACTAAGGAGGAAATGCCCATATACAGTTACACCTACATATCTGGTAGACTTTGCTATAAATTCTTATATATACCAAGAGTATCAGCTTAAATAGTAATAACAACTAGGGAACAAAGTCTTTGTAGACTTGTTTTTGTTGGCAGCACATTAGGGACCCAGACATTGGTCTCAATACGGTTCTGTGCTTTACATTGTGTGTTCTCACTAATTTGCACTTCTTGACTCCTGAGAATTCTACAGAACACAGCAAATGACAAGTAACCTGTGAATGAGAGTAATACAGCCGACTCCCTCGGTAAACGGAATTCTGAAAGAAGGACAGTAAATGTTTTCATAGTAAGGAAAAGTGATATCTTACTTAATAAAAAACTCCCCTCTGTAGGGTACCCAGAGTAAAGGGAGATGAGCCAGAAGACAAGTGTCCATTGTGTGACCTTCCTAGGGCTAAAGGCTCGTACACACGTGCGATCACGGGTCCCGACCCGCGACGCATGATGTGTATGAACGAACGTTTCGGCCGATAATCAGCCCGTGTGTAGGCACTTTATCGGCCGAAACGATCGTTCGTTCGGAGATCCGCCAAGTCGGTCGTTCAACGATCCCCAAACAAACGACCATTTCGGGTGATAAAGTGCCTACACACAGGTCGATTATCGGCTGACACGTTCATACACATCGTCAGGACCCGCAATCGCACGTGTGTACGAGCCTTAAAGCTAGGGACACACTCTAAAAGATAAAAGGGATAATTCCGTCGGATCCAAGGTACTCGTCCCTTTATCGTTAAAGTGTCTACTGCAGTTCTGAGCATCCCCAAGGCCGATGAATGTTCCCCGTCTGGCTCAGGATCGTTCTGACCTGACGGAAAATTTCCCTTGCCCACGGTTGGCCCCCTTTACTAAAGTATAGGCTATAGGTATAGGGAATCTTAAAGCGAAGGCCAAACAAACAAGTAAATTATATCCGTCTCAACTGTTTCTAAACCAGAAGTAACCTTGAGGACAACATAGTTTAATTTAAGTTAATCACCAAGGAATGGCATTGATTATGGATGGTCTCTTTCTTAAAACCTAATCTGCTTACTCAATAGAACTGTGCATGTTGACAGATATAAATAGAAAAATCCCATTGGGACTACATGGAAATTTTCAAACATGATATGTGATAAAAATCCAATTGAATGTCCATTCTTTAGACCATGAACACACAGGCTGACATATAAGATATCTTACTGAGCAGCCACATATAACAATAAACCAACCAAAGGACCTGCTAGCTACAAGGCTCTTGAACAAGGCCCAGTTCATTCACAAACCAAGGATACATTGTTACTATTTCCCAGAAGCCAAGAAGACACCATTGGGCTAATTGAAAATGATGATATGGGTCCTTCACAGAATAATGAACCAAAGGCAACTAATGTTATAGGAACCTGTTCATATTTGGAATGGTAAATGAACAGATATTAATGATGAGTTAACTCTACAATTCAAAGTAACAGGATCGGACCAAGGTGATAGTAATAAAGCCAAACGATAATCTGTATTGTTCTATCAACAATCAACAACTACTGTACAATAAAATGGATGCAACGTGAGACACAAAAAGACAATATGACGAGTACCATGTTACCATTTATTATTAAAATAACCATGACTTATAAATGAAAGATTCCAGTAGCCTTGGATCATCTCCCCAGAGTGTGTTGTAGTATCCTACTATCTCTCAGTCCCCCTCTGTACAAAATAGTTTGCCTGCAATTTCATGGAACAAAAACCCCAAGGGCAAAACTCCCCCAGAACACTTCACCCTTTAGGTTGAGTTGCTTAATCTTTTAGCAATTTGCCTAAGTCAAGGAACCATAATATATATAAATATATTTGTTAAAGGACAACTGTACTGACTAAGCTTTTCCCCACCTTAGCCTGAGTCAGGTAGTTAAAAGAAAGACAATAGATCGGTCCAGTCACTTCCTCTTTAGTCCCACCCACTTAAGATAAAGTGATACATTGTTTTATTCAACAGATTCTGGACTATAATTTGGGAGCAAACCCCATTAATAGACAAACTGATCTCAGTGCGAGGAGAATTAGCAAGAAGATCTTCTTAAAGAGAAGCGCAGAATGGTATTTGTAATAGATTTGTCATAGATAGTCCACACACTATATATGTGACTGTTTCATGAAATCCCACTGGATCATTTAAAGGCACAATATCATGTAATGAGATTGTTATCTTGTCTTCCCATAAGCCTCTACTCACAGTTCCTGTCTTAGTCTTCTGATTTTCGCTTTGGCGTCTGCCAGTTCGACAGACAAGTGCTGTCGGCTCTCCGTACGTCGCATACCAGGGGACCCAGAGGGAGACTGAGCGGCTGTAGGTAGAGGTGTGAAATGAAGGGAGTCTCTTTCCTCAGTGAGCTCGATGATTGTCTAGAAGGAAGTCATAGTCAGCATGATAGAATGAGCAATGTGGCTATTTAAAGGTTAATTATGGGAATAGAAAGAGTTAAAATAACATATGGACATTAGCTGACAGGGTTATGAACAGAATACTCCCCATTCTTACAATACACAAATTATAATACAAGGTAATAAATAAATTGGCAGAGAGGTTTCTATTGTACATTTATTATGGTTCTATAATCCAATGTGCATCTGTTTATATAAAGGAATGTACTATTTAAAAGGGCACGTTCACCCTTTAAAAAAAATGGTCACTTCTCATTTATTTTCACCTATTTTTAGCAGTTTATTAGATGCATTTCTAACCAGATATTTAAAGTATTGCCCCTGTTCTCTCCCTTTCTGTCAGAGGTTGCCACCTCCTTTCACTGCTCAATGAGCGTTTGGGAACTTGAGCATGTGCAGAGGAGGAAGCAGGGGAAAGATCAGTCAATCATTGGCTTTGATGTCAGCAGTGACAAGTGCACTGATTGACTGCATGGATAGAGGAGCAGTATTCCTCTGCAATAATTAAATAGCAAAATAGGCCAATTTGTTATGTAGCCAATTAAAGGTATTAAATCCCCTTGTGTGCACTGGACTCTCTTGGCACATTGTGGAAATATAACAACTTTCTGATAAACATAGGACTTTTAATACAATAGGGGCCCCAAACACAGTAATCCCTGGACATGTTTCTGGTCACTGGATATTACCTCTGATTCAGGCCTTTCTATGTTAGACACTGCAGTAAACAGGTAAGTCTGAGGGTAAGTTCACACTAGAACATTGCAAAATTGTAGAAGATTATAAATAGCAACACAGTCCAGAAAACACTCCAGATATAGGGGAGCACACTACAATGGAGAATCCAATATTTTATTGGATACAATGTTTCGGGACGCCCTGTCCCTTCCTTAGCAACTGGATCCCTTTTACTCCTATGAACACAGTGTTTTGGTGTAATTTGAACGCTCAACAAAGCACCAAAACGTCATCGCACCTACAGTGGTGCCAATGATCCATCTTAAGAATCCACAGGCCCGTGTTCAAATCAATGAGACATTTTAAAAGCTGCTTTATGACAAGGGCCCTCATTCCACACCGGATCATTTGGCCCCATCAAATTCCCTTTAGCAGGTCACTACTTTGGTTTTAAAAATAAAGATGGCCGTACAACATACCAATATAACAATTCAGAGGGGATTTTCCTAATATCTGCAGGGTGTGGGTGAGACGGACCATGATGAAGATCTTTACATAGAGGGAGCCCCTACGTTCGTACGGTGTATTGGCACCAAACCGATCCCCAAACATGGCCATGTATGTGGTTCCCACGCCATATTGTTGGCAATCACATGTATATGGGGCCTTTTGCACAACAGCCAGTTGACATGAACATCCTACCTCTGTATAGTCATCTCTCTCATCCACCAGCTTCTTTAATTGGAACGCAATGCTTTTCCAGAGAGTCTCTAAGTCCTCTGGCGACATATCCGTCGGCTCCATTAGTTGCAGGTCAAACACATTTTCCGAATTGTGCGTTACCTACAATAATAAAAGGAAATGTTCCTCGTTCTTACGTTACAGGTAATTGTGTAACACGCACTCTCCTCATTATTTGGGAGGTTGTCTAACCCCTTCCACGTTATTTTCTTTTCATGTCTAGTGGCAAACACGAGTTGGTATAAACAAAAACTAGAGATTTTTCTAATGACCCCAGAGATTGTTTTCTTTCTCATTGACCCAATCAATGTCTGTAACGCCGTACTCATACACTCAAGGATCTGGTCCTAAAGAGAAGAGAATTCCATTCACGGACAGAACAAATGAACTGTAAACTGAACCTACATCAGCAGAAGACAGACGCTCTAATTAGAAAGCCTTTAAAAATCACTTTGACAAGGGGGTCTGGCTCATGAATATGTATTAGCGTGTGTGAAAATGAGGCCTGTAGTGAGACAGCGGGGGTGAGGGTTTCTGTATTACAGGGAACCAGCCTTTTCGTTTACATGGATTTAGAGATTTCATCACCAATTAAACACTTTTTAGGACATTATCATAGGAGGTTTTTCGATTGACACCATCCTCATAGAGAATCCCAGTGACTGGCAGGTTTCCATTTCTATTGTCTGGAAATAATCATACAAAGTACAATATTGCAGACTGGGAAAGGTGACATTTGCCCATTTTAAATGTGTAATGAGAATTAGGTAGCACCAACTCCACGGTTCTAGAGGGGAAAATATCTGGTACCATGTTATAGTAGCTCAGATGGCATAATTCTATCCTTGAAGATCACACTAATGACTGGATTGTCCAATCAAACAACACTTCTATTTTAGAAGTAGCCAATCGATACAGTAGAACATTCACAGAGACCGACATGAGTATCCACTGTACGGATTACAACATTAACCCTATCAATGTTAGCAGAGCAACAGAAAACAATGCAAAGGAACCAATGCATGTGAACTCTACCGTACACCTGAAGATTTTGTTTGATTGTGGCCAAACTAAAAACTACAAAGATAATATTTAACCCCATAATCAACCAATCAAGATTAAGATCTTACTGGATATTCTGCTAGGAGACACATACAAGCTGCAGGGTAATAGGCTTTAAAACATTCCCTCTGTTAAAAGGCCCTTCTGGTTTTAATGGTCCAATTATAAACAAAGAAAAATCTGCAAGTGCTTCAGACTGTTCCGTGACTATGTGAAACAGCTGGCCAGACACCAATATAAAACGGAGACGGAAAAGTAAATATAAACCACTGGCATTGCCTTTAATTCAATAATTTCTGCCTTTTACATGGATCCTTCATCTGATCTCTTCTCTGTATTGTTGTCCTGGTGGCACGAAAGAACGGAATAAATACAGTTTATTTCCCGATCGGCTTGGATGATTTTGTTACTGTAAAAGTTCCCAGAACCTCCAGGAAACTT
Source organism: Hymenochirus boettgeri (assembly GCA_019447015.1). Classification (NCBI taxonomy): domain Eukaryota; kingdom Metazoa; phylum Chordata; class Amphibia; order Anura; family Pipidae; genus Hymenochirus; species Hymenochirus boettgeri. The sequence goes on along the minus strand of CM033473.1, from coordinate 16,914,724 downwards.
ACCTCTTGTATATGGGACGCAACAGCTGCTTTTGTGTCAAAGTCCAAGTCCTGGATTTTCTCAATAAATTCTTCTTTTCTTTCACTCTATGAAATAGAAGGAAAATTTCATTTCACTTACAGCAACTGACATTAAACTTTATTAGCTCTTATAGACCCATTGTATTATTCGCATCACCTTTCACTGTAACCCGAAAATACATTGACAACGAGAAGTATAGATCCTATAGATCAGCACCTCTTGCTACCTACCTGATTTCAGTCTAAAAGTGCCCATACACTGTACTTTACCTTCCCGAGACATTTACACGAGTAAATACGTGTGGTTTTAAGGGGAATCTCCACTGGTAAAACAAATTTTTGGTATACAGTTTTATTGAAGAACAGGAGGTAAAGGAGCTGTGTCCTACCTCCCATTCTTCAATAAAATATTCAGGAGCTGGAAACGAAGAACTTACCTGGTCTGTGCGTGGGTAAGTTCTGTAACTTCGTTCCCGGCTTCTGAAGAACGGGAGGTAAGACACCACTCCTTTACCTCCCGTTCTTCAATAAAACCCTAGATTAGACATTCGTCTATGGATGGACATTTTATCTAACGTCATACTAGTGTATAATGGCCAGCATTAATGCCTACCACTGTTAACATCTTCAGCACATTTTTAAGCTAAAATCTGAAACGTGCAAATGTGATGGTTTATTTTGATTGGTTCTTACGACTGAAAATTTGATTTGTTATTGCAATCAGAAATGAATTTGAGAGGAATCGTCCAGAGTATGCCCTGCTTTAGCACCGAGGAATTGTAGTGGATTGTAGAGGTGCTCTCTCTCTCCTTCTCCCTGGATGAAGCCCAGTGAGCATGTCCAGTCAACAGGTCAGGGAGCAGTGACTTTAGCCAATTCATTAGACAATTCCTACGTGGGTATTCGGTCAGGTGTTGTTGCATCATTTTCATTAGCAATTTCTGGGTTATAAATCCAGAAACATTTATTTAATCTAATGATTCCTTTACTCTCCTTTAAGCTACAATTAGCACCACCCCAGTCAATGCTACACAAAGAAGTGCATGGCCTAGATACCAAAGGCAGCAGCTCAGGATTGCAATTCATTAGGTAACTACCTGCACAAGAAAGCAGATCGACCAACCTACCTGGACAGCACAGCCCAGCAAAAGAAGCAGCAATTTCTTCATCTCTTCTGTAGCTTGTTCTTTGGAAAGAAGAAAGAAACAATTGACATTTTATAGTTGAAATGTTCCTGGCGATTATATAACTTTACAGACTGGATATAAACAGGGACACATGGACAATGACAAACGGCTGGTAACAGTAACAGAACATTTATTCAGACCGTCTCATTCCTTCCCAGGTGTTTGGGGGAGGGGGGTCCTACTACAATGCAGGAAGGGATAAATGGAATCTAAATGCTTTTCACTTTCAAACCCTCCAACACTTCCTTGGACAGGGAGAATCGCAGACGTTTCGGAATTCATCTCTAACACGCTGCTGGCAGCCAAATCCCGATTCGCTTCCAAAAACCTGACACCAATTTTACTGAAGAGGTTAACTTCTTACAACCATTTAGTCTTAATAGGACGAGGAACATCTGAAAAGGAACCGATTTGGCCATTGAAGAAAACTTCTTCTGCCAATTGAAAAATCTGGTCAAGCACAGGAAGGCATCAAGTCCTTAAACATTTACTTTCTTTCTTTTTTTTTTTTTTTGTCCAAGTCTGAAACCACATGAAACAAGGAAAGTAAAAAACCCAACGATGTAATAAAGGGATCGTTTATCAACTCCTAGTAGATGACAAAGAACAGACCGTTTCAGTCTCCGTTCGGAAAACCAAAAATGGTGAAAACCAAGAACATTCTCGAAGGGAAAGTTACTTAGATAAAAACCAATAGAATCTAAAATGCTTCTAGCTGGCAGGATATGTCATTAACCAACAGTAATCCCATACACTGCACGTGTTCTTTCTTCCAGTGAGTGGGTCCTTTTGCTTCTACAGACTGTGGGTGGTTTTGAAAGGAGTAGTGTTATTGGCCATGTCTTCAGGTTCCCAACAGATGTTCAGTACATAGTCCCTAGGTGATTGCAGTTTATGTTGTACGGTCTAGGCCAGACAAATCATGGAACATGGATCTCTTTGCTAATGATGCACCTTTCGCCTGGCACCAGCCTTTGGGTAGGCGTCTTTTAAGAAAACACACGTGTCACTGAGAAGATTCTTCCAATAGAATAAATAAGTAGTTATCACTATTAATATTTACAAGTGTCATTTACCCCATGGGCAGCTCAGAGCACATTTTAAATTGACACTGTGGTTTGTATTTCACTCATAAACAAGAATGTTTCCCCATAAACTTGTAGATCTCCATGCAGGAACGTAGCGCTGGGGACTTCACATGTCCCAAACCAATTAAATTGATGAAAGGGACAGGTTCCCAGATTACGGAGGAAATGGTTTTTTTTAATTATTTTTGTCTAAAGTCTTTGCAGAAAAATATACACTCACCAGCCAGGAAGGATTACTAAAAAGCTTTCTTAACCATTATGAAGTCTTTAAACAAAGGCGACAAGGCAAGTAATTTTATGGCAGCACGGTGGCTCAGTGGTTAGCACTGATGCCTGGCAGAGCTGAAGACCTGAGTTCAACCTGAGTTCTCCCCGTGCTTGTGTGGGTTTCCTCCAGGCACTCTGGTTTCCACCACAATAATAAAAACATACTTGTTGTGTCAAATAAATGTGCTTAGATTGTAAGCTCTTCGGGGCAGGGCCTGATGTGAATGTATACATGTAATTGTAAAGCGCTACAGAAGATGTTGGCGCTATATAAATCTAGAGAAGATAATCAATGCACATTCCTAGCCCCATACAATATCATATTATCTGCACACTGGCATACTTTATAAACATAGAAAAGATAATCAATGCACATTCCTAACAACAGAAAAAGAGGAGGGGGGGCTTCCTCTAATTTGGCAGATCAGCAAATGAATGGCTGTTTTCTGTCATCTAATACTGGGGGTTTATAAGCCGGTTTGACACTGGGACTGAAAATGAAATCACATTCACACAGTTGACTTTCCTTCTACTCCTCTCTGGTTATTATTCCAACGAATGAAGGGTCAGTAGAATATAAGCCCCCCTACCCCTAATAAGAAACATTATTGTTTTATTGATTGGTCCCTTGTTAGAACTAGACTGTGATGTTTCTGTTACACACGTTTTTTCATCCATTGATCAGAGACATTGTAGGAAATGGCTACCAGCCAAATATAAACAGGTGCACAGCAGTTAGGACATTCTACCCCCAGTTGTGTAATTCATACAAAGAAGGGAAAGTTCTATTGCACGAGTTGGGATTTTTCTCTTCAATGTTCAGTCAGTCAACACGTTTTTAACATGGAAAACTGTATGAAATTTGTTATTTCATGACAATATCCCATTAGACCATTAACAAGTAACAATTCCTTTCAGATCGTGAACCACAATTCTCATGGCGGCTGTTTCAGTTGATGGTTAACCCACTACCAATATGGCCTAGGATACAGCAATCCAAATCTTTAAGCTTTTCTAGGTTACTTTTTCGCACTGGGAGATACAATGTATCTGGTTGGAGAATTCATCTCTCTCTTTGGGTGAATCACAGTGGGCATGTGTGAGATCATTGAGCTCTGGAGAGGGCAGTAGTTTTCAGGACATAAGATGTCAGGGAGTTCCATTGATAGACAAGTGATACATTTGCTTTAATAAGTAATTTCTTGCCAATTAATCAGGAAGGAACGTGTTAATGTTGGAGTTCTCCGCTCCCTGTGGTGGAAGATGGAACTTTATATCCCCACCCCCACATTAATGTAAAACAGCCTAAATAAGCTGCAGTAGTAAAATAAAGGAGATTATAAGGAGATTCAGTGTAGCCATCTCACCAAGTGTTATTATGAAATAGGGAGTCCTATGAATTAACTTTTACTGTTTTATTGAGACCCATCTTGGCAAATAAAGAGCTTAACCCTGGCAAAGTGCTTTACAGCTGTAATCCTGCAATTAACCCTTTAGGGATTCATAACCGTGCTCTATAGAGCCAAATCAGGATGGGCATTTGGAGTGATCCACTGATATGGGGTATTGTCATGAAACTTATATGGCCCAATATTAAGATTTCTTGATCTGTTTCCTCTGTAACAGTTCTTATTCATTTTACTGACCTAATGCAGTTAGAATGAATCTGATTGGATGCTGGATTTAAATAGCGTTGGCACACATGCTCTGTTGCATCGAACAGCATTAGATATTTCATAAAATATTCCTATGTTTCGTCTATTTACAGATGCAATGAATTTCCCAACATTTGTTCTTTTCATATTGAGTGAACATTTCTAACCAAAACAAGAAATCCCACCAATCGCATCCATTCCATGGGATTATCGTTTTACATTTGGTTTGCAGTACACAGACCATCAATGTGAAGGTGCCCATACATTTACAAGACGTTCTGGAAAACTACCTGCCTGATGTTTCTGATAAAATGATGTAATGTGGGGTATGGTCGGCTTTACCACAATGGTCCCTAAACATTATCCAGTCGGCAACATCCCAACGTAAAAGACATGTAATGTTGGGCAGGTGTGTGATGATGATACGATATAAGATGGTGGAAGTATAGAATTTTGCTACTTGTTCCGGTCCCCAGTAGGTAATAACATGAGCTTCTAACTCTTGATCTGCCCACGAGGGTCAGTGTCTCAATTAAACCTGCACTAAACCAAAGCTGCATGTTTAATCCCAAGCTGCAAATGGGCCTACGCGTTTCCAGGATATCTCCAAACATCCAGGTGGGTCTACCAGAATAGTTTGTCCGCATGTGACACTGAGGAGGATATCCTGAATACATGGTAGAGTAAAACCACAAAACATATGTGGTGAGAAACAAGTGATATAAATACAAGTCTTATGTGTATATGTAGGTAGAAAACCCACTCCTTTCAAGCTTTACTTATTTTATTATGACTGCTGGCGTGCCACTTTTTTGGGGTCTTCGCCCTTCCTCATGAGTGCGGGGAACACTACAAAATACAAGATAAATAAAGATCTGCCTGGTAGATTCCATCTAATTCCCCTGCCTGGACTGGAATGAGGACCTTCTGTATGTAATGAACAGACGTTGCATTTTGTAGTCCATAACCCAAATTGAATATGTCCTGTCTTGTACCAAAGGCAGTCCAAGGGCTCTATAGGTGCTTTGTCCAAGAGCAAGAATATTGACGTATCAGAAAGTAGGTAAGACGAAATTTGCAGTTGCAAGGTGCTTTATAGCACTTGCAACTTTGCAACTGCAGAATCTGTCGGTCTCTACCTACTTTCTAGCGTATAGTTCCATAAACATTATCTTGTAGATAGGGTCATAGGATGATGTTGTTGAACTCGTCATAGTAGATATCCTATATCTATCCATTGGGAGAAGCGCTTCTTGCAGAACTGTTAGGCCCTGGGCCAAAAGGGGGGTGGAGCAACAACTATACAGCTTTCCTTTAATCAGTATGGCAGTTTGCACTCTAGCATAGCTGCAATTGTGTCCAAATAAAAGTAAATGGACCATAGACACAGTCCATACACTGGATAATATTAGGTCATTTTTATTCTATATAAGCGATGATTGATTGTAAATGACTGGGATACCTCGTTATGGAGAACAGAAATCATTTCATTCTAAATCTCATTGGGTTTAATCAGATTCCAAACTGGGCGGGCATCTCGTTAAGCAGCTGATATTACTGGTGATTTTTATGTCCGTCACCAAACCGCTGGTCCTTATGTGATTAGAACATCCATCTGATTGTTGATAGAGATGGTCACAAAACCCGAACTTGGACCCGAGTTCGAGCCAAACTTTGAGGACGAATTCGAACTAGTTCGTTTTTCCAGGCTCGCAGCTGTATTTTCGATTATTATTATTAGCCGTTCGCTAACCCTAGAATGTATCATTCGCTAACCCTCGAAAGTATTGTTCGTTTTCGAAATCCTCGAATGTACGGATCGTTTTCGCTAACCTTAGATGTATCGTTTGCTAACCCTCGAATGTAGCCTTTTTGATTTTCGGTAACCTCGAAAGTATCGTTAGTTTTCGGTAACCTCGAATGTTTGGTTCGTTTTCGCTAACCCTAGAATGTATCATTCGTTTTTCGGTAACCCTCGAATGTATTCTACCCTAAATGTATCATTTGTTTTCGGTAATCCTCGAATGTATGGTTCGTTTCACTAACCCTAGAATGTACGTTCCTAACCCTCGTATGTATGGTTCGTTTCCTAACCCTAGATGTATCGTTCGCTAACCCTCGTTGAAGCTTTTTGATTTTCGGTAACCCTCAAATTTTGATCGTTTTCACTACCCTAGAATGTTCGTCGTAACCCTCGAATGTTGGTTTCGGTAACCCCTCGAATGTATGGTTCGGTAACCCTGAAATGTATTGTTCGCTAACCCTCGAATGTATGGTTCGGTAACCCTCGAATGAAGCCTTTTGATTTTCGGTAACCCTCGATGTGATGTTTTCTCTAACCTTAGAATGTATCGTTCACTAACCCCGAATGTATCATCGCTAACCCTCGAATGTAGCCTTTTGATTTTCGGTAACCCTCGAATGTTTGGATCGTTTTCGCTAACCCTCGAATGTACGTTCGCTAACCCTCGAATGTATCGTTCGCTAACCCTCGAATGTATCGTTCGCTAGCCCTCGAATGTAATCGTTCGCTACCCTCGAATGTATCGTTCGCTAGCCCTCGAATGTATCGTTCGCTAACCCTCGAATGTATTGTTCGCTAGCTCTCGAATGTATCATTCGCTAACCTCAAAAGTATCCTTCATTTTCTGTAACCCTCGAAAGTATCGTTCAATTTCGGTAACCCTCAAATTTATGGTTCTATTTCGGTAATGCTCGAAAGTATCTTCAGTAACCCTCGACTTGGCAAAACGACAATTGCCCGCTCGTGTTTAAGTGTTTAAACAAGTTTTGTGAACTTTTACTGAAGTGGCAAGTTTAGACCTTCGTGTGTTATGACCAATCGGAAATCAACATTGTTTTTTAGTAGCCATGGTCTGCGTGGTTTATAAGCAATACATGATAGTATAGAAAGGGCTTCAAACAGATTTAAATATAATTCATTGGATTTACCCAGATCCTGCAAAATGCTTGCTGGTGGAGAAACTTTTTTTTTAATTCAATATTCTATTTTAAACACCCCTGTGAATTAACACACACGGTCTTAGTTTTTGAAAAATCAATTAATTTCATACACTTTGCTATGAACAATTCCAAGTTTGTAAAATGGTCCTTTTACTAGAAAGCCCACTTCCTTGGAGAGTTCCAAATAGAAAAAAATCTGCTGATGGCTGCTCATGGTTAAATGTGCTCAGTACTCTACTGAGCAACCAGGTCACCCAGGGGACTGGGACCATAACAGACACTATTAGTATTAGGGATCCTGCAAACAGGAAGTCAATCATTTGAAATCATTTATTTATTCACAGATAAGCAGGAATGAGAATATTTTTCCTTTCTCTTCAGTATCCTTACTGAACTTTTTGGACTTTTAGACAGTTATAGGCTCTGGGTAAACTTACCTGAATGTGTGAATAATACATATTGCATACAGGCGGTTTATTTTAGAAATTGGTGGTATCTCTTTAGTGATGGCAAGACAACGGAGATTTCAATTTTTTTACTCTCCAAGAAAAATAATGAATAAAGAAAACATCAAATGTCATATGATCGTCCGTCCAGCAGTTTTGTCTTCTAATGTCCCCTGGCTGGATCATTAGTATCATCATTAAGAGTATAATATTGATCACAATACATTCGTGGTTGGGTGATTGGGGTAGGTAGGGCTGTGGTAGCAAGATTAAAGTTTTAGCGTTTTGGTGAATATAGATAACTTCATTGCCATAAGAACTAAAATTGAAATGGCAAAAAGGGTAAATGTACATAAACTTTTCATATTGGAAACCAACTACTTAGTGTTTCCATCCTTAGAAACTATGGTTCGCATTATAAATTCTTTATTTTTGTTCCCAACGTATTTTTAAACACTTGCACATAAATTCTTCTTTTGTTTCTCCGCAGGAATCTTTACAACAGTTGGTCATGATGAGTCTGCCAAATGTTCTAATTATTGGCAAAACTCCATTTTCTGGTGAGTAATACAATATCCCCTCCACTTTAAAACTCAACATCAGGACATGCAATCTTTCTTCCCGAAAAGGGAAATTAAACTCTTAAGTCATCCTAAAGCCTCAAGCACTTTCAGACATGTTTTATTCTCATGACGTTTTGACAGATTTCACTAATAATTGTCCATTGTTTTCCATCTCGCTTTTAAAATCATTGTATTGCCATCTTGCACCAATAGACTTGATATTAATCTTTGAATACAGAAGGGTAGCCTGTTGTATAGGAGCTGCTAGGTAATCCATAGCTCATGTAGCTCTTTTGAATGCCTGGGTGCCGTTCAAAAGATCATTATTAGGAATGGAGGAAGGCTCTCACAGGTCTTGGGTTAAATATAACTTTTATGGTGTACATTACAACGCTACATCTACGTGTTTCAGCTTAGTCAAAGCCGTCTTCATATCCTAGCACGTTATCTTCTTCTGATTAATTTAATGATGGCCATCTGTGACCTAATGAGAACTCTGCCTAACCTCTAGACCATCTTACGATGTATACCAGGCCCATGTTCTGGTTTGGGGAGAAGTCAAAGGTTTTGAAATGGCTAGGGTCCAGTAAATTGGCTTCAACAGGGGATTGTGCTTTAATGTTCTAGAAGAGCAGTCCCTAACTATTTCTAGTCCACAACTGTTAACCCTTCTCTGCCTCACTATGAGGATTAAACAATATTATTGTCATATATATTATTATTATTTAATTATTATTGTGGATTTATATAGCTCCAATTGGAGTGCTTCCACAATTCTTGTATTGTATGTATTTATTGGGAGGCTTGGTCAAGCCTCCATGTGGTAATGCACCCCCCAACACGCCCTCTTTTATGGGAGGTTCTTTGCCTTTAATAGAAAGCATTGGATGGCCTCTTCCCTCATTTTAAAAGCCAGGGTGCTGAGGGGAAGGGAGAGAGCCTGTTATATGATATAAAAATATCACAGGTAGACTTGCACTCCAAACGGTGAATAGTTTTTAATAGCCAAACATCAGCAAATCAAACAACGTTTCGGGGTAACAACCCCTTCATCAGGTGATGTGAACAGCAACACTGTGTTGCTGTTCACATCACCTGATGAAGGGTTGTTACCCCGAACGTTGTTTGATTTGCTGATGTTTGGCTATTAAATAACTATTCACGTTTGGAGTGCAGTCTACCTGTGATATTTTATAGCCATTTCGTTCCTTTTGAGTGGGGATTCTGGACTGTTTGCACCCACCTGGGGTTAGTGTGCAATGGACTTTGTTCTTACCTGTTATATGATCCAGTGTGTAAGAATGAAAATGCAAAAGTTTGCAATCGTAATTGAAGTAAAAGAAATTGAAAAGGTTAGACGTTGGACCTTCCAGACTGGGTACATTGACGTGGTTAAGGCTTTTCATTCATGTGATCACGGTAATGTATCCTGGGGCCCCTTTGTTTATGTATGCCAGTGTGCAGATAATTGATATTGTATGGGCCTAGGAATGTGCATTTATTATCTTTTCTATTTTATAATGTATGCCAGCGTGCAGATAATATGATATTGTATGGGGCCTAGGAATGTGCATTGATTATCTTTTTCAATGTATGCCAGTGTGCAGATAATATGATATTGTATGGGGCCTAGGATGTGCATTGATTATCTTTTCTATGTTTATAATATTGCAGTGTGCAGATAATATGATATGTGATGGGCCCAGGAATGTGCATTGATTATCTTTTTCTAGTTTATAAAGTATGCCAGTGTGCAGATAATATGATATTGTATGGGGCCCAGTAATGTGCATTGATTACTTTTCTATGTTTATAAAGTATGCCAGTGTGCAGATAATATGATATTGTATGGGGCCCAGGAATGTCGTATATGCTGTCTATGTACACACATACTGATTACATAGTCAACACATATAACTGTTACTAAATTACCTTGTATAGCTACACATACTGTAACTACTGTAATTACTATCACATACTGTATATATCTACTGTAATTACATATACCCATACTGTAACTACTGTATATATACATATACACAGTACACACTCTGTACACTGTACATATAGCCCTCTGACACTTCAACACCTGGCTGTGAATATGCTATATGGGAATTTTCCAGGGTACATATTGCCACAATTCTTGTACAAGTCATTCTGAATTGAAAGAGCCATCGGATGACTAGCGACAACGTCTTCAAGAACTACATTTCAAGCCATTTGATCTAATTGAGATACAACAGATATATACACTACTGTCACTGTAATCACATCTGCACATCTTGTACTACTGTGAACTCACATATACATCACCTACTTTATATATACACATACTGTAACTACTGTAATATCACCTATACACCTACTGTATATATACACATCACTGTAACTACTGTAATCCACATATATCACATACTGTAACTACTGTAATATCACATATACACTCACTGTATTATACACATACTGTACACTGTAATTACATATACACCTACTGTTATATAACATACTGTAACCACTGTAATTACATTACACCACTGTATACCACTGTAATTACATATGTCACACTACTGTACACTATTAATGTAACTACTGTATGATTGGATTCCCATGGTAATTCTGGACTTGTTTTTACTTTCTCTAGATATTGTCAGTATTGAACAGTTGGCCATTGTAATCACGTTGCCCATGTTGGTCTGTGTTGCCTCATCTGTACCGTGCAATCACGGAATTAACACACGAGCTGATAGTTTTCTGCTGTGTTTATTTTGTTTCCCTCCAGTAACAGTCACACTGGCAAACTGACTCCGTATACTACAAAGCCTTAATACAGATAGTCCTGAGTCTGTAAACCCACTCACATGTATGTATTTATACAGATCACTGCGGACTGGTTTTGTCCCTAATTGAACCTTCCCAAGGAAATCACTCACCCAGGTCAACCAGTGAGAGAGAATCTAGTAGATTCACAACAATCTTGGCCAGGACTATTTCTCTTCTCCAAGCGCCGCATTAAAGCCCCCAGAGCCTTTTATACCATGATGCTTTCTATGTTATTTATTGGACATAAAGATCACATTCTGTCTTCTACTGATGTATTTCCAGTTGTTCAATTTCATATTGATGCAATACGTACTGTTTCACACTAGCGTTGGGTTATCTCCACACAACAGATTTATGTCATAACGCACACAGGAAAGCCTTTGAGGAGAGGGAAGTTTTATGGTTTATTGGGGATAAAATACGTTCTGTACTTACTGCATTTAATAGCACAACAAATGTTAGAAACGCAGATGCAAAAAATTTCAATGCAATTTATTTTTCCATTTTGGTTTTGCATGGTACAAGTGTGAATGTAGCCTTATTATAAACTGTATGTCACCATTCACATCTGGATATAAATATACACCACCCCACCCATCTACTGTCTGCGCATCACATGTCGCTCAAAGGAACACTGGTAGGGTTGATGGATTATACGTAACTGGAATAGTATACAGAATTTTTGCATTGTGTTTTAATTATATTCTAGTTTTTGTGAGTCTTTGGGCATTTTGTCTGTCCCTTGCATATGTTGTGGTACTATACATCAATAGCCATATACAGGATTATTTCAACGGAGAACTTAGCTAATGTAAAAAATTACCCCTGTATGAATTCTATGATTGCTAACTAAGCAGATAGCTGTATATCTCTGCTCTGAAATCAACAGTGTTGTTGGGAATTAATCCTTTTCATTTAAAAACTATTTCTGCCTTTAAAGGGTCACTATACTCACTGAAACAACTTCACATTATCTAAAGCTACACTTAAAGACATAAATGGTGGACTCCCATTTTATCATGTGCTTGCTTTGTGTCATTAAATTATAATGTTTAGTGAGCGCTCCTAATTGTCCCTACCCTCCTTACTCACTCCTCTTGTAGTGTCTGCACACTATAAAGTTTTTGCACAGCCTCAACATAAGGCACTTCTCTTCTTACACATCTCCCCCCCCCCCTTTATTCTTTTCTCTGCTGATTCTCTTGCAGAAAAGTGTGCTGACAGGCAGGCAAAGAGGTCCAGGCATGGGTCACAACACAACAATTTTTTGCTTCTGAGGTCTTTCCTGTAAATGCTGTGTTTTTCAAATGATGATTTCTCAAAATCTAAGCTCAGATAGTTTTAAATCTGAAAAAGTTTTGGAGTAGTGGATCTGCTGTATCATAAATTCGATTAAAGGGCAAGTCCGCCTCAAAATGAAAACTACATGCAGTAAATCAACCCCCCAACACCCTAAACTTATATAGTTTGAAATGTGAAATACATATAAGTCTAATCTAAAATCTTGCACATGTCCGTTCCCCCTGTTTCTGCTTCCTGGTTCTTCCATTTAGCACGTCAGTTATGGATTTGACGTGACTTACAAAGCCAAGACTGAATGTTTCCCCTGTCTGCCTCTCTGAGCATGCCCAGGCTCAGTACATGCTCAGTCAGGTTTCTAATTGCTCAGTTTCCAAGAGGCATCCAAAAGCATAGCAGGCATACAGTAATGATTCATAGGACAAACTACGATATATCAACATATTTTAAAGAGGCCATTCTATCTAAAAGATTTCTTATGAGGGTGGAGTTGTCCTTTAAAGGTACCCTTTAAACAGAATGGGCAACGGTCTTTGGACATGCTTCTCTAGCTTCCTGCTAGAGTGTCAAATAATTACAGGCTGACCTGTCCGTGATCTCTCTCTCAAGACTGATCATCCAGAAACCAATTGTTACTTGGTAGTAAGGAGCCTTTCAGAAATTGGAAAAAGCCATAAACCTGAAGAATAAAAATGACAAATGATTGCCAATTACCGAATCATTTCAGCTCCTCCTTTACATTTTAGCTTTAGTTCTCCTTTAATTAGCAATTCTCTACTTCACCCCTCGTAGGCTTCATGGCATCTAAATATTTTATTTACCCCAACTGCTCGACCTCTTTCCTCAATCTGTTTTTAGGATTAAATGTCGTGGTTCTGGTTTTTTTCGAATTCCTCTCTCTAGACAGATGGTGAGACAACTGCCATGTGGTCTGTTTCCCTCTTAAAGACAATCCATTAGTTTATCAATTTCCATGGACAGTTGTCCTGTCAATAGTCCACTAAATCGACACTGTTGAAAAACCCGCAGGAGGTCCCAGATAATAATAAACGCAATTTCATATTGGGGGGGAATCACCGTTTTCTGTTAATGTGGATATTTTGTCTGTTTCATCTCATTTGAAATGAATGTGACCTTGCCATAAGTAGGTTGCTTTTAAATGTAGAATTGCTCAAGCCTATGCTTTACTGCTGGCGCCTATTGACTTCTAGACGGTTTGTCCTATTTTGGAAGGCTATTTGCTAGTGAAGCTTTTTATTTTTTTTCGGTTACAAAGGCTTCATTCATGGCGGATGTGTTACTAAGAGGAGGGACCAGGTACCTAGAGTTTGGAGTATAAGGGGCATTTGTTTGGGAAAGAGCCCACTGCAGGATCGAGCAACAGTTTCTTGGGGTTGCTGTAAAATAAAATAATTTACATAATTTTTAATATATATATGAAATCAATTTATCTTTCTTTGTTTAATTATCTACATTTTTTTAGATCTTTTATTACCAGGAGAGGGGTTTAACTGTTAGGAACAGATTATGTTTAGCTTGGTGCCCCATGAGGTTCCATTAGTGGGAATGACGTGCTCTGTTCCGGTCAAGTTAATTGGTGGTTTTGTTTTGAAGCTACAGAGGGGAGGAACCAATGTCATAGTTAATATTCTAATGACTATTTGATTGACATATTGCTATTTCGGTTAATAGGACAGTGTGGTAATACAGCTTGAAAACACATGTTCTGTCTGGATCCAACAAAGCCATATTATACTTGGAAGCTATTGTAGAGCCATTCATATGGTAGGTAATAGGATAATGTGGGAGTTGTAATTGTAGTGAATATTTCCCCTTCAGCAGATTATTTGATAATGGAGGACAAACTCAAGCCCCCCCCCCCTACCATACACGGATCGACTTTTCAGGCGATTTAATAGGAAGATCAGGCCAGGTGGAAGAGTTTCTGCCAATCCAATCTTGGTCCCCATCTTTGGCCTGTGATATTTTTTTGCGGCCTACAGTAAACTGTCCGTGAGTTTTTGTCGTGTTCAATCACTCAAACTGTGTTATTGCCTGAAAATCAGTCACAACCCTTAGTTAAATGGTTCAGTTATTATAGGTCTAAAATCACTGTTAGTCATACGTTTTTTAAATGAGATTTTAAATAGATGACACACAACCCAAATAAAAAAAAGAATAAACCAAGGCCAGCATGGAATATGCAACGGCTAACTGGAATAAGCAAACGGCTAACTGGAATAAGACAATGCAACGCTAACTGGAATAAGCAACGGCTTAACTGGAATAGCGCAACGGCTAACTGGATACGCAACGTCTGACTGGAATAGCACAACGGCTAAGATGGAATTTGCCTTAGACGAATCCAAGCCGAATGGCCTTCTCCTCTTCCTTTATTTGAGATTTTGTGCTAGACTGCACTATACCTCCGTACGTTAAACGGCTGAACTATTCAGAATTCCTGGCTGTCTTAATATGCACTCTTTCAACTTCATAGTGAGCACTGCAAACTAATATGTTACCTTTTTGAAGTGTATGGAAATGCTCTTTGAACAACTGTTCAAAGAGTCTGGATATCGATCTGTACTGACGTACTTGCTATAACTGGATACCCAACAAAGCTCTGGGTTTATTCTGCCGATCTATACGGGCTTTGTATCTAACGGGACATTTTTGAATGGACATGGAACTGTCACGTGTACCCTTAAGAATCTGAACAACGCACCGAATTTCTCCGATTTCTAGTAAACTGTGCATGTTGAACAAAGTGCCGAGACAAAACCACAACGCCGGAGGTCTGATTTATTTCTACACCTTGGTAGTTCTTTTGTTTTATTTGTCTCCAGATTGGAACATTACTTTGTTTTTATTTCTTGTATAGGATTTCTTCATTAATGTTGGTCTCTGCCGCTATTCCATACATCATAATTCATCCAACCATTTAAACTATCACCTCCCATTAAAAGCACCCGGGCCTGACATGCCAGTTGTGCTTTCTGGTTCCAGTCTGCCCAATACCCAGTTATAACCCATGCCTGGCCAATGAAAGATGTCGTGTGCGGGGGGTAGTCAGGGAGGGTTGAAATAAGCAGAGTTTGTCCTTTAGTCCTATTTATTCTTTCATGGAATTGCCTCTAAAATTGACTTCTATTTACATTTGATCAACAAAAAATGACTTGGTCAGGTTGGAAAATATCACACTAATCGTACAGGTGTCTGAAGTTTTTTGTGACAATTAATGCAAACTAAATATATGAAACAAAATATTTTTGTACCTAGTTGTCCTTTATAAACGAAGTTTAGATTGTATTTTTCTACCATTCATTGCAACAGTAAATGCAAGTTTTATATTACATAAGATTTTTCCATTACATTTGCATATAATGGAAAGGTCATTTGAGCAGTTCCACTGAAAGGAAACACAATATTCCAGGTGTGACCAATTGTTACAGGTCGGACTCTCAGTGCCTCTGTGTGATTAATATGTTAATTCTCACCATCCGACGGTAACTAAACGCAGGGTTCAAGTAGCTGTAATTATGGAATTTTACACTTAGGTCTAAACTCCACTAAACCCATAATACTAATAATAATAGATAATATCCGTGTAGTTATTTAGATGCTGTGTTGTACATGAATTTAACACGTCTGACACATCAGATAAGGGAAATACACCTGTAATCCACAGAGAATTGTAGTGAATAAAACCTCATTCACAGATAATATTCTTACTTCTTATTTAACATGGGACTTGCTCTTGTGAATAACAATAAACTCCAACCATTAAGATTTTTTTTTTTTACAGTCTAGGACACGCAAAAGGCCATGTCCATCCTTAAAATAAAAAACTGGTAACTTACCTGCCTGCAACCCTACTGCTATTTGTACTAGTTCATTATCTGCCTTCTCCTTCTGTTCAATGAGCTTTTTATAAGCTTGAGCTTGTGCAGAGGAGGCTGAAGGGGAGAAACCGTCAATCATTTGCTGTGATGTTAGCAGTTGATTGACAGCATGGAGGAGGGGCCACCTACTCTGACAGAATGAAGGCAATAATAATCATTAAATATCTGGATCTAATAACGTGCTGACTTTCCTGACTTTGGAATGTTGTATTTTTATGAAGAAATCACATGCAAGGACAAGTGCCAATTGCTGTAATCAGCATGTTTCTGGTTATTTACCATAAAGCCGCGTCTATCATTCTAGTGGATCAGAACTAGAGAGATTTGAATTTGTCATCAACAAATATTGTAGAAAACGGTTAAGGGTAACTCCCCAGCCAAAAAAAAAATATTTTAGAAGTTTTACCCCCAAATCCCACTTGCTTTTATCTCACCTTTCTCTGATGCTCTCACACTTATAAGAACGTACACACAGCCGATTCCTCTCTTCGTCCCAGTTATGACTGCGATGTCATGGCGAATGATGGCCATTACTGAATTTCGGTTAGCAAGAGTTCCCTGCTCCTGAGCACGCTTGGACTAGCTTGGAACTAGCTTG
The DNA here is from genome assembly GCA_019447015.1 of Hymenochirus boettgeri. Lineage (NCBI taxonomy): Eukaryota > Metazoa > Chordata > Amphibia > Anura > Pipidae > Hymenochirus > Hymenochirus boettgeri. The sequence goes on along the minus strand of CM033473.1, from coordinate 16,897,915 downwards.
CGACAGGAGAGGACAAGGCGAGACTTCCGGCGAGGGAGCATCAGTAATAACTATAACTCATTGTGGGAGTGTTGGAGAAGGTAAGATTGAAAGCAAGTGGGTTTTTTGGGGTTTAATGCTTCTAATACAATACAAATACAATTCAATGTCCAGAATTGAAAGCCTGAAAGTTGCAACTTCAACCTCCATTTCGTCTTCTCCTTCCTTTTGGCCGAAGGCCTGACCAATAGGAAGATGCGCTCTGCAAGAAGTACGTATTCCTATTGGACAGATCCGAGACTGAGGTGAAGGCAGAGCTGCGAAGTTCTGAACTTTAAGTTAAGTTTCGTACACGTGGTGATCGCGGGTCCCAACCCGAGACGCACGATTGTATGAACGTTCGTTTCGGCCGATAATCGGCCCGTGTGTAGGGCCTTTTCGCCAAAATGGGCGGTCGCTCGGGGATCCACCAAGTCGGTCGTTCAGGCGATCCCCGACCAACGTCCGTTTCGGCTGATATTTTTGTGTTAAAAGGTTTGGTACAACACGGGTCAGCTTTTACCTGATGTTTCTGGGCAACAGACTGCTGTTCGGTATGCTGATTGGTATTCTGGTGGTTGAAAATTAAAGGTGTATTTTCAGCACATTGATTGTGGGGCCTATTGAAGACCTGTGGTTGTTTTTCTCACCGCTCAGTTGCTTACGAGAGGTCACAGACGGGTCACCCAGCAGTTACTTGACATCTCTGCTGGCAGGAAGGCAGGGGCTAGAGTATTCACTGAGCAGTTGCAAATATTTGTGTGCAGGGAGGAAGAAGAGTTGCAGAAATTGGAAAAAGCAGAATCTTGCAGAATTAAAGAGAGATGATGAAGGAAGAGAGAGACAATTATCTAGTTTTGAATTATAGAATCTATTTAGCTAATTATATTTTAACTTTAATTCTCCTTTAAAGCTAGTTTTATTTAAATAAATGGTCTGTGCAGCTAACCTAATGATATTCGTCTGATGTTACATGGTTACATAGTCATTTTGGGTTGTAATAAAGAAAAAGTCCATCCAGTTAATTGCTAGACATACACATTTTAGATTGACTTTCTTTCCTCCCGCAATATTCGCTGTTCTGGCTCATTCGCGATCAATAGTCCATTTGCAGAATAATATGTTCCGCAGTGAGACAAGTTTCTTAAACTATGTTAACTTAAACCTTGCAACCCCAATATCAATGGACCACATTTCTAATCTTTTTTTTCTTTTTCTTTTCCAGCAATCCTAAATCTGATAACCAGAGAATCTATAAAAAGATTAATAACGACCCCTCCCTTCGGATACAGAATCTATCAGCTTTGGTGAAACAGATTAAATCTTACTACCAGGTAAACGGAGCCCTCTAAATTGCATTGTTGTTGGGACATACTTACAGGGATTTTTTAAATTTCTTGTGGCTCTGTGAAGAATTAAGGAAATATATTGTGCTATGTTATAATGTGTTTAGCAATTTTCATAATAGAACAATGACTTCTTTTTTATTAATTTTAGGTTTAAAGGGCATGTTACCCTCAAATGAAAAATTATACCCAAAACTACAATAGCAAGCTGAAAGATGTAGGACTAATCTGTTTTTAGTGAAATATTCTTCTCCCCCTTTATCTGACCCCTCAAAAGGTTTGTGGCTCCTCTCCGAGCTCTTTTACAAGCTTGCACATGCTCAGACAGGCAGCTAGTGGGATGCATTCATCATTGGCTGTGATGTCAATGTCACATCCATGACTGACAGCTACTACCTGGAGGAACCAGGAAGCAGATAAAAGTAATAGAACATCAGGCAGCAGCCCTTTAATTATATACAATACAGTAAAATTGTATTTATCCTTAAATAAAGTAAGTTGTTTGCTATCTCTTCTTTTTATGGCTTATTTTCCTTATTATTGTGTATTGTACAGTATATTTTTTTTTATATATGCAGCACTGTACATTTTAAAGGGCATGTCCCCCCAAAACTAGAAAAATCCCCTAATCCCCCCAACTACTGGCCCCACCATGTAGTTAGTTTAATCCTTACCTCACATCCCAACTCCATCTGGTTTCTCCTGTAGTCCCCCCCCCCAAAGTTCCAAAAACTGCCCACCAGGAGGCTAGCAGGTCCTATAGGACCTGCCTGCTAGCTGGCCTCAGGTAGATTTTTGCCATGCGTACGCAGCCCTTTCTCCCCCCTCCCTCCCCTCCCCTCTCCCTCCCTCCCCTCCGTTCTACTATCCCTCCCCCTAGCTCATCATCCCCCTTAATATTGTGCTCCCCCATGTCCCCCAGCCCCAACCGCATGTTTTTTTTTTTAAAAAGCTCCCCAAACTCTTACTTACCTCTCCGCTTTCCTCCTCCGCTGCATTGAATACCGGCAGCCGCGTCCGTGATTGGCTGCCGCTCAGCCAATCACAGACGCGACTGCCGTCCCGCCCCTCTGCTTGCATTCTCGCAAGCAGAGGGCCGGCAGTGCGGCGGAGGATAGAGGGAGGTAAGTAAGCGTTTGGGGGGCTTTAAAAAAACATGCGGTTGGGGCTGGGGGGTATGGGGGAGCATATATTAAAAGTGTAATTTAGGGGTGGACATAGCCTTTTAACAGTACAGGGGTTGCAAACAGGGAGAAAAACTAATTAAAACAATTCAATAAAGAATATGTCCAGCTGATAGAAATCCAATGCAGGAGGAATGAGAACCCTGTCCTGAGAGCTTGCAATCTAGGTGGATGGGTAACATCAGCTTTAAATAGGAGGGTAGAAATGTGTTCATTCTTGTTGGCTTTTATATGTATGGGGGGTGACCTCATGTTTTGTAATTGAGGGTTTTCTCGACATGGGCTGTGGACAACAACCTGGCTCCCCGTTATGTATTGTATTGTATACAAATCCTTCTCCTAGCATTTAAATCCCTCCGCATGCATATGGTATATCATAGCTAGCCAATGCCATTTTCTGTCTTAATTTGCCCTTTAATAAATTACACCTTCAGGTTAACGTGACTGCAGTCTTGCAAATCCATTTTCCTTTGTTGCTTGCCACACAAACAATGTAAAGAACACGACCTTCCCTAGTCATTGTTATGGTCACTTATTCCCTGTCTGACATTATAGCTGGTCAAGGGGTGGGGGTGGGGCTAGAGTTATAAAGTGATTCATACACACCCATCCCTCCATGTCAGGATGTGAGAGCAGCCAGTGTAATGAATAAGGTGCTATTGATATCATGTGACTGTTTATATCCGCCGTGTCACCTCCTATAGACAATACACAAGGAAATGGTCCTGTGTGTCAGCAAAGTGAGTCTTTTGATCACAACTTGCCCTTTGTTCTCCTCGGTTTCCTTTTATTTAGACTGAACGATTCTTCGTCCTAGTTCTGCCTCCCAGGGGGTCAATGAGTTTCTACTGAAACAAAAAAAAGATTAAAGGGGAAAAAATATCAAAGGTCCAACACAAATCCAGAGGAATGAATGAACTAGTCTGTGTCTGTCCACCTATATATTACGAGCAGTGTCTGATCTAAAGGTGGCCATACACACACAGATAACCACAATCCCAATATCCTAACTAGTCCGACCAATTACCGTGCACCATCCCAATATGGTATAATCATTATTAGTATGAAAAACCACAATGCTTTCATAAATCCACATTAAGGCTGAGGGCCACACTAGACAGACTGTAACGCGGTTGAAACGTCGCACGCAATATTACCGTCGCTTTGCCATGCACAATAGTCTGGCGCATGTGATCTATGTGATTCTCGTGGGCTAATGGATCGGATCGCAAGCAAGAGTGGAAACAATCCCTCAACTTTAACATTAGACAAATCATATGTTTTTATTTTAAAGGGTAACTAAACTGGATTATTTTTCAAATGGCCCATTAGTGGAAACTATCATTCTTCCAACTATAAACAAATGTACGTTTTGTAGATCTCTCTTGCTGGCGTTCAAGTCACGAAGGGTTTAAATCCCATTTGGGATTTACAAGAGCTGCAAATTCGTTATTAAAGGTTATGGTAATAAGGCACTTGATTACATCTGAAATGTAAGCTGTTTCAGATCGGACTTGTAAAGAAATAGGGGACAGATCAACACACATAGATGCCCTTTAATAGTTAAAGTCAAATCATTATTATCAATAGAGTGTTTTTGACAGGTAATTTCTGTCTTGCTTCTTAATGGATGATCTGTGTTGGATCAATCCCAGTGTAAACACTGCATATGCCATAAATTGGGAATTACAGTTCTATTACTCCTTTAAACTGGACCAGTTATTTGTCTGATGCGTAAAGACACGCCTGTTGTTAGAACAGTCTACATTGCATGCAGCATACAACACACACTTTACAGATTCATCTTATAAGTTTAGATTGGACTAATAGTGACCCTATATTATTTTATTATTATTATTATTTATGGATTTATATAGCGACAACATCTTCCGTGGCGCTTCACATAGTCATACATTACATACAGGGTAATACATATTATACAAAGTCATGCATATTACATACACCGCTAATACATAATTAAGCACGCAGTGATGAGCAATACTGTGATCAATAGGAGAAGGAAACATGTAACAATATTATCAACCAATGGGGGTTCAGTAATCTTATTAAATAATTTATTATCTCCAGTAACAAAACTGTCCTACCCCAGAGACCATGTGGGAACGAAACTACATATTTGCGCAGAGCATCTGGCCTAGTCTAAAGTCAGCCTAACCTATTTACTGCAGAATAGTGTCAGCTGCGTGGGCTTAATCAGCGGATACTAACGATTCAATATTGCTGTTGCGGCATTTTTTTCACGTGACGTTTTACCAGCTGATAACTGGCTTTAAACCATTCAGAGGGTTAAGTCCCTTTTGGGAATTATCCGAGCCGCAAAATGCGACATTGAATCCCCAGAGCCATCGATAGCGACTCTGCGTAAATATCCTGAAAGCTGGTGTGAAGTTGTAAGATGATGGATTGTCTGTCTCTCCGGCTCTCCACAACTGAATTAGAAGGGTGGGAACAAAGCTGCGTTCAACGCTGACAGTCCCTGGTAGTATTGGGGATAAGCCACAAACACATGAGCCGATCAAATGCAAAAACAACCCAAAATTGACACTTTATTAGTTGGGGTCTCCAGTTTGATGAAGGGAAGTATGAATGAATTTTTCATATTGGGAAATTGGAATTTATAGCTTTTAAAGGACACATTTAAAATAAAAGTGAAGCTGGGAGGTTAAAGGGCATGTCCACCCCTAAAACTATAATCCCCCAACTACTGGCCCATCATGTAGTGTAGTTTAATCCTTACCTCCATCCCAGCTCCATATGGTTCTCCTGTAGTCCCCCCCCAAAGTCCCAAAACTGCCCACCAGGAGGGCAGGTCCATATAGACTTTGCCTCCTATCTGGCCTCGGGAGAAGTTTGGCATGCGTATTGCAGCCCTTCTCCCTCTCCGCCTCCCCTCCGGATTCCCTCCCCCTAGCATCAATCCCCTTGATATAGCCTTCCCTCTGGTCTCCCAGCCCCAACGCTTCATTTTTAGGTTTAGAAGTGGCCAAAACTTTTACTTACCTCCCCTCTTTCCTCCGCTGCAACCGAATGACCGGCAGCCGTCTGTGATTGGCTGCCGCTCAGCCAATCACAGACGCGACTGCGGGTCCCGCCCCTCTGCTTGCATTTTGCAGAGGACGGCAGCCGCTGCGGAGGAAAGAGGAAGGTAAGTAAATTTGGGGCACTTTCTAAACCTAAAAATGAAGCGGTTGGGGCTGGGAGACCAGGGAAGGCTATATCAAAAACAGTTTTAAGGTGGACGTACCCTTTAAGGAGCTATGTCTTACCTTCCGTTCTTCAATTTCTGTGGAGACAGGAACAAGACAGAAGAACTTCATCCGACCGACCTGCTTCCTGGGGTGTTTAACTATATAGCGCATTATCGCGCTGTCGCGTGACAGCGGAGGATCACATGAAGGTAGTTTCTTCTATCTTGTTCCTGGCTACACAGAAATCGATTGAGAGACAAAGGGAAGGCTCCTGGTCTTCAATCAATACATTAAAGGAATAGCTCATTTTGCAGTGAACTACTCCTTTAAAATATTCACCTGGACTTCAGTGAGAAGGGCATAGGGCTATTTATGTGGGTATGTGTACAGTCTTAATAAATATTATTACTGGACATGAGCTTTTATTTTAGTTGCACAACACAAAAGTTTACCGTATTTTCACTTTATGGGTATTTAAATTTGGATTGATGTAAGTGCTTGTGGGTATGTGGTATGTTAATCAATGTTTATTAATATCATTTGTATGCGCCTTTGGCTATTTTATTATTAAAGCACTTGGTTGCCTGTACTAACCCTGGAGAAGGTTATTTCAACTTGTGTTCTAATACTGAACTGTTACAGTTCCCAGTGTTCCATTTTCTTCTTGCAAATCTACGTGCCACAGTACCGGAGGCACCCAGCAATTTAATATCTCTTGCCTTTGCTGAAGCGTGTGCAGGATATCCTAATTTACTACAGAGATTTGAATTTAAGGATGTGAAGTTTAGATAGTGTGCATTGGGGTTATGTGGATACATGTTATAATAGATACCATATTATTGCATCTGCAGTGGTGGCACACTGCTAAGTGCTGGGTTTGGAAACAAACAACCATTAGGTTCAATTCCCCAGGCTTCTTTTTTCCCCCTATTATTTCTAGCAAAAGTTAAAGATTCTGCATGTACTGATATTCCCCTTATTGTTTTGTGGGGTAGAAAGCTTTCTTTTTAGCAAGACACAGTATAGAAGGTTGCAGGTTCGATTCCCAGACTACTTTATTTTTTACTGAAATGTTAATATTCTGTTTCTTACATCCAAGCTAGCAAAGAAATAAACTGCAAATATTACCTTTTTTTTGTATGAAAGCAAAGGAATTTATCATTGTTAGGGATAGGAGCATTTGTAACGTGTTTACACAAAACTGCACTGAAATCTGTGTTCTGTGTCAGAGGGAGGGATGATCTCTGAGCTGTACATGATTCGCTGTCAACTTCCAGGAAGCAAGGCTGCATCTTCTTGTGAAGTGTACTGTGTACACTTAGCTGGGTGTTCCAGATAAGGTGAATTATGGGAGCTGATCCCTAGTACTCACAGGTTATTTTCATAAATCACCCAGCATCCGCAGCAAAGAGAGGGTGATACACACCTTATTGTATCTTGTGAATGTGCTCTTTCTATTGGGGCAATGCTTGTCTGAAGACTTTAGTTCCCCTAATGTGTATATTGTGATATATGTGCCCTTGTGTCCCCCTGTACCAGTCACCCATCCAATATTAGAGAGCATTTTCAGTGGGTGGTGATGGTATCGGTAATTTTATTATTAAACCTTTATTGTTTCCTTCTAAACTTTGGCAATTACAGAATGTTTATTTCAATCCCACATTAATCCAGGCTGTGTTACCTACCAAGTTCCCAATGGGGTCCAAATCTTGGAGACCTGAATTACTGTAACTGTTATACCTATGGCATCCAAATGTTGGTCTATCAGTGTGGGGGAGTAGGCCATTCATTGGAAGATCTAAAGATTTGTTACAGATGATAAATGTCTTTATGTTTTTGCTTTGAACTCTAAAGGAAGTTTTAAAACCTGTTTTTTTTTTCTTCAATATAATAATTCATACGACTACTATAATTAATAACAATATACTACTTTTTTACTCATAATATAATATCCCTTTGTATTGTACAGTTATATATTCTATCTGTGAAATATAGTTTGTTTTTATTATTATAGGAATGTTCACCTTAAAATAAAAAACTGGACACCTGTCAGTTACCTGCCCCCAACCCAACTATATATTCAGTACATTATTACCTGTATTAATAACCAGATATTTAAGGATAATTATTGTCCCCATTCTGGCACAGTAAGCGGGCTCCGCCCTCCATGCTGTCAATCAAGGCTGTGACATGACATCACACCAATGATTGACTGCACAGTGCCCATTTAGCGAGGTAGTAGGCAAATACTTTTTCCTGAACGGAGAGAATATAATTAAATATCTGGTTACAAATCATGTAATAAAACTGGAAACATAGCAGTTGGGGTTGCGGGCAGATAACTGACAATAACCAGCATTTTGTTTTAAGGGTGGACATGACCCTTCAAGGATTCCTATTAACTATAATTACCTGAGAGAAATATCAGCTATTACAGTTTCTAATGGGTTGTTCTTCTGATTTATTTCCTAATTTTCCCAACTTGTTCCTTTTTTGGTGCATGTGGGAAGCATGGAGAAAAACAAGAGGTAGGAAAACCCGATCTCCCCCATGAGTTATAGTATGTAGGTACTTACTGTACAGTACTTCTCCTTTAGAGTCACTAACAATGAGATAATTTTGTGGCCCTGGCTAATTAATATTCTAATGTTTCCAGATTACCTGCAGTAATGTAGCACTAGCTGGGTATATGAGGGTTAGAGGGTTTGGACTTTTATCCTGTGGTTCTATAAGGCAATTTTAGCACATTGATTATGCAGTAGAACTTTCTTCAAGCAGAATGTATTGACCATGGACATCATTCACACAATTCCACTGTATACATTACTGAACCATTATCCTATTATCATCTGCTGAGAGACAAGAACCGTAACCACAGAAGAATAACAGTTTGATGAATTTGGTTTTTAGATTGCGAATATTGGCTTCATTCTAGATCCGTTTCACTTTCCCGTATTGAATTTATGGGTTTTGTGAATTAGTCATTGGATAATAATATCCTGTAAAATTCAACTTGGTTATCAGCTTAAGGAAAAGATAGTTTGTATTTTATCAAGACAATCAAGTAATAACCATATTGTTTGTTACCCTATAATACATTGTTGGTTGGGACCAGTTTTCAATTGGTAAGCTTGATGATGCAACTAAATCCTTGGGCCCCTCTATGAAGGCAGTTTGAATTGAGCTTGGGGGCAGATTGAATGAAGTTGGGCTGTCTAAAAAAAATCTGTGGAACCAGGGGAGGACTGGCCCATAGGCTGAGGGACAAATGCCCCCCGGACTGGTCTCCAATGTAAAATTTGGGCTGCCACAGAAGCTATTAGTAATTTATGTGCTTTAAGGCACAGCTCACACTCTTAGCTCTAGAATGTGTAAGAATCAGAAAACTCATCCTCCTTCGATCGTTTACTAGTCAGCAGCCTCAAGTTCATTAGCGTTTCGTTAGCCCTCCAGTTCGTATCCAGTGTCATCAGCCCTCCACTTCATTAGCCAGTGTGGTCAGCTCAGTTCATTAGATATGTTGTCAACCATCAAGATCACTAGCCAGTTTGTCAGTCCTTCAGATCCTTAGCCAGTGTCGTCAGCCTTCCAGTTCATAGACCAGCATTGTCAAACCTCTAGTACATTAGACAGTGTTAATCAGCCCCCCAGTTTATCATTTATTGTTTGTCAGCACTCCAATTCATCAGCTGGTGTTTAGTCACCCTCCAGCTCTAGTAATGTTGTCACCCTCCTGTTCATTAGCCAGTGTTAGTCAGCCCCCGTTTATTATTCAGTGTTTGCGAACTCTCCAGTTCACTGGCTGGTGTTAGTCAGCCCTCCAGTTCATTAGGAACATAGGAAACTTTGGGTAAGTATAACTTGACTTAGAAAGTGTGCCAGGGGTGAGGATGAGTGATTCAGGTCCTCACTCCAGGTACTCGTAAGGGGAGGTAATTGGTTGTCCTATAACCACATCATACACTAAGAAATGTTGCAGGCAACAATGTAAAATGGGAACAGTGGTCTAAAAAATGGGCATACCATAAACAGTGTGTGACCTTAGCAAAGTGAGCATGTTACAAATGTTGCAATCTACCATCACCGGAAGGCCCACTGGTTGTATTTGCCCCCAGGCCAAAAGGTCGCCTCCTCCTGTGTGGACACAAATGGATGGAGCAAAGGGGTGTGAAAGGAGTTGGTATGCTGATTGGATTAGCAGGGTGGCAGCTTGGATTGAGTTGGGGGTAGATCGGTTTCTGTGGGGGCAGATTAGAAAAAAGAGTGAAGGGAGAAGGAGCTGATAAAACAGAAGAGAATAATGAAGCACAGTAGGACATGGAGAAGGTTATGGGTGAGGTTTGGTAATATATGGATAATAATTAATAACAGGAGTTTATCACTGCCTTTAAAAGTTAGGTACTGACCCAAGTTTTCATTCATACTCTTGATTATGATTCTCTGTTTTTAAAGTATGAAACTCGACACAATTGAACAAAAATAGTGGTGTCTTGCCCCCAAATTCCAGTTGTGCCCAGTCTGGCGTAGAGCCATTGCCTGGAAAAAATCTTTATATTTTTTCTGGATGATATTTGCATTTTGTTGGGTCCAGTAATTTCTAGCTAAGCCCCTAATCCTGGAGAAATTGCTAAAGGAAACCCATTTTTTAAAGAGTTGCAGATGGTTAACTTAAATCTAATTACGAGTCTATTACCAACCCCAAGGGGACAGTGTTGTTGTTGGTGAAAGGCTTTAGAGGATATTTTCAACTAGCTGTAGGGTCAACATCTTATAACCAGTGACTGTTGGTTTAATAGGGTAGAATAAACACAAGGTGTATGCAACACCATTGGGGCAGCATTCCGTATATAAACCCTGGTCTGTTGTTACATAGTGGCCTATTAGTCCTACTTTTTCATTTTGCTGTGTATTCTGTACTAATATTATTATGTCCTGATTAGGTTTCTCGGTTTGTGTTTAGCCTCTGGCTCCTGTCCGGGTATTTCATTGATACAATGTTGGCCTTCTCGCATATTATCTGGGTTACACCAACTTGGTATTTTGGTAATGGTTTGCTTGTCATCTGAACACTTGGATCGCCCGTGTGGGTTCTAGGGACTGTGTCTACAGTTACATATATACAAATTGTGAAGGGAGGAGATTTCGGTGTTAAATAGGATTGGACTCTAAATGCAAAATACGATTATTGCTTCTAACATTTTATTTGTGACTTGTCTCCATCTCGTGAAAGGACATCAGTCTCTTTAAAACAGAAAAAGAGGAGGGGGGGGGCTTCCTCTGAATTTGGCAAGATCAGCAAATGATGGCTGTTTTCTGTCATCTAATCTGGGGGTTTATTAGCCGGTTTGACCCTGGGACCTGAAAATGAAATCACATTCACACAGTTGACTTTCCTTCTACCTCCCTCTGGTTATTATTCCAACGAATGAAGGGTCAGTAGAATAACGCCCCCTACCCTAATAAGAAACATTATTTTTTATTTCGATTGGTCCCTGTGTTAGAACTGACTGTGATGTTCTGTTACACGTTTTTTCATCCATTGATCAGAGACATTGGTAGGAAATGGCTACCAGCCAAGAATATAAACAGGTGCCACAGTTAGGACTTACTACCCCCAGTTGTGTAATTCATACAAAAGAGGGAAAGTTCTTTGCACGAGTTGGGATTTTTCTCTTAATGTATCAGTCAGTCAACACGTTTTTAACATGGAAACACTGTATGAAATTTGTTATTTCATGACAATATCCCAGTAGACCATTAACAAAGTAAACAATTCCTTTCAGATCTGAGACCACAATTCTCAATGGCGGCTGTTATCAGTTGATGGTTAACCCACTACCATATGGCCTAGGATACAGCAATCCAAATCTTTAAGCTTTTCTAGGTTACTTTTTCGCACTGGGAGATACAATGTATCTGGTTGGAGAATTCATCTCTCTCTTGGGTGAATCACAGTGGGCATGTGTGAGATCATTGAGCTCTGGGAGAGGGCATAGTTTCAGGACATAAGATGTCAGGGAGTTCCTTGATAGACAAGTGATTACATTGCTTTAATAAGTAATTTCTTGCCAATTAATCAGGAAGGAACGTGTTTATATGTTGGAGTTCTCCGCTCCCTGTGGTGGAAGATGGAACTTTATCCCCACCCCCACATTAATGTAAAACAGCCTAAATAAGCTGCAGTAGTAAATAAAGGAGATTATAAGGGGATTCAGTGTAGCCATCTCACCAAGTGTTATTAAATAGGGAGTCCATAATGAATTACATTTTACTGTTTTATTGAGACCCATCTTGGCAATAAAGAGGCTTAACCCTGCAAAGTGCTTTACAGCTGTAATCCTGCAATTAACCCTTTAGGGATTCATAACCGTGCTCTATAGAGCACAAATCAGGATGGGCATTTGGAGTTATCCACTGATACTGGGGTTTGTCATGAAACTATATGGCCCAATATTAAGATTTCTTGATCTGTTTCCTCTGTAACAGTTCTTATCATTTTACTGACCTAATGCAGTTAGAATGAATCTGATTGGATGCTGGATTTAAATAGCGTTGGCACACATGCTCTGTTGCATAGAACAGCATTAGATATTTCATAAAATATTCCTATGTTTCGTCTATTTACAGCATCATGCAAAATTTCCCAACAATTTGTTCTTTCATATTGAGTGCACATTTCTAACCAAAACAAGAAATCCCACCAATCGCATCCATTCCATTGGAATTATCGTTTTAACATTTGGTTTGCAGTACACCAGACCATCATGTGAAGGTGCCCATACATTTACAAGACGTTCTGGAAAACTACCCTGCCTGATGTTTCGATAAAATGATGTAATGTGGGGTATGGTCGGCTTTACCACAATGGTCCCTAAACATTATCCAGTCGGCAACATCCCAACGTAAAAGACAATGTAGTTGGGCATGTGTTGATGTGATGACGATATAAGATGGGAAAGTATAGAATTGCTACTTGTATCCGGTCCCCAGTAGGTAATAACTGAGCTCTAAACCTTGATCTGCTACGAGGGTCAGTGTCTCAATTAAACTGCACTAAACCAAAGCTGCATGTTTAATCCCAAGCTGCAAATGGGCCTACGCGTTTCCAGGTATCCTCCAAACTCCAGGTGGGTCTACCAAAATTTTGTCCGCATGTGACACTGAGGAGGATATCCTGAATACATGGTAGAGTAAAACCACAAAACATAGTGGTAGAGAAACAGATTAATAAAGATCTTTATAGTGTATATTTAGGTAGAAAAACACACTCCTTTCAAGCTTACTTATTTATTATGACATGCTGGCGTGCACTACGTTTTGGGTCTTCGCCTTCCTCATAGTGCGGGAACACTACATAAAATACAAGATAAATAAAGATCTGCCTGGTAGATTCCATCTAATTCCCCTGCCTGGACTGGATAGAAGGACCTTCTGTTGTAATGAACAGACGTTGCATTTTGTAGTTCCATAACCCAATATGAATAATGTCCTGGTTTGTACCAAACGCAGTCAAGGCTCTTAGTGCTTCTGTCCAAGAGCCAAGATATTGACGTATCAGAAAGTAGGTAGAGACCGGACCAGATTCTGCAAGTTGCAAGGTCTTTAATAGCCCTTTGCAACCTTTGCAACTGCAGAATCTGGTCCGGTCTCTACCTACTTTCTGATACGTCAATAGTTCCATAAACAGTTATCTTATGTAGATAGGGTCATAAAGGATGATGTTGGTTGAACTCGTCATAGTAGAATATCCTATATCTATCCATTGGAGAAGCGCTTCTTGCAGAACTGTTAGGCCCTGGGCCAAAAGGGGGGTGGAGCAACAACTATACAGCTTTCCTTTAATCATTATGGCAGTTGCACTCTAGCATAGCTGCAATGTGTCCAAATATAAGTAAATGGACCATAGACACAGTCCATACCTGGATAATATTAGGTCATTTTTATCTATATACAGCAGATGATTTGTAAATGACTGGGATACCGCTTTTATGGAGACAGAAATCATTCACATTCTAAATCTCATGGGTTTAATCAGATTCCAAACTGGGGGGCATCTCGTTAAGCAGCTGATATTACTGGTGATTTTTTGTCCGTCACCAACCGCTGGTCCTTATGTGATTAGAACATCCATCTGATTGTTGATAGAGATGGTCACAAAACCCGAACTTGGACCCGAGTTCGGCCAAACTTTGAGGACGAATTCGAACTAGTTCGTTTTTCCAGGCTCGCAGCTGTATTTTCGATTATTATTATTAGCCGTTCTCTAACCCTAGAATGTATCATTCGCTAACCCTCGAAAGTATTGTTCGTTTTCGATAATCCTCGAATGTCCGGATCGTTTTCGCTAACCTTAGAATGTATCGTTTGCTAACCCTCGAATGTAGCCTTTTGATTTTCGGTAATCCTCGAAAGTATCGTTAGTTTTCGGTAACCCTCGATGTTTGGTTCGTTTTCGCTAACCCTAGAATGTATCATTCGTTTTCGGTAACCCTCGAATGTATGTTTCGCTAACCCTAGAATGTATCATTTGTTTTCGGTAATCCTCGAATGTATGGTTCGTTTTCACTAACCCTAGAATGTATCGTTCACTAACCCTCGTATGTATGGTTCGTTTTCACTAACCCTAGAATGTATCGTTCGCTAACCCTCGATTGAAGCCTTTTTGATTTTCGGTAACCCTCAAATGTTTGGATCGTTTTCACTAACCCTAGAATGTATCGTTCGGTAACCCTCGAATGTATGGTTCGGTAACCCTCGAATGTATGGTTCGGTAACCCTAGAATGTATTGTTCGCTAACCCTCGAATGTATGGTTCGGAACCCTCGAATGAAGCCTTTTTGATTTTCGGTAACCCTCGATGTTTGGATTGTTTTCTCTAACCTTAGAATGTATCGTTCACTAACCCTCGAATGTATCATTCGCTAACCCTCGAATGTACCTTTTTGATTTCGGTAACCCTCGAATGTTTGGATCGTTTCGCTAACCCTCGAATGTTCGTTCGCTAACCCTCGAATGTTCGTTCGCTAACCCCGAATGTATCGTTCGCTAGCCCTCGAATGTATCGTTCGCTACCCTCGAATGTATCGTTCGCTAGCCCTCGAATGTATCTTCGCTAACCCTCAATGTATTGTTCGCTAGCTCTCGAATGTATCATTCGCTAAACCTCAAAAGTATCCTTCATTTTCTGTAACCCTCGAAATTATCGTTCAATTTCGGTAACCCTCAAATTTATGGTTCTATTTTCGGTAATGCTCGAAGTATCATTCAGTAACCCTCGACTTGGCAAACACACAATTGCCCGCTCGTGTTTAAGTGTTTAAACAATTTGTGAACTTTTACTGAATGTCCAGTTTAGACCTTCGTGGTTATGACCAATCGGAAAGATCACATTGTTTTTTAGTAGCCATGGTCTGCGTGGTTTATAAGCAATACAATGATAGTATGAAAGGGCTTCAAACAGATTTAAATATAATTCATTGGATTTACCCAGACCTGCAAAATGCTTGCTGGGTGAGAAACTTTTTTTTTAATTCAATATTTCTATTTTAAACACCCCTGTGAATTAACACACGGTCTTAGTTTTTGAAAAATCATTAATTTCATACACTTTGCTATGAACAATTCCAAGTTGTAAATGGTCCTTTTACTAGAAAGCACCACTTCCTGGAGAGTTCCAAATAGAAAAAAATCTGCTGATTGGCTCTCAATGGTTAATGTGCTCAGATCTCTACTGAGCAACCAGGTCAACCCAGGGGGACTGGGACCATAACAGACACTATTAGTATTGGGATCCTGCAAACAGGAAGTCAATCATTTGAAATCATTTAATTTATTCACAAGATAAGCAGGAATGAGAATATTTTTCCTTCTCTTCGTATCCTTACTGAACTTTTTGGACTTTTAGACAGTTTATGCTCTGGGTAAACTTACCTGAATGGTGTAATAATAACATATTGCATACAGGCGGTTTATTATAAATTGGTGGTATCTCTTTAGGGTGATGGCAAGACACGGAGATTTCAATTTTTACTCTCCAATGATAATATGAATAAAGAAAAAAACATCAAATGTCATATGGATCGTCCTGTCCAGCAGTTTTGTCTTCTAATGTTCCCTGGCTGGATCATTAGTATCATCATTAAGAGTTAATATTGATCACAATACATTCAGTGGTTGGGTGATTGGGGTAGGTAGGGCTGTGGTAGCAAGATTAAAGTTTTAGCGTTTTGGTGAATATAAGATAACTTCATTGCCATAAGATACTAAAATTGAAATGGCAAAAAGGGTAAATGTACATAAACTTTTCATATTGGAAACCAACTACTTAATGTTTCCATCCTTAGAAACTATGGTCGCATTATAAATTCTATTATTTTGTTTCCCACGTATTTTTAAACACTTGCACATAAATTCTTCTTTTGTTTCTCCGCAGGAATCTTTACAACAGTTGGTCATGATGAGTCTGCCAAATGTTCTAATTATTGGCAAAACTCCATTTTCTGGTGAGTAATACAATATCCCCTCCACTTTAAACTCAACATCAGGACATGCAATCTTTCTTCCGAAAAGGGAAATTAAACTCTTATTCATCCTAAAGCCTCAAGCACTTTCAGACGATGTTTTTATTCTCATGACGTTTTGACAGATTTCACTAATAATGTCCATTGTTTTCCAGCTCGCTTTTAAAATCATTGTATTGCCATCTTGCACCAATAGACTTGATATTAATCTTTGAATACAGAAGGGTAGCCTGTGTATAGGAGCTGCTAGGTAATCCATAGCTCATGTAGCTCTTTTGAATGGCCTGGGTGCCGTTCAAAGATCATTATATAGAGATGGAGAAGGCTCTCACAGGTCTTGGGTTAAAATATAACTTTTATGGTGTACAGTTACAACGCTACATCTACGTGTTTCAGCTTAGTCAAAGCCGTCTTCATATCCTGAGCACGTATCTTCTTCTGTTAATTTAATGATGGCCCATCTGTGACCTAAATGAGAACTCTGCCTAACCTCTAGACCATCTTTACCGATGTATACCAGGCCCATGTTCTGGTTTGGGGAGAAGTCAAAGGTTTTGAAAGGCTAGGGTCCGTAATTGGCTTCACAGGGGATTGTGGCTTTAATGTTCTAGAAGAGCAGTCCCTAACTATTTACTAGTCCACAACTGTTAACCCTTCTCTCCTCACTATGAGGATTAAACAATATTATTGTCATTATATTATTATTATTATTATTATTGTGGATTATATAGCTCCAATTGGAGTGCTTCCACAATTCTTGTATTGTATGTTTTTATTGGGAGGCTTGGTCAAGCCTCCTGTGGTAATAGCACCCCCAACACGCCCCTTTTATGGGAGGTTCTTTGCCTTTAATAGAAAGCATTGGATGGCCTCTTCCCTCATTTTAAAAGCCAGGGTGCTGAGGGGGAAGGGAGAGACCTGTTATATGGATATAAAATATCACAGGTAACTTGCACTCCAAACGGTGAATAGTTTTAATAGCCAAACATCAGCAAATCAAACAACGTTCGGGGTAACAACCCCTTCATCAGGATGTGAACGCAACACTGTGTTGCTGTTCACATCACCTGATGAAGGGGTTGTTACCCCGAAACGTTGTTTGATTTGCTGATGTTTGGCTATTAAAACTATTCACCGTTTGGAGTGCAGTCTACCTGTGATTTTTATAGCCATTCGTTCCCTTTAAGTGGGGATTCTGGACTGTTTGCACCCACCTGGGGTTGTGTGCATATGGACTTTGTTCTTACCTGTTATATGGATCCATGTGTAAGAATGAGAAACAAAAGTTTGCTAATCGTAATTGAAGTAAAAGAATTGAAAAGGTTAGACGTTAGGACCTTCCAGACTGGGGTTACCTTGACGTGGTTGGAAGGCTTTTCATTCATGTGATCACGGTAATGTATCCTGGGGCCCCTTTGTTTATAGGTATGCCAGTGTGCAGATAATATGATATTGTATGGGGCCTAGGAATGTGCATTTATTATCTTTTCTATGTTTATAATGTATGCCAGCGTGCAGATAATATGATATTGTATGGGGCCTAGGAATGTGCATTGATTATCTTTTCAATGTATGCCAGTGTGCAGATAATATGATATTGTATGGGGCCTAGGAATGTGCATTGATTTCTTTTCTATGTTTATAAAGTATGCCAGTGTGCAGATAATATGATATTGTATGGGCCCAGGAATGTGCATATTATCTTTTCTATGTTTATAAAGTAGCCAGTGTGCAGAAATATGCTATTGTATGGGGCCCAGTCTGAGATCAACTTTTAATCCCAAATGAATGGGCCAAGATGGTGAATGCTGGAAGGTAAAACTGCCGGATTTGAAGTCTGACTTTAGACATTAGACAGATTCACTGATTAAACATTGAATCTATTAAACGCTTACGCAGTTTATGGCTAGCGTTACTGTGTCAACAAAGAACAGACCTAATGCACGCGTGTATTTGGTCCACACAATCCGTGATAATTAAGCGCCTGATGAATGACCGATCTGGCTCGCACTGGCATACATTATACCACAGAAAAGATAATCAATGCACATTCCTAGGCCCCATACAATATCATATTATCTGCACGCTGGCATACATTATACCATAGAAAAGTTAATCAATGCACATTCCTGGGCCCCATACAATATCATATTATCTGCGCACTGGACATACTATAAACAAAGGGGCCCCAGGATACATACCCCCCGTGATCAAGAATGAAAAGCCTACCAACCACGTCAAGGTAACCCCAGTCTGGAAGGTCCTAACGTCTAACCTTTTCAATTACTTTTACTTCAATTACGATTAGCAAACTTTTGCATTTCTCATTCTTACACACTGGATCCATATAACAGGCTCTCTCCCTTCCCCCTCAGCACCCTGGCTTTTAAAATGAGGGAAGAGGCCATCCAATGCTTTCTATTAAAGGCAAAGAACCTCCCATAAAAGGGGCGTGTTGGGGGTGCTATTACCACATGGAGGCTTGACCAAGCCTCCCAATAAATACATACAATACAAGAATTGTGGAAGCACTCCAATTAGAGCTATATAAATCCACAATAATAAGAATAATAATAATATATATGACAATAATATTGTTTAATCCTCATAGTGAGGCAGAGAAGGGTTAACAGTTGTGGACTAGTAAATAGTTAGGGACTGCTCTTCTAGAACATTAAAGCCACAATCCCCCTGTTGAAGCCAATTTACTGGACCCTAGCCATTTCAAAACCTTTGACTTCTCCCCAAACCAGAACATGGGCCTGGTATACATCCGTAAAGATGGTCTAGAGGTTAGGCAGAGTTCTCATTTAGGTCACAGATGGGCCATCATTAAATTAATCAGAAGAAGATACGTGCTCAGGATATGAAGACGGCTTTGACTAAGCTGAAACACGTAGATGTAGCGTTGTAACTGTACACCATAAAAGTTATATTTTAACCCAAGACCTGTGAGAGCCTTCCTCCATCTCTATATAATGATCTTTTGAACGGCACCCAGGCCATTCAAAAGAGCTACATGAGCTATAGATTACCTAGCAGCTCCTATACAACAGGCTACCCTTCTGTATTCAAAGATTAATATCAAGTCTATTGGTGCAAGATGGCAATACAATGATTTTAAAAGTAGAGCTGGAAAACAATGGACAATTATTAGTGAAATCTGTCAAAACGTCATGAGAATAAAACATCGTCTGAAAGTGCTTGAGGCTTTAGGATGACTTAAGAGTTTAATTTCCCTTTTCGGAAGAAAGATTGCATGTCCTGATGTTGAGTTTTAAAGTGGAGGGGATATTGTATTACTCACCAGAAAATGGAGTTTTGCCAATAATTAGAACATTTGGCAGACTCATCATGACCAACTGTTGTAAAGATTCCTGCGGAGAAACAAAAGAAGAATTTATGTGCAAGTGTTTAAAAATACGTTGGGAACAAAAATAATAGAATTTATAATGCGAACCATAGTTTCTAAGGATGGAAACATTTAAGTAGTTGGTTTCCAATATGAAAAGTTTATGTACATTTACCCTTTTTGCCATTTCAATTTTAGTATCTTATGGCAATGAAGTTATCTTATATTCACCAAAACGCTAAAACTTTAATCTTGCTACCACAGCCCTACCTACCCCAATCACCCAACCACTGAATGTATTGTGATCAATATTATACTCTTAATGATGATACTAATGATCCAGCCAGGGAACATTAGAATTCAAAACTGCTGGACAGGACGATCCATATGACATTTGATGTTTTTCTTTATTCATTATTATTCTATGGAGAGTAAAAAATTGAAATCTCCGTGTCTTGCCATCACCCTAAAGAGATACCACCAATTTCTAAAATAAACCGCCTGTATGCAATATGTTATTATTCACACATTCAGGTAAGTTTACCCAGAGCCTATAACTGTCTAAAAGTCCAAAAAAGTTCAGTAAGGATACTTATGTCTTTAAGAAGAAAAGGAAAAATATTCTCATTCCTGCTTATCTGTGAATAAATGAAATGATTTCAAATGATTGACTTCCTGTTTGCAGGATCCCTAATACTAATAGTGTCTGTTATGGCCCCAGTCCCTGGGCTGACCTGGTTGCTCAGTAGAGATCTGAGCACATTTAACCCATTGAGCAGCCAATCAGCAGATTTTTTTCTATTTGGAACTCTCCAAGGAAGTGGTGCTTTCTAGTAAAAAGGACCATTTTACAAACTTGGAATTGTTCATAGCAAAGTGTATGAAATTAACAACAGAAAAAGAGGAGGGGGGGGCTTCCTCTAATTTGGCAAGATCAGCAAATGAATGGCTGTTTTCTGTCATCTAATCTGGGGTTTATAAGCCGGTTTGACACTGGGACCTGAAAATGAAATCACATTCACACAGTTGACTTTCCTTCTACTCCCTCTGGTTATTATTCCAACGAATGAAGGGTCAGTAGAATATAAGCCCCCTACCCTAATAAGAACATTATTGTTTTATTGATTGGTCCCTGTGTTAGAACTAGACTGTGATGTTTCTGTTACACGTTTTTTCATCCATTGATCAGAGACATTGTAGGAAATGGCTACCAGCCAAATATAAACAGGTGCACACAGTTAGGACATTCTACCCCCCAGTTGTGTAATTCATACAAAGAAGGAAAGTTCTATTGCACGAGTTGGGATTTTTCTCTTCAATGTATCAGTCAGTCAACACGTTTTTAACATGGAAACACTGTATGAAATTTGTTATTTCATGACAATATCCCAGTAGACCATTAACAAAGTAACAATTCCTTTCAGATCTGAGACCACAATTCTCAATGGCGGCTGTTATCAGTTGATGGTTAACCCACTACCAATATGGCCTAGGATACAGCAATCCAAATCTTTAAGCTTTTCTAGGTTACTTTTTCGCACTGGGAGATACAATGTATCTGGTTGGAGAATTCATCTCTCTCTTTGGGTGAATCACAGTGGGCATGTGTGAGATCATTGAGCTCTGGAGAGGGCAGTAGTTTCAGACATAAGATGTCAGGGAGTTCCATTGATAGACAAGTGATACATTGCTTTAATAAGTAATTTCTTGCCAATTAATCAGGAAGGAACGTGTTATATGTTGGAGTTCTCCGCTCCCTGTGGTGGAAGATGGAACTTTATCCCCACCCCCACATTAATGTAAAACAGCCTAAATAAGCTGCAGTAGTAAAATAAAGGAGATTATAAGGAGATTCAGTGTAGCCATCTCACCAAGTGTTTATAAATAGGGAGTCCATAATGAATTACATTTTACTGTTTTATTGAGACCCATCTTGGCAAATAAAGAGGCTTAACCCGGCAAAGTGCTTTACAGCTGTAATCCTGCAATTAACCCTTTAGGGATTCATAACCGTGCTCTATAGAGCCAAATCAGGATGGGCATTTGGAGTATCCACTGATACTGGGGTATTGTCATGAAACTTATATGGCCCAATATTAAGATTTCTTGATCTGTTTCCTCTGTAACAGTTCTTATCATTTTACTGACCTAATGCAGTTAGAATGAATCTGATTGGATGCTGGATTTAAATAGCGTTGGCACACATGCTCTGTTGCATAGAACAGCATTAGATATTTCATAAATATATTCCTATGTTTCGTCTATTTACAGCATGCAATGCAAATTTCCCAACAATTTGTTCTTTCATATTGAGTGACATTTCTAACCAAAACAAGAAATCCCACCAATCGCATCCATTCCATTGGGAATTATCGTTTTACATTTGGTTTGCAGTACACCAGACCATCATGTGAAGGTGCCCATACATTTACAAGACGTTCTGGAAAACTACCTGCCTGATGTTTCTGATAAAATGATGTAATGTGGGGTATGGTCGGCTTTACCACAATGGTCCCTAAACATTATCCAGTCGGCAACATCCCAACGTAAAAGACAATGTAATGTTGGGCGGTGTGTGATGATGATACGATATAAGATGGGGAAAGTATAGAATTTGCTACTTGTATCCGGTCCCCAGTAGGTAATAACATGAGCTTCTAAACCTTGATCTGCCACGAGGGTCAGTGTCTCAATTAAACACTGCACTAAACCAAAGCTGCATGTTTAATCCCAAGCTGCAAATGGGCCTACGCGTTTCCAGGATATCCTCCAAACCACCAGGTGGGTCTACCAGAATAGTTTGTCCGCATGTGACACTGAGGAGGATATCCTGAATACATGGTAGAGTAAAACCACAAAACATATGTGGTGAAAAGCAAGATATAAATAAGATCTTTATAGTGTATATGTAGTTAGAAAACCACTCCTTTCAAGCTTTACTTATTTTATTGACTGCTGGCGTGCCACTGTTTTTGGGGTCTTCGCCCTTCCTCATGAGTGCGGGGAACACTACAAAATACAAGATAAATAAAGATCTGCCTGGTAGATTCCATCTAATTCCCCTGCCTGGACTGGAATGAGGACCTTCTGTATGTAATGAACAGACGTTGCATTTTGTAGTCCATAACCCAAATATGAATATGTCCTGGTCTTGTACCAAACGGCAGTTCCAAGGGCTCTATAGTGCTTCTGTCCAAGAGCACAAGAATATTGACGTATCAGAAAGTAGGTAAGACCGACCAGATTTGCAAGTTGCAAGGTGCTTTAAATAGCACCTTTGCAACCTTTGCAACTTGCAGAATCTGGTCCGTCTCTACCTACTTTCTGACGTCATAGTTCCATAAACATTATCTATGTAGATAGGGTCATAAAGGATGATGTTGTTGACTCGTCATAGTAGATATCCTATATCTATCCATTGGGAGAAGCGCTTCTTGCAGAACTGTTAGGCCCTGGGCCAAAAGGGGGGTGGAGCAACAACTATACAGCTTTCCTTTAATCAGTATGGCAGTTTGCACTCTAGCATAGCTGCAATGTGTCCAAATAAAAGTAATGGACCATAGACACAGTCCATACACTGGATAATTAGGTCATTTTTATTCTATATAAGCGATGATTGATTGTAAATGACTGGGATACCTGCTGTTATGGAGACAGAAATCATTTCATTCTAAATCTCATTGGGTTTAATCAGATTCCAAACTGGGCGGGCATCTCGTTAAGCAGCTGATATTACTGGTGATTTTTTGTCCGTCACCAAACCGCTGGTCCTTAGTGATTAGAACATCCATCTGATTGTTGATAGAGATGGTCACAAAACCCGAACTTGGACCCGAGTTCGAGCCAAACTTTGAGGACGAATTCGAACTAGTTCGTTTTTCCAGGCTCGCAGCTGTATTTTCGATTATTATTATTAGCCGTTCGCTAACCCTAGAATGTATCATTCGCTAACCCTCGAAAGTATTGTTCGTTTTCGATAATCCTCGAATGTACGGATCGTTTTCGCTAACCTTAGAATGTATCGTTTGCTAACCCTCGAATGTAGCCTTTTGATTTTCGGTAACCTCGAAAGTATCGTTAGTTTTCGGTAACCCTCGAATGTTTGGTTCGTTTTCGCTAACCCTAGAATGTATCATTCGTTTTCGGTAACCCTCGAATGTATGTTCTACCCTAAATGTATCATTTGTTTTCGGTAATCCTCGAATGTATGGTTCGTTTTCACTAACCCTAGAATGTACGTTCACTAACCCTCGTATGTATGGTTCGTTTTCACTAACCCTAGAATGTATCGTTCGCTAACCCTCGTTGAAGCCTTTTTGATTTTCGGTAACCCTCAAATGTTTGATCGTTTTCACTAACCCTAGAATGTTCGTCGTAACCCTCGAATGTTGGTTCGTAACCCTCGAATGTATGGTTCGGTAACCCTAAATGTATTGTTCGCTAACCCTCGAATGTATGGTTCGGTAACCCTCGAATGAAGCCTTTTGATTTTCGGTAACCCTCGATGTTTGGATTGTTTTCTCTAACCTTAGAATGTATCGTTCACTAACCCTCGAATGTATCATTCGCTAACCCTCGAATGTAGCCTTTTTGATTTTCGGTAACCCTCGAATGTTTGGATCGTTTTCGCTAACCCTCGAATGTATCGTTCGCTAACCCTCGAATGTATCGTTCGCTAACCCTCGAATGTATCGTTCGCTAGCCCTCGAATGTATCGTTCGCTAGCCCTCGAATGTATCGTTCGCTAGCCCTCGAATGTATCGTTCGCTAACCCTCGAATGTATTGTTCGCTAGCCCTCGAATGTATCATTCGCTAAACCTCAAAAGTATCCTTCATTTTCTGTAACCCTCGAAAGTATCGTTCAATTTCGGTAACCCTCAAATTTATGGTTCTATTTTCGGTAATGCTCGAAAGTATCATTCAGTAACCCTCGACTTGGCAAAACGCACAATTGCCCGCTCGTGTTTAAGTGTTTAAACAAGTTTTTGTGAACTTTTACTGAAGTGGCCAGTTTAGACCTTCGTGGTTATGACCAAATCGGAAATCAAACATTGTTTTTTAGTAGCCATGGTCTGCGTGGTTTATAAGCAATACAATGATAGTATAAAAGGGCTTCAAACAGATTTAAATATAATTCATTGGATTTACCCAGATCCGCAAAATGCTTGCTGGGGAGAAACTTTTTTTTTAATTCAATATTTCTATTTTAAACACCCCTGTGAATTAACACACCGGTCTTAGTTTTTGAAAAATCAATTGACCATTTTACAAACTTGGAATTGTTCATAGCAAAGTGTATGAAATTAATTGATTTTTCAAAAACTAAGACCGTGTGTTAATTCACAGGGGTGTTTAAAATAGAAATATTGAATTAAAAAAAAAGTTTCTCACCCAGCAAGCATTTTGCACTGCTCTTCTAGAACATTAAAGCCACAATCCCCTGTTGAAGCCAATTTACTGGACCCTAGCCATTTCAAAACCTTTGACTTCTCCCCAAACCAGAACAGGGCCTGGTATACATCGTAAGATGGTCTAGAGGTTAGGCAGAGTTCTCATTTAGGTCACAGATGGGGGCATCATTAAATTAATCAGAAGAAGATACGTGCTCAGGATATGAAGACGGCTTTGACTAAGCTGAAACACGTAGATGTAGCGTTGTAACTGTACACCATAAAAGTTATTTTAACCCAAGACCTGTGAGAGCTTCCTCATTCTATATAATGATCTTTGAACGGCACCCAGGCCATTCAAAAGAGCTACATGAGCTAGGATTACCTAGCAGCTCCTATACAAAGGCTACCCTTCTGTTATCAAAGATTAATATCAAGTCTATTGGTGCAAGATGGCAATACAATGATTTTAAAGCAGGCTGGAAAACAATGGACAATTATTAGTGAAATCTGTCAAAACGTCATGAGAATAAAACATCGTCTGAAAGTGTTGAGGCGTAGGATGACTTAAGAGTTTAATTTCCCTTTTCGGAGAGAAAGATTGCATGTCCTGATGTTGAGTTTTAAAGTGGAGGGGATATTGTATACTCACCAGAAAATGGAGTAGTTTTGCCAATAATTAGAACATTTGGCAGACTCATCATGACCAACTGTTGTAAAGATTCCTGCGGAGAAACAAAAGAAGAATTTATGTGCAAGTGTTTAAAAATACGTTGGGAACAAAAATAATAGAATTTATAATGCGAACCATAGTTTCTAAGGATGGAAACACTTAAGTAGTTGGTTTCCAATATGAAAAGTTTATGTACATTTACCCTTTTTGCCATTTCAATTTTAGTATCTTATGGCAATGAAGTTATCTTATATTCACCAAAACGCAAAACTTTAATCTTGCTACCACAGCCCTACCTACCCCAATCACCCAACCACTGAATGTATTGTGATCAATATTATACTCTTAATGATGATACTAATGATCCAGCCAGGGAACATTAGAAGACAAAACTGCTGGACAGGACGATCCATATGACATTTGATGTTTTTCTTTATTCATTATTATTCTATGGAGAGTAAAAAATTGAAATCTCCGTGTCTTGCCATCACCCTAAAGAGGATACCACCAATTCTAAAATAAACGCCTGTATGCAATATGTTATTATTCCACATTCAGGTAAGTTTACCCAGAGCCTATAACTGTCTAAAAGTCCAAAAAATCAGTAAGGATACTGTTAAGAGAAGGAAAAAATATTTCTCATTCCTGCTATCTGTGAATAAATTAAATGATTTCAAATGATTGACTTCCTGTTTGCAGGATCCCTAATACAATAGTGTCTGTTATGGCCCAGTCCCTGGGTGACCTGGTTGCTCAGTAGAGATCTGAGCACATTTAACCATTGAGCAGCCAATCAGCAGATTTTTTTCTATTTGGAACTCTCCAGGAAGTGGTGCTTTCTAGTAAAAAGGACCATTTTACAAACTGGAATTGTTCATAGCAAAGTGTATGAAATTAATTGATTTTTCAAAAAATAAGAACGTGTTGTAATCACAGGGTGTTAAAAATAGAAATATTGTAATTAAAAAATATTTCTCACCCCAGCAACATTTTTGCAGATCTGGGTAAATCCAATGAATTATATTAAATCTGTTTGAAGCCCTTCTATACTATCATTGTATTGCTTATAAACCACGCAGACCATGGCTACTAAAAAACAATGTGATCTTTTCGATTTGGTCATAACCACGAAGGCTAAACTGGCCACTTCAGTAAAAGTTCACAAAAACTTGTTTAAACACTTAAACACGAGGTGGGCAATTGTCGTGTTTGCCAAGTCGAGGGTTACTGAAGATACTTTCGAGCATTACCGAAAATAGAACTAAATTTGAGGGTTACCAATTGAACGATACTTCGAGGGGTACAGAAAATGAAGGATACTTTTGAGGTTTAGCGAATGATACATTCGAGGGCTAGCGAACAATACATTCGAGGGTTAGCGAACGATACATTCGAGGGCTAGCGAACGATACATTCGAGGGCAGCGAACGATACATTCGAGGTAGCGAAAGATACATCTGAGGGTTAGCGAACGATACCTTCGAGGGTTAGCGAACGATACATTCGAGGGTTAGCGAACGATACATTCGAGGGTTAGCGAACGATAATTAGAGGGCTAGCGAACGATACATTCGAGGGCTAGCGAACGATACATTCGAGGGTAGCGAACGATACATTCGAGGGTTAGCGAACGATACATTTGAGGGTTAGCGAAAACGATCCAAAACTTTCGAGGGTTACCGAAAATCAAAAAGGCTACATTCGAGGGTTAGCGAACGATACATTCTAGGGTTACCGAAAATCAAAAAGCTAATTCGGGGTTACCGAACCATACATTCGAGGGTTAGCTGAAAAATACATTCTAGGGTTACCGAACCATACATTGAGGGTTAGCGAACATACATTTAGGTTACCACATACATTCGAGGTTAGCGAACAATACATTCTAGGGTTAGCGAAAACGAACCAAACTCGAGGGTTACCGAAAACTAACAATACTTTCGAGGATTACCGAAAATCAAAAAGGCTACATTCGAGGGTAGCAAACGATACATTCTAAGGTTAGCGAAAACGATCTGGCATTCGAGGATTATCGAAAACGAACAATACTTTCGAGGGTTAGCGAATGATACATTCTAGGGTTAGCAAAGGCTCGTAATCAATAATTAAATCGATAATATAGAAAATACAGCTGCGAGCCTGGAAAAAACGAACTAGTTCGAATTCGTCCTCAAAGTTTGGCTCGAACTCGGGTCCAAGTTCGGGTTTTGTGACCATCTCTATCAACAATCAGATGGATGTTCTAATCACATAAGGACCAGCGGTTTGGTGACGGACATAAAAAATCACCAGTAATATCAGCTGCTTAACGAGATGCCCGCCCAGTTTGGAATCTGATTAAACCCAATGAGATTTAGAATGAAATGATTCTGTCTCCATAACAGGTCAGTTTTATTCTATATAAGAGATGATTGATTGTAAAGACTGGGATACCTGCACTATATCCAGTGTATGGACTGTGTCTATGGTCCATTTACTTATATTTGGACACATTGCAGCTATGCTAGAGTGCAAACTGCCATACTGATTAAAGGAAAGCTGTATAGTTGTTGCTCCCACCCCCCTTTTGGCCCAGGGCCTAACATGTTCTGCAAAAACGCTTTTTCCCAATGGATAAGATATATGATATTCTACATGACGGATTAAACAACACATCCTTTATGAGCCTATCTACATAAACTGTTTATGAAACTACAAAATGCAACGTCTGTTCATTACATACAGAAGGTCTTCTATTCCAGTCCAGGCAGGGGAATTAGATGGAATCTACCAGGCAGATCTTTATTTATCTTGTATTTTGTAGTGTTCCCCGCACTCATAAGGAGGGGAAGGACCCAAAACGTAGTGCACGCCAGCATGTCATAATAAAATAAGTAAAGCTTGAAAGAGAGTGTTTTTTACCTACATATACACTATAAAGATCTATTTATATCTGTTTCTCTACCCACTATGTTTTGTGGTTTTACTTACCATGTATTCAGGATATCCTCCTCAGTGTCACATGCGGACAAACTATTCTGGTAGACCCACCTGGATGTTTGGAGGATATCCTGGAAACGCGTAGGCCCATTTGCAGCTTGGGATTAAACATGCAGCTTTGGTTTAGTGCAGTTTTAATTGAGACACTGACCCTCGTGGCAGATCAAGGTTTAGAAGCTCATGTTATTACCTACTGGGGACCGGATACAAGTAGCAAATTCTATACTTCCCATCTTATATGTCATCATAATCAACACACCTGCCCAACATTACATTGTCTTTACGTTGGGATGTTGCCGACTGGATAATGTTTAGGGACCATTGTGGTAAAGCCGACCATACCCCACATTACATCATTTATCAGAACATCAGGCAGGGTAGTTCCAGAACGTCTTGTAAATATGGGCACCTTCACATGATGGTCTGGTGTACTGCAAACCAAATGTAAAACGATAATTCCCAATGGAAGAGATGCGATTGGTGGGATTTCTTGTTTTGGTTAGAAATGTGCACTCAATATGAAAGAACAAATTGTTGGGAAATTTGTGCATCTGTAAATAGACGAAACATAGGAATATTTTATGAAATATCTAATGCTGTTCTATGCGAACAGAGCATGTGTGCCAACGCTATTTAAATCCAGCATCCAATCAGATTCATTCTAACTGCATTAGGTCAGTTAAATGATAAGAACTGTTACAGAGGAAACAGATCAAGAAATCTTAATATTGGGCCATATAAGTTTCATGACAATACCCAGTATCAGTGGATACTCCAAATGCCCATCCTGATTTGTGCTCTATAGGCACGGTTATGAATCCCTAAAGGGTTAATTGCAGGATTACAGCTGTAAAGCACTTTGCAGGGTTAAGCCTCTTATTTGCCAAGATGGGTCTCAATAAAACAGTAAAATGTAATTCATTATGGACTCCCTATTTAATAACACTTGGTGAGATGGCTACACTGAATCTCCTTATAATCTCCTTTATTTTACTACTGCAGCTTATTTAGGCTGTTTTACATTAATGTGGGGGTGGGGATAAAGTTCCATCTTCCACCACAGGGAGCGGAGAACTCCAACATAAACACGTTCCTTCCTGATTAATTGGCAAGAAATTACTTATTAAAGCAATGTATCACTTGTCTATCAATGGAACTCCCGACATCTTTATGTCCTGAAAATACTGCCCTCTCCCAGAGCTCAATGATCTCACACATGCCCACTGTGATTCACCCAAAGAGAGAGATGAATTCTCCAACCAGAACATTGTATCTCCCAGTGCAAAAAGTAACCTAGAAAAGCTTAAAGATTTGGATTGCTGTATCCTAGGCCATATTGGTAGTGGGTTAACCATCAACTGATAACAGCCGCCATTGAGAATTGTGGTCTCAGATCTGAAAGGAATTGTTTACTTGTTAATGGTCTACTGGGTATTGTCATGAAATAACAAATTTCATACAGTGTTTCCATGTTAAAAACGTGTTGACTGACTGATACATTGAAGAGAAAATCCCAACTGTGCAATAGAACTTTCCCTTCTTTGTATGAATTACACAACTGGGGGTAGCAATGTCCTAACTGCTGTGCACCTGTTTATATTCTTGGCTGGTAGCCATTTCTACCAATGTCTTTGATCAATGGATGAAAAAACGTGTAACAGAAACATCACAGTCTAGTTCTAACACAGGGACCATCGAAATAAACAATAATGTTTCTTATTAGGGTAGGGGGGTTATATCTACTGACCCTTCATTCGTTGGAATAATAACCAGAGGGAGTAGAAGGAAAGTCAACTGTGTGAATGTGATTTCATTTTCAGAGTCCCAGTGTCAAACCGGCTAATAAACCCCCAGATTAGATGACAGAAAACAGCCATTCATTTGCTGATCTTGCCAAATTCAGAGGAAGCCCCCCCCCTCCTCTTTTTCTGTTTTAAAGAGACTGTATGTCCTTTCACAAGATGGAGACCACTGTCACCAATAAAATGTTAGAAGCAATAATCGTATTTTGCATTAGAGTCCAATCCTATTTAACACCGAAATCTCCTCCCTTTCACAATTTGTATATATGTAACTGTACACACAGTTCCCTAGAACCCACACGGGCAGATCCAAGTGTGTCAGTGACAAGCAAAAACCATACCAAAATACCAAGTTGGTGTAACCCAGATAATATGCGAGAAGGCCAACATTGTATCAATAGAAATACCCAGGACAGGAGCCAGATGGCTAAACACAAACCGAGAACCTAATTCAGGACAAATAATATTAGTACAGAATACCCAAGCAAATGAAAAAGTAGGACTAATAGGGCCACTATGTAACAACAGACCAGGGTTTATATACGGAATGCTCCCAATGGTGTTGCATACCCCTTGTGTTTATTCTACCCTTATTAACCAACAGTCACTGGTTATAAGATGTTGACCCTACAGCTAGTTAAAATCTCCTCTAAAGCCTTTCACCAACACAACACTGTCCCCTGGGGTTTGGTAATAGACTCCGTAATTAGATTTAAGTTAACCATCTGCAACTCTTTAAAAAATGGGTTTCCTTTAGCAATTTCTCCAGGATTAGGGCTTAGCTAGAAATTACTGGACCCAACAAATGCAAAATCATCCCAGAAAAAAATATAAAGATTTTTCCAGGCAATGGCTCTACGCCAGACTGGGCACAACTGGAATTTGGGGGCAGAGACCCACCTATTTTTGTTCAAGTGTGTCAGTTTCATACTTTAAAAACAGAAGAATCATAATCAAGAGTATGAATGAAAACTGGGTCAGTACCTAAACTTTAAAGGCAGTGATAAACTCCTGTATTATTAATTATTATCCATATATTACCAACCTCACCATAACCTTCTCCATGTCCTACTGTGTTCATTATTCTCTTCTGTTTTATCAGCTCCTTCTCCCTTCACTCTTTCTTTCTAATCTGCCCAACAGAAACCGATCTACCCCCAACTCAACCAAGCTGCACCCCTGCTAACTCCAATCAGCATACCAACTCCTTTCACACCCCTTTGCTCCATCCATTTTGTTCCACACAGGAGAGGACTGGGACCTTTTGGCTGGGGGGCAAATACAACCAAGTGGCCCTTTCACGGTAGATTGCAACATTTGTAACCATGCTCACTTTGCTAAGGTCACACACTGTTTATGTTATGCCCATTTTTTAGACCACTTTCCCATTTTACATTGTTGCCTGCAACATTTTCTAGTGTATGATGTGGTTATAGGAAACACCAATTACCTCCCCCTTACGAGTACCTGGAGTGAGACCTGAATCACTCAGTCCTCACCCCTGGGCACACTTTCTAAGTCAAGTTATACTTACCCAAAGTTTCCTATGTTCCTAATGAACTGGAGGTGCTGACTAACACCAGCCAGTGAACTGGAGAGTTCGCAAACACTGAATAATAAACGGGGGGCTGACTAACACTGGCTAATGAACAGGAGGGCTGACAACATTACTAATGAGCTGGAGGGTTGACTAAACACAGCTGATGAATTGGAGTGCTGACAAACACTAAATGATAAACTGGGGGGCTGATTAACACTGTCTAATGTACAGAGGTTTGACAATGCTGGTCTATGAACTGGAAGGCTGACGACACTGGCTAAGGATCTGAAGGACTGACAAAACTGGCTAGTGATCTTGATGGTTGACAACACTATCTAATGAACTGAGGGCTGACCACACTGGCTAATGGAGTGGAGTGCTGATGACACTGGATACTGAACTGGAGGGCTAACGAACACTGCTAATGAACTTGAGGGCCTGACTAGTAAACGATGAAGGAGGATGAGTTTCCTGATTCTTACACATTCGAGCTAGAGGTGTGAGCTGTGGCTTTCAAGCACATAAATTACTAATAGCTTCTGTGGCAGCCCAAATTTTACATTGGAGAACAGTCCGGGGGGCATTTGTCCCCAGCCTACTGGGCCAGTCCTCCCCTGGTTCCACAGATTTTTTTTAGACAGCCCAACTTCATTCAATCTGCCCCCAAGCTCAATTCAAACTGCCCTTCATAGAGGGGCCCAAGGATTTAGTTGCATCATCAAGCTTACCAATTGAAAACTGGTCCCAACCAACAATGTATATAGGG
Source organism: Hymenochirus boettgeri (assembly GCA_019447015.1). Taxonomy (NCBI): domain Eukaryota; kingdom Metazoa; phylum Chordata; class Amphibia; order Anura; family Pipidae; genus Hymenochirus; species Hymenochirus boettgeri. The sequence goes on along the minus strand of CM033473.1, from coordinate 16,865,135 downwards.
TAACAAACAATATGGTTTACTTGATTGTCTTGATAACTACAAACTATTCTTTCCTTTAGCTGATAACCAAGTTGAATTTTACAGGATATTATTCATCCAATGACTAATTCACAAAAACCCATAAATATCAATACGGGAAAGTGAAACGGATCTAGAATGAAGCCAAATATTTGCAATCTAAAAACCAAATTCATCAAACTGTTATTCTTCTGTGGTTACAGTTCTTGTCTCTCAGCAGATGATCAATAGGATAATGGTTCAAATGTATACAGTGTGAATGTGTGAATGATGTCCATGTTCAATACCTTCTGCTTGAAGAAAGTTCTACTGCATAATCAATAATGCTAATATTGCCTTTATAGAACCACAGAGATAAAAGTCCAACCCCTCTAACCCTCATATACCCAGCTTAGTGCTACATTACTGCAGGTAATCCTGGAAACATTAGAATATTATATAGCCAGGGCCAACAATTATTCTCATTGTTAGTGACTCTTAAAGGAGAAGTACTGTACAGTAAGTACCTACATACTATAACTCATGGGGAGAGATCGGGTTTTCCTACCTCTTGTTTTTCTCCATGCTTCCCACATGCACAAAAAAGGAACAAGTTGGGAAAAATAGGAAATAAATCAGAAGAACAACCCATTAGAAACTGTAATAGCTGATTTCTTCTCCAGTAATTATAGTTAATAGGAATCCTTGAAGGGCATGTCCACCCCTTAAAACAAAATGCTGGTTATTGTCAGTTATCTGCCCGCAACCCCAACTGCTATGTTTCCAGTTATTACATGTATTTGTAACCAGATATTTAATGAATGTTCTCTTCCGTTCAGGAAAAAGTATTTGCCTACCACCTCTGCTAAATGGGCATGTGCAGTCAATCATTGGTTGTGATGTCACAGCCTTGATTGACAGCATGGAGGGCGGAGCCAGCTTACTGTGCCAGAATGGGGACAATAATTATCCTTAAATATCTGGTTATTAATACAGGTAATAATGATGAATATATCAGTTGGGGTTGGGGGCAGGTAACTGAACAGTGGTCCAGTTTTTATTTTAAGGGGTGAACATTCCTATAATAATAAAAAACAAACTATATTTCACAGATAGAAATATATATAAACTGTACAATACAAGGGTATTATTATTTATGAGTAGAAGTAGTAATATTGTTATTTATAGTAGTCGTATGAATTATTATATTGAAAAAAAAAAAACAGGTTTAAAACTTCCTTTTGAGTTCAAAGCAAAAACATAAAGACATTTATCATCTGTAACAAATCTTTAGATCTTCCAAATGATGGCCTACTCCCCCACACTGATAGACAACATTTGGATGCCATAAGGTATTAACAGTTACAGTAATTCAGGTCTCCAAGATTTGGACCCCATTGGGAACTTGGTAGGTAACACAGCCTGGATTAATGTGGGATTGAAATAAACATTCTGTAATTGCCAAAGTTTAGAAGGAAATAATAAAGGTTTAATAATAAATTACCGATACCATCACCACCCACTGAAAATGCTCTCTAATAGTTGGATGGGTGACTGGTACAGGGGGACACAAGGGCACATATATCACAATTTACATTAAGGGGAACTAAAGTCTTCAGACAGCATTGCCCCAATAGAAAGAGCACATTCACAAAGAACAAAAGCGTGTATCACCTCTTCTTTGCTGCGGATGCTGGGTGATTTATGAAAATAACCTGTGAGTACTAGGGATCAGCTCCCATAATTCACCTTATCTGGGAACACCCAGCTAAGTGTACACAGTACACTTCACAAGAAGATGCAGCCTTGCTTCCTGGAAGTTGACAGCCAATCATGTTACAGCTCCGAGATCATCCCTCCCTCTGACACAGAACACAGATTTCAGTGCAGTTTTTGTGAAACACATTACAAATGCTCCTCCCTAACAATGATAAATTCCTTTGCTTTTCATACAAAAAAAGGTAATATTGCAGTTATTTCTTTGCTAGCTTGGATGTAAGAAACAGAATATTACATTTCAGTAAAAAATAAAAGGTAGTCTGGGGAATCGAAACTGCAACCTTTATACTGGGTCTTGCTAAAAAGAAAGCTTTTACCCCACAAAGTCCAATAAGGGGAATATCAGTACATGCAGAATCTTTAACTTTTGCTAGAAATAATAGGGGGGGAAAAAGTAAGCCTGGGGAATTGAACCTCAATGGTTGTTTGTTTCCAAACCCAGCACTTTAGCAGTGTGCCACCACTGAGATGCAATAGATATGGTATCTATTATAACATCTGTATCCAAATAACCCCAATGCACACTAATCTAAACTTCACATCCTAAATTCAAATCTCTGTAGTAAATTAGGATATCCTGCACACGCTTCAGCAAAGGCAAGAGATATATAAATTGCTGGGTGCCTCGGTACTGTGGCACGTAGTATTTGCGAAGAAAATGGAACACTGGGAACTGTAACAGTTCAGTATTAGAACCACAAGTTGAAATAACCTTCTCCAGGGTCAGTACAGGCAACCAAGTGCTTTAATAATAAATATAGCCAAAGGCGCATACAAAATGATATTAATAAACATTGATTACATACCACATACCCACAGCACTTACATCAATCAAATTTAAATACCCATAAAGTAGAAAATACGGTAAACCTTGGTGTGTGCAACTAAAATAAAAATGCTCATGTCCAGTAATAATATTTATAAGACTGTACACATACCCACATAAATAGCCCTATGCCCTTCTCACTGAAGTCCAGGTGAATATTTTAAAGGAGTAGTTCACTGCAAAAATGAGCTATTCCTTTAATGTATTGATTGAAGACCAGGAGCCTTCCCTTCTGTTTTCAATCGATTTCTGTGTAGCCAGGAACAAAGATAGAAGAAACTTACCTTCCATGTGATCCTCCGCTGTCACAGCGAACGCGGATAATGCGGTATATAGTTAAACACAACCAGGAAGCGGTCGGATGAAGTTTCTTCTGTCTTCGTTCCTGTCTCCACAGAAATTGAAGAACGGAAGGTAAGACATAGCTCCTTAAAGGTACGTCCACCCTTAAAACTGTGTTTTGATTTAGCCTTCCCCCTGGTCTCCCACCCAACCGCTTCATTTTTAGGTTTAGAAAGTGCCCCAAACATTTACTACCTCCCTCTTTCTCCGCAGCACTGCCGGCCTCGCTTGCGAGAAAATGCAAGCAGAGGGGCGGGACCGGCAGTCGCGTCTGTGATTGGCTGAGCGGCAGCCAATCACGGACGTGGCTGCCGGTCATTCGGTGCAGCGGAGGAAAGAGGGAGGTAAGTAAAAGTTTGGGGGCACTTTCTAAACCTAAAAATGAAGCGGTTGGGGCTGGGAGACCAGGGAAGGCTATATCAAAGGGGATTGATGCTAGGGGTTGGAATCAGGGGGAGGGAGAAGGGAGGGGGGGGGAGAGGGAGAAGGGCTGCAGTACGCATGCCAAATTCTCCCGCAGGCCAGATAGGAGGCAGAGTCCATTATGACTCTGGGTGGGCAGTTTTGGGACTTTGGGGGGGGGACTACAGGGAGACCATATGGAGTTGGGAGTGAGGTAAGGATTAAACTACACTACATGATGGGGCCAGTAGTTGGGGGGATTATAGTTTTAGGGGTGGACATGCCCTAACCTCCGTCTCATCATACATAAGTATAGTTCACTTTTCTTTAATGTGTCCCTTTAAAAGCTATAAATTCCAATTTCCCAATATGAAAAATTCATTCATACTTCCCTTCATCAAACTGGAGACCCCAACTATATAAAGTGTCAATTTGTGGGTTGTTTTTTTTTGGCTACGCCAGCTTTGTTCCCACCCTTCTAATTCAGTTGTGGAGAGCCGGAGAGACAGACAATCATCATCTTTACACTTCACACCAGCTTTCCGGATATTTACGCAGAGTCGCTATCGATGGGCTCTGGGGATTCAATGTGCATTTGCGGCTCTGGATAATTCCCAAAAGGGACTTAACCCTCTGAATGAGTTTAAAGCCAGGTATCAGCTGGTAAAACGTCACGTGAAAAAATGCCGCAACAGCAATATTGAATCGTTAGTATCCGCTGCATTAAACGTCACGCAGCTGACACTATTCTGCAGTAAATAGGTTAGGCTGACTTTAAGGCTAGAGCCAGTGCTCTGCGCAAATATGTAGTTTCGTTCCACATGGTTCCTGGGGTAGGACAGTTTTGTTACTGGAAATACTTAAATTATTAATAAGATTACTGAACCCCCATTGGTTGATAATATTGTTACATGTTTCCTCTCTCTATTGATCACAGTATTGCTCATCACTGCGTGCTTATTTAGTATTAGCGGTGTATGTAAATGCATGACTTTGTATAATAGTATTACCTGTATGTAATGTATGACTATTGTGAAGCGCCACGGAAGATGTTGTCGCATATAAATCCAAATAATAAAATAATAAAAAAATGGTCACTATTAGTCCAATCTAAACTTATGAAGATGAATCTGTAAAGTGTGTGTGTGTATGCTGCATGCAAGTAGACATGTTCTAACAACAGGCGTGTCTGTACAGCATCAGAAATAATAACTGGTCCAGTTTAAAGGAGTAATAGAATGTAATTCCCAATTTATGGCATATGCAGTGTTTACCTTGGATTGATCCAACACAGATCATCCATTAAGAAGCAAGACAGAAAATTACCTGTCCCAAAACACTCTAATGATAATAATGATTTTGACTTTAACTATTAAAGGGCATCTATGTTTGTTGTATCTGTCCCTATTTCTTTACAAGTCCGATCTGAAAACAGCTTACATTTCAGATGTCCGTCAAGTGCTTATTACCATACACTCTTTAATAACGATTTGAAATATTGAATTAAAAAAAAAGTTTCTCACCCAGCAAGCATTTTGCAGGTCTGGGTAAATCCAATGAATTATATTTAAATCTGTTTGAAGCCCGTTCTATACTATCATTGTATTGCTTATAAACCACGCAGACCATGGCTACTAAAAAACAATGTGATCTTTTCCGATTTGGTCATAACCACGAAGGTCTAAACTGGCCACTTCAGTAAAAGTTCACAAAAACTTGTTTAAACACTTAAACACGAGTGGGCAATTGTCGTGTATTGCCAAGTCGAGGGTTACTGAACGATACTTTCGAGCATTACCGAAAATAGAACCATAAATTTGAGGGTTACCGAAATTGAACGATACTTTCGAGGGTTACAGAAAATGAAGGATACTTTTGAGGTTTAGCGAATGATACATTCGAGGAGCTAGCGAACAATACATTCGAGGGTTAGCGAACGATACATCGAGGGCTAGCGAACGATACATTCGAGGGTTAGCGAACGATACATTCGAGGGCTAGCGAACGATACATTCGAGGGTTAGCGAACGATAGAATCGAGGGTTAGCGAACGATACATCGAGGGTTAGCGAACGATAGTATCGAGGGTTAGCGAACGATAGAATCGAGGGTACGAACGAGACATCGAGGGCTAGCGAACGATACATTCGAGGGTTAGCGAACGATACATTCGAGGTTAGCGAACGTCATTTGAGGGTTAGGAAACGATCCAAACTTCGGGGTTACCGAAAATCAAAAGGCTACATTCGAGGGTTAGCGAACGATACATTCTAGGGTTACCGAAAATCAAAAAGGCTTCATTCGCGGGTTACCGAACCATACATTCGAGGGTGTAGCGAACAATACATTCTAGGGTTACCGAACCATACATTTGAGGGTTAGCGAACAATACATTCTAGGGTTACCGAACCATACATTCGAGGGTTAGCGAACAATACATTCTAGGGTTAGCGAAAACGAACCAAACATTCGAGGGTTACCGAAAACTAACAATACTTTCGAGGGTTACCGAAAATCAAAAAGGCTACATTCGAGGGTTAGCAAACGATACATTCTAAGGTTAGCGAAAACGATCTGTGCATTCGAGGATTATCGAAAACGAACAATACTTTCGAGGGTTAGCGAATGATACATTCTAGGGTTAGCAAATGGCTCGTAAATTCAATAATTAGCAAATTTACGATAATTATCGAAAATACAGCTGCGAGCCTGGAAAAACTAACTAGTTCGAATTCGTCCTCAAAGTTTGGCTCGAACTCGGGTCCAAGTTCGGGTTTTGTGACCATCTCTATCAACAATCAGATGGATGTTCTAATCACATAAGGACCAGCGGTTTGGTGACGGACATAAAAAATCACCAGTAATATCAGCTGCTTAACGAGATGCCCGCCCAGTTTGGAATCTGATTAAACCCAATGAGATTTAGAATGAAATGATTTCTGTCTCCATAACAGCAGGTATCCCAGTCATTTACAATCAATCATCTGCTTATATAGAATAAAAATGACCTAATATTATCCAGTGTATGGACTGTGTCTATGGTCCATTTACTTATTATTTGGACACATTGCAGCTATGCTAGAGTGCAAACTGCCATACTGATTAAAGGAAAGCTGTATAGTTGTTGCTCCACCCCCCTTTTGGCCCAGGGCCTAACATGTTCTGCAAAAACGCTTCTTCCCAATGGATAGATATATGATATTCTACTATGACGGATTCAACCAACATCATCCTTTATGAGCCTATCTACATAAACTGTTTATGAAACTACAAAATGCAACGTCTGTTCATTACATACAGAAGGTCCTTCTATTCCAGTCCAGGCAGGGGAATTAGATGGAATCTACCAGGCAGATCTTTATTTATCTTGTATTTTGTAGTGTTCCCCGCACTCATAAGGATGGGTGAAGGCCCCAAAACGTAGTGCACGCCAGCATGTCATAATAAAATAAGTAAAGCTTGAAAGAGTGTTTTTCTACCTACATATACACTATAAAGATCTTTATTTATATCTGTTTCTCTACCCACTATGTTTTGTGGTTTTACTCTACCATGTATTCAGGATATCCTCCTCAGTGTCACATGCGGACGAACTATTCTGGTAGACCCACCTGGATGTTTGGAGGATATCCTGGAAACGCGTAGGCCCATTTGCAGCTTGGGATTAAACATGCAGCTTTGGTTTAGTGCAGTTTTAATTGAGACACTGACCCTCGTGGCAGATCAAGGTTTAGAAGCTCATGTTATTACCTACTGGGGACCGGATACAAGTAGCAAATTCTATACTTTCCCCATCTTATATCGTCATCATCATCACACACCTGCCCAACATTACATTGTCTTTTACGTTGGGATGTTGCCGACTGGATAATGTTTAGGGACCATTGTGGTAAAGCCGACCATACCCCACATTACATCATTTTATCAGAAACATCAGGCAGGGTAGTTTTCCAGAACGTCTTGTAAATATATGGGCACCTTCACATGATGGTCTGGTGTACTGCAAACCAAATGTAAAACGATAATTCCCAATGGAATGGATGCGATTGGTGGGATTTCTTGTTTTGGTTAGAAATGTGCACTCAATATGAAAGAACAAATTGTTGGGAAATTTTGCATCTGTAAATAGACGAAACATAGGAATATTTTATGAAATATCTAATGCTGTTCTATGCAACAGAGCATGTGTGCCAACGCTATTTAAATCCAGCATCCAATCAGATTCATTCTAACTGCATTAGGTCAGTAAAATGATAAGAACTGTTACAGAGGAAACAGATCAAGAAATCTTAATATTGGGCCATATAAGTTTCATGACAATACCCCAGTATCAGTGGATAACTCCAAATGCCCATCCTGATTTGTGCTCTATAGAGCACGGTTATGAATCCCTAAAGGGTTAATTGCAGGATTACAGCTGTAAAGCACTTTGCAGGGTTAAGCCTCTTTATTTGCCAAGATGGGTCTCAATAAAACAGTAAAATGTAATTCATTATGGACTCCCTATTTAATAACACTTGGTGAGATGGCTACACTGAATCCTCCTTATAATCTCCTTTATTTTACTACTGCAGCTTATTTAGGCTGTTTTACATTAATGTGGGGGTGGGGATAAAGTTCCATCTTCCACCACAGGGAGCGGAGAACTCCAACATATAACACGTTCCTTCCTGATTAATTGGCAAGAAATTACTTATTAAAGCAATGTATCACTTGTCTATCAATGGAACTCCCTGACATCTTTATGTCCTGAAACTACTGCCCTCTCCCAGAGCTCAATGATCTCACACATGCCCACTGTGATTCACCCAAAGAGAGAGATGAATTCTCCAACCAGATACATTGTATCTCCCAGTGCTAAAAAGTAACCTAGAAAAGCTTAAAGATTTGGATTGCTGTATCCTAGGCCATATTGGTAGTGGGTTAACCATCAACTGATAACAGCCGCCATTGAGAATTGTGGTCTCAGATCTGAAAGGAATTGTTTACTTTGTTAATGGTCTACTGGGATATTGTCATGAAATAACAAATTTCATACAGTGTTTCCATGTTAAAAACGTGTTGACTGACTGATACATTGAAGAGAAAAATCCCAACTCGTGCAATAGAACTTTCCCTTCTTTGTATGAATTACACAACTGGGGGTAGCAATGTCCTAACTGCTGTGCACCTGTTTATATTCTTGGCTGGTAGCCATTTCCTACCAATGTCTCTGATCAATGGATGAAAAAACGTGTAACAGAAACATCACAGTCTAGTTCTAACACAGGGACCAATCGAAATAAACAATAATGTTTCTTATTAGGGTAGGGGGCTTATATTCTACTGACCCTTCATTCGTTGGAATAATAACCAGAGGGAGTAGAAGGAAAGTCAACTGTGTGAATGTGATTTCATTTTCAGGTCCCAGTGTCAAACCGGCTAATAAACCCCCAGATTAGATGACAGAAAACAGCCATTCATTTGCTGATCTTGCCAAATTCAGAGGAAGCCCCCCCTCCCTCTTTTTTCTGTTTTAAAGAGACTGTATGTCCTTTCACGAGATGGAGACCACTGTCACCAATAAAATGTTAGAAGCAATAATCGTTATTTTGCATTTAGAGTCCAATCCTATTTAACACCGAAATCTCCTCCCTTTCACAATTTGTATATATGTAACTGTACACACAGTTCCCTAGAACCCACACGGGCAGATCCAAGTGTGTCAGATGACAAGCAAAACCATTACCAAAATACCAAGTTGGTGTAACCCAGATAATATGCGAGAAGGCCAACATTGTATCAATAGAAATACCCAGGACAGGAGCCAGATGGCTAAACACAAACCGAGAACCTAATTCAGGACATAATAATATTAGTACAGAATACCCAAGCAAATGAAAAAGTAGGACTAATAGGGCCACTATGTAACAACAGACCAGGGTTTATATACGGAATGCTCCCAATGGTGTTGCATACACCTTGTGTTTATTCTACCCTTATTACACCAACAGTCACTGGTTATAAGATGTTGACCCTACAGCTAGTTGAAAATCTCCTCTAAAGCCTTTCACCAACACAACACTGTCCCCTGGGGTTTGGTAATAGACTCCGTAATTAGATTTAAGTTAACCATCTGCAACTCTTTAAAAAATGGGTTTCCTTTAGCAATTTCTCCAGGATTAGGGGCTTAGCTAGAAATTACTGGACCCAACAAAATGCAAATATCATCCCAGAAAAAATATAAAGATTTTTCCAGGCAATGGCTCTACGCCAGACTGGGCACAACTGGAATTTGGGGGCAGAGACCCACCTATTTTTTGTTCAATTGTGTCAGAGTTTCATACTTTAAAAACAGAAGAATCATAATCAAGAGTATGAATGAAAACTGGGTCAGTACCTAAACTTTTTAAAGGCAGTGATAAACTCCTGTATTATTAATTATTATCCATATATTACCAACCTCACCCATAACCTTCTCCATGTCCTACTGTGCTTCATTATTCTCTTCTGTTTTATCAGCTCCTTCTCCCTTCACTCTTTCTTTCTAATCTGCCCCAACAGAAACCGATCTACCCCCAACTCAATCCAAGCTGCACCCCTGCTAACTCCAATCAGCATACCAACTCCTTTCACACCCCTTTGCTCCATCCATTTTGTTCCACACAGGGGAGGACTGGGACCTTTTGGCCTGGGGGGCAAATACAACCAAGTGGCCCTTTCACGGTAGATTGCAACATTTGTAACCATGCTCACTTTGCTAAGGTCACACACTGTTTATGTTATGCCCATTTTTTAGACCACTGTTCCCATTTTACATTGTTGCCTGCAACATTTTCTAGTGTATGATGTGGTTATAGGACAACCAATTACCTCCCCCTTACGAGTACCTGGAGTGAGGACCTGAATCACTCAGTCCTCACCCCTGGGCACACTTTCTAAGTCAAGTTATACTTACCCAAAGTTTCCTATGTTCCTAATGAACTGGAGGGCTGACTAACACCAGCCAGTGAACTGGAGAGTTCGCAAACACTGAATAATAAACGGGGGGCTGACTAACACTGGCTAATGAACAGGAGGGCTGACAACATTACTAATGAGCTGGAGGGTTGACTAACACCAGCTGATGAATTGGAGTGCTGACAAACACTAAATGATAAACTGGGGGGCTGATTAACACTGTCTAATGTACTAGAGGTTTGACAATGCTGGTCTATGAACTGGAAGGCTGACGACACTGGCTAAGGATCTGAAGGACTGACAAAACTGGCTAGTGATCTTGATGGTTGACAACACTATCTAATGAACTGAGGGCTGACCACACTGGCTAATGAAGTGGAGGGCTGATGACACTGGATACTGAACTGGAGGGCTAACGAACACTGCTAATGAACTTGAGGGCTGACTAGTAAACGATCTGAAGGAGGATGAGTTTCCTGATTCTTACACATTCTAGAGCTAGAGGTGTGAGCTGTGCCTTTCAAGCACATAAATTACTAATAGCTTCTGTGGCAGCCCAAATTTTACATTGGAGACCAGTCCGGGGGGCATTTGTCCCTCAGCCTACTGGGCCAGTCCTCCCCTGGTTCCACAGATTTTTTTTAGACAGCCCAACTTCATTCAATCTGCCCCCAAGCTCAATTCAAACTGCCCTTCATAGAGGGGCCCAAGGATTTAGTTGCATCATCAAGCTTACCAATTGAAAACTGGTCCCAACCAACAATGTATTATAGGGTAACAAACAATATGGTTATTACTTGATTGTCTTGATAACTACAAACTATTCTTTTCCTTTAAGCTGATAACCAAGTTGAATTTTACAGGATATTATTCATCCAATGACTAATTCACAAAAACCCATAAATTCAATACGGGAAAGTGAAACGGATCTAGAATGAAGCCAAATATTGCAATCTAAAAACACATTCATCAAACTGTTATTCTTCTGTGGTTACAGTTCTTGTCTCTCAGCAGATGATCAATAGGATAAATGGTTCAGTAATGTATACAGTGAATTGTGTGAATGATGTCCATGTTCAATACCTTCTGCTTGAAGAAAGTTCTACTGCATAATCAATAGTGCTAATATTGCCTTTATAGAACCACAGGAGTAAAAGTCCAACCCCTCTAACCCTCATATACCCAGCTTAGTGCTACATTACTGCAGGTAATCCTGGAAACATTAGAATATTATATTAGCCAGGGCCACAAAATTATTCTCATTGTTAGTGACTCTAAAAGGAGAAGTACTGTACAGTAAGTACCTACATACTATAACTCATGGGGAGAGATCGGGTTTTCCTACCTCTTGTTTTTCTCCATGCTTCCCACATGCACCAAAAAAGGAACAAGTTGGGAAAATTAGGAAATAAATCAGAAGAACAACCCATTAGAAACTGTAATAGCTGATTTCTTCTCCAGGTAATTATAGTTAATAGGAATCCTTGAAGGGCATGTCCACCCTTAAAACAAAATGCTGGTTATTGTCAGTTATCTGCCCGCAACCCCAACTGCTATGTTTCCCAGTTTATTACATGTATTTGTAACCAGATATTTAATTATATGTTCTCTTCCGTTCAGGAAAAAGTATTTGCCTACTACCTCTGCTAAATGGGCATGTGCAGTCAATCATTGGTTGTGATGTCAGTTGTCACAGCCTTGATTGACAGCATGGAGGGCGGAGCCAGCTTACTGTGCCAGAATGGGGACAATAATTATCCTTAAATATCTGGTTATTAATACAGGTAATAATGTACTGAATATATCAGTTGGGGTTGGGGGCAGGTAACTGACAAGTGTCCAGTTTTTTATTTTAAGGGTGAACATTCCTATAATAATAAAAACAAACTATATTTCACAGATAGAAATATATAAACTGTACAATACAAAGGGATATTATTATTTATGAGTAGAAGTAGTAATATTGTTATTATTATTAGTAGTCGTATGAATTATTATTATTTGAAGAAAAAAAAACAGGTTTAAAACTTCCTTTAGAGTTCAAAGCAAAAACATAAAGACATTTATCATCTGTAACAAATCTTTAGATCTTCCAAATGAATGGCCTACTCCCCCACACTGATAGACCAACATTTGGATGCCATAAGGTATTAACAGTTACAGTAATTCAGGTCTCCAAGATTTGGACCCCATTGGGAACTTGGTAGGTAACACAGCCTGGATTAATGTGGGATTGAAATAAACATTCTGTAATTGCCAAAGTTTAGAAGGAAATAATAAAGGTTTAATAATAAATTACCGATACCATCACCACCCACTGAAAATGCTCTCTAATAGTTGGATGGGTGACTGGTACAGGGGGACACAAGGGCACATATATCACAATATATACATTAAGGGGAACTAAAGTCTTCAGACAGCATTGCCCCAATAGAAAGAGCACATTCACAAAGATACAATAAGCTGTGTATCACCTCTCTCTTTGCTGCGGATGCTGGGTGATTTATGAAAATAACCTGTGAGTACTAGGGATCAGCTCCCATAATTCACCTTATCTGGGAACACCCAGCTAAGTGTACACAGTACACTTCACAAGAAGATGCAGCCTTGCTTCCTGGAAGTTGACAGCCAATCATGTTACAGCTCAGAGATCATCCCTCCCTCTGACACAGAACACAGATTTCAGTGCAGTTTTTGTGTAAACACATTACAAATGCTCCTGTCCCTAACAATGATAAATTCCTTTGCTTTTCATACAAAAAAAGGTAATATTTGCAGTTTATTTCTTTGCTAGCTTGGATGTAAGAAACAGAATATTAACATTTCAGTAAAAAATAAAAGTTAGTCTGGGGAATCGAACCTGCAACCTTCTATACTGTGTCTTGCTAAAAAGAAAGCTTTCTACCCCACAAAGTCCAATAAGGGGAATATCAGTACATGCAGAATCTTTAACTTTTGCTAGAAATAATAGGGGGGGAAAAAGTAAGCCTGGGGAATTGAACCTCAATGGTTTGTTTGTTTCCAAACCCAGCACTTTAGCAGTGTGCCACCACTGCAGATGCAATAGATATGGTATCTATTATAACATCTGTATCCACATAACCCCAATGCACACTAATCTAAACTTCACATCCTAAATTCAAATCTCTGTAGTAAATTAGGATATCCTGCACACGCTTCAGCAAAGGCAAGAGATATATAAATTGCTGGGTGCCTCCGGTACTGTGGCACGTAGTATTTGCGAAGAAAATGGAACACTGGGAACTGTAACAGTTCAGTATTAGAACCACAAGTTGAAATAACCTTCTCCAGGGTCAGTACAGGCAACCAAGTGCTTTAATAATAAATATAGCCAAAGGCGCATACAAAATGATATTAATAAACATTGATTACATACCACATACCCACAAGCACTTACATCAATCCAAATTTAAATACCCATATAAGTAGAAAATACGGTAAACCTTTGGTGTTGTGCAACTAAAATAAAATGCTCATGTCCAGTAATAATATTTATTAAGACTGTACACATACCCACATAAATAGCCCTATGCCCTTCTCACTGAAGTCCAGGTGAATATTTTAAAGGAGTAGTTCACTGCAAAAATGAGCTATTCCTTTAATGTATTGATTGAAGACCAGGAGCCTTCCCTTCTGTTCTTCAATCGATTTCTGTGTAGCCAGGAACAAAGATAGAAGAAACTTACCTTCCATGTGATCCTCCGCTGTCACAGCGAACGCGCGATAATGCGCTATATAGTTAAACACATCCAGGAAGCGGTCGGATGAAGTTTCTTCTGTCTTCGTTCCTGTCTCCACAGAAATTGAAGAACGGAAGGTAAGACATAGCTCCTTAAAGGTACGTCCACCCTTAAAACTGTTTTTTGATATAGCCTTCCCCCTGGTCTCCCAGACCCAACCGCTTCATTTTTAGGTTTAGAAAGTGCCCCAAACATTTACTTACCTCCCTCTTTCCTCGCAGCACTGCCGGCCTCTGTTGCGAGAAATGCAAGCAGAGGGGCGGGACCGGCAGTCGCGTTCGTGATTGGCTGAGCGGCAGCCAATCACGGACGTGGCTGCCGTCATTCGGTGCAGCGGAGGAAAGAGGGGAGGTAAGTAAAAGTTTGGGGCACTTTCTAAACCTAAAAATGAAGCGGTTGGGGCTGGGAGACCAGGGAAGGCTATTCAAAGGGGATTGATGCTAGGGGGTGGGAATCCGGAGGGAGGGAGGGAGGGGGGGGAGGGAGAGGGAGAAGGGCTGCAGTACGCATGCCAAAATCTCCCGCAGGCCAGATAGGAGGCAGAGTCCTATATGGACTCTGGTGGGCAGTTTTTGGGACTTTGGGGGGGGGACTACAGGAGAACCATATGGAGTTGGGATGTGAGGTAAGGATTAAACTACACTACATGATGGGGCCAGTAGTTGGGGGGATTATAGTTTTAGGGGTGGACATGCCCTTTAACCTCCCAGTCTTCAATCAATACATTAAAGTTATAGTTCACTTTTCTTTTAATGTGTCCCTTTAAAAGCTATAAATTCCAATTTCCCCAATATGAAAAATTCATTCATACTTCCCTTCATCAAACTGGAGACCCCAACTATATAAAGTGTCAATTTGTGGGTTGTTTTTTTTTTTGCCTACGCAGCTTTGTTCCCACCCCTTCTAATTCAGTTGTGGAGAGCCGGAGAGACAGACAATCCATCATCTTTACACTTCACACCAGCTTTCCAGGATATTTACGCAGAGTCGCTATCGATGGGCTCTGGGGATTCAATGTCGCATTTGCGGCTCTGGATAATTCCCAAAAGGGACTTAACCCTCTGAATGAGTTTAAAGCCAGTTATCAGCTGGTAAAACGTCACGTGAAAAAATGCCGCAACAGCAATATTGAATCGTTAGTATCCGCTGCATTAAGTCCACGCAGCTGACACTATTCTGCAGTAAATAGGTTAGGCTGACTTTAAGGCTAGAGCCAGTGCTCTGCGCAAATATGTAGTTTCGTTCCACATGGTTCCTGGGGTAGGACAGTTTTGTTACTGGAAATACTTAAATTATTTAATAAGATTACTGAACCCCCATTGGTTGATAATATTGTTACATGTTTCCTCTCTCCTATTGTATCACAGTATTGCTCATCACTGCGTGCTTATATTATGTATTAGCGGTGTATGTAATATGCATGACTTTGTATAATATGTATTACCCTGTATGTAATGTATGACTATTGTGAAGCGCCACGGAAGATGTTGTCGCTATATAAATCCATAATAATAATAATAATAATAATAAAGGGTCACTATTAGTCCAATCTAAACTTATGAAGATGAATCTGTAAAGTGTGTGTGTGTATGCTGCATGCAATGTAGACATGTTCTAACAACAGGCGTGTCTGTACAGCATCAGACTAATAACTGGTCCAGTTTAAAGGAGTAATAGAACTGTAATTCCCAATTTATGGCATATGCAGTGTTCTACCCTGTGGATTGATCCAACACAGATCATCCATTAAGAAGCAAGACAGAAAATTACCTGTCCCAAAACACTCTATTGATAATAATGATTTTGACTTTAACTATTAAAGGGCATCTATGTTTGTTGATCTGTCCCCTATTTCTTTACAAGTCCGATCTGAAACAGCTTACATTTCAGATGTCAGTCAAGTGCCTTATTACCATACACTCTTTAATAACGAATTTGCAGCTCTTGGTAAATCCCAAATGGGATTTAAACCCTTCTGTGACTTGAACGCCAGCAAGAGAGATCTACAAAAACAGTACAGTTTGTTATAGTTGGGAAGAATGATAGTTTCCACTAATGGGCCATTTGAAAAATAATCCAGTTTAGTTACCCTTTAAAATAAAAACATATGATTTTGTCTAATGTTAACAGTTTGAGGGATTGTTTCCACTCTTGCTTGCGATCCGATCCATTAGCCCACGAGAATCACATAGATCACATGCGCCAGACTATTGTGCATGGCAAAGCGACGGTAATATTGCGTGCGCACTTTTCACCCGCGTTACAGTCTGTCTAGTGTGGCCCTCAGCCTTAATGTGGATTTATGAAAGCATTGTGGTTTTCATACTAATAATGATTATACCATATTGGGATGGTGCACGGTAAATTGGTCGGACTAGTTAGGATATTGGGATTGTGGTTATCTGTGTGTGTATGGCCACCTTTAGATCCAGACACTGCTCGGTAATATATAGGTGGACAGACACAGACTAGTTCATTCATTCCTCTGGATTTTGTGTTGGACCTTTGATATTTTTTCCCCTTTAATCTTTTTTTGTTCAGTAGAAACTCATTGACCCCCTGGGAGCAGAACTAGCGACGGAAGAATCGTTCAGTCTAAATAAAAGGAAACCGAGGAGGAACAAAGGGCAAGTTGTGATCAAAACGACTCACTTTGCTGACACACAGGACCATTTCCTTGTGTATTGTCTATAGGAGGTGACACGGCGGATAAACAGTCACATGATATCAATAGCACCTTATTCATTACACTGGCTGCTATCTCACATCCTGACATTGAGGGATGGAGTGTGTATGAATCACTTTATAACTCTAGCCCCACCCCCACACCCTTGACCAGCTATAATGTCAGACAAGGGAATAAGTGACCATAACAATGACTAGGTGAAGGTCGTGTTCTTTACATTGGTTTGTGTGGCAGCAACAAAGGAAAATGGATTTGCAAGACTGCAGTCACGTTAACCTGAAGGTGTAATTTATTAAAGGGCAACTTAAGACAGAAAATGGCATTGGCTAGCTATGATATACCATATGCATAGCGGAGGGATTTAAATGCTAGGAGAAGGATTTTGTATACAATACAATACATTAACGGGGAGCCAGGTTGTTGTCCACAGCCCATGTCGAGAAACCCTCAATTACAAAACATGAGGTCACCCCCACTACATATAAAAGCCAACAAGAATGAACAATTTCTACCCTCCTATTTAAAGCTGTATGTTACCCATCCACCTAGATTGCAAGCTCTTCAGGACAGGGTTCTCATTCCTCCTGCATTGGATTTCTATCAGATCTACATATTCTTTATTGAATTGTTTTATATTAGTTTTTCTCCCTTGTTTGCAACCCCTGTACTGTTAAAATGTACAGTGCTGCATATATAAAAAAAATATACTGTACATACAATAATAAGGAAAATAAGCCATAAAAAAGAAGAGATAGCAAACTACTTACTTTATTTAAGGATAAATACAATTTTACTGTATTGTATATAATTAAAGGGCTGCTGCCTGATGTTCTATTACTTTTCATTCTGCTTCCTGGTTCCTCCAGGTAGTAGCTGTCAGTCATGGATGTGACATTTGACATCACAGCCAATGACTGAATGCTATCCCACTAGCTGCCTGTCTGAGCATGTGCAAGCTTGTAAAAGAGCTCGGAGAGGAGCCACAAACCTTTTGAGGGTCAGATAGAAGGGGGAGAAGAATATTTCACTAAATAACAGATTAGTCCTACATCTTTCAGCTTTGCTATTGTAGTTTTGGGTATAATTTTTCATTTGAGGGTGCCCTTTAAACTAAAATTTAATAAAAAGAATGTCATTGTTCTTTATGAAATTGCTAAACACATTATAACATAGCACAATATATTCCCACAAGAAATTTAAAAAATCCCTGTAATGTATGTCCCAACAACAATGCAATTTAGAGGCTCCGTTTACCTGGTAGTAAGATTTAATCTGTTTCACCAAAGCTGATAGATTCTGTATCCGAAGGGAGGGGTCGTTATTAATCTTTTTATAGATTCTCTGGTTATCAGATTTAGGATTGCTGGAAAAGAAAAAGAAAAACAGATTAGAAACTGGTCCATTGATATTGGGGTTTGCAAGGTTTAAGTTAAACATAGTTTAAGAAACTTGTCTCACTGCGGACATATTATTCTGCAAATGACTATTGATCGCGAATGAGCCAGAACAGCGAATATTGCGGGAAAGAAAGTCAATCTAAAATGTGTATGTCTAGCAATTAACTGGATGGACTTTTTCTTTATTACAACCCAAAATGACTATGTAACCATGTAACATCAGACGAATATCATTAGGTTAGCCTGCACAGACACTTTTATTTAAATAAAACTAGCTTAAAGGAGAATTAAAGTTAAAATATATATTAGCCTAAATAGATTCTATAATTCAAAACTAGATAATTGTCTCTCTCTTCCTTCATCATCTCTTTAATTCTGCAAGATTCTGCTTTTTCCCAATTTCTGCAACTCTTCTTCCTCCCTGCACACAAATATTTGCACATGCTCAGTGAATACTCTAGCCCCTGCCTCTCCCTGCCAGAGATGTCAAGTAACTGCTGGGTGACCCGTCTGTGACCTCTCTGTAAGCAACTGAGCGGTGAGAAAAACAACCACATGGTCTTCAATAGGCCCCACAATCAATGTGCTGAAATATCACCTTTAATTTTCAACCACCAGAATACCAATCAGCATACCGAACAGCAGTCTGTTGCCCAGAAACATCAGGTAAAAGCTGACCCGTGTGTACCAGCCCTTTTAACACAAAATATCAGCCGAAACGGACGTTCGGTCGGGGATCGCTGAACGACCGACTTGGTGGATCCCCGAGCGACCGCCCATTTTGGCCGATAAAGGCCCTACACACGGGCCGATTATCGGCCGAAACGAACGTTCATACACATCGTGCGTCTCGGGTTGGGACCCGCGATCACACGTGTACGAAACTTAACTTAAATGTTCAGAACTTCGCAGCTCTGCCTTCACCTCAGTCTCGGATCTGTCCAATAGGAATACGTACTTCTTGCAGAGCGCATCTTCCTATTGGTCAGGCCTCTGGCCAAAAGGAAGGAGAAGCGAAATGGAGTGTTAGAAGTTGCAACTTTCAGGCTTTCAATTCTGGACATTGAATTGTATTTGTATTGTATTTAGAAGCATTAACCCCCCCAAAAAACCCCACTTGCTTTCAATCTTACCCTTCTCCAACACTCCCACAATGAGTTATAGGTTATTACTGATGCTCCCTCGCCGGAAGTCTCGCCTTGTCCTCTCCTGTCGCAAGCTAGTTCCAAGCTAGTTCCAAGCGTGCTCAGGAGCAGGGAACTCTTGCTACCGCACATTCAGTAATGGCCATCATTCGCCATGACATCGCAGTCATAACTGGCAGAGGAATCGGCTGTGTGTACGTTCTTATAAGTGTGAGAGCATCAGAGAAAGGTGAGATTAAAAGCAAGTGGGATTTGGGGGTAAAACTTCTAAAATATTTTTTTTTAGGCTGGAGTTACCCTTTAACCGTTTTCTACAATATTTGTTGATGACAAATTCAAATCTCTCTAGTTCTGATACCACTAGCTGATAGACGCGGCTTTATGGTAAATAACCAGAAACTGCTGATTACAGCAATTTAGCACTTGTCCTTGCATGTGATTTCTTCATAAAAATACAACATTCCAAAGTCAGGAAAGTCAGCACGTTATTAGATCCAGATATTTAATGATTATTATTGCCTTCATTCTGTCAGAGTAGGCTGGCCCCTCCCTCCATGCTGTCAATCAACTGCTAACATCACAGCAAATGATTGACGGTTCTCTCCCCTTCAGCCTCCTCTGCACAAGCTCAAGCTTATAAAAAGCTCATTGAACAGAAGGAGAAGGCAGATAATGAACTAGTACAAATAGCAGTAGGGTTGCAGGCAGGTAAGTTACCAGTTTTTTATTTTAAGGATGGACATGGCCTTTTGCTGTCCGTAGACTGTAAAAAAAAAAAAATCTACTGGTTGGAGTTTATTGTTATTCACAAGGCAAGTCCCATGTTAACTAAGAAGTAAGAATATTATCCTGTGAATGAGGTTTTATTCACATACAATTCTCTGTGGATTACAGGTGTATTTCCCTTATTCTGATGTGTCAGACGTGTTAAATTCATGTACAACACATGCATCTAAATAACTACACGGATCATTATCTATTATTATTAGTATTATCGGGTTTTAGTTGAGTTTAGACCTTAAGTGTAAAATTCCATTAATTACAGCTACTTGTAACCCTGCGTTTAGTTACCGTCGGATGGTGAGATATTAATCATATTAATCACACAGAGGCACTGAGAGTCCGACCTGTAACAATGTGTCACACCTGGAATATTGTGTTTCCTTTCAGTGGAACTGCTCAAATGGACCTTTCCATTATATGCAAATGTAATGGAAAAATCTTATGTAATATAAAACTCTGCATTTACTGTTGCAATGAATGGTAGAAAAATACAATCTAAACTTCGTATAAAGGACAACTATGGTACAAAAATATTTCGTTTCATATATTTAAGTTTGCATTAAATTGTCACAAAAACTTCAGACACCTGTACGATTAGTGTGATATTTTCCAACCTGACCAAGTCATTTTTTTGTTGATCAAATGTAAAAAAGGAGTCAATTTTAGAGCAATTCCATTGAAAGAATCAAATAGGACTAAAGGACAACTCTGCTTATTTCAACCCTCCCTGACTCCCCTCCCGCACACGACATCTTTCATTGGCCAGGGCATGGGTATAACTGGGTATTGGGGCAGACTGGACCCAGAAAGCACAACTGGCATGTCAGGCCCTGGGTGCTTTTAATGGGAGGTGATAGTTTAAATGGTTGGTGTTAATTATGACTTATGGAATAGCGGCAGAGACCAACATTAATGAATGAAATCCCTATACAAGAAATAAAAACAAAGTAATGTTCCAATCTGGAGACAAATAAAACAAAAGAACCACCAAGGTGTAGAAATAAATCAGACCTCCGGCGTTGTGGTTTTGTCTCGGCCTTTGTTAAATGCACAGTTACTAGAATCTGGAGAAATTGGTGCTTGTTCAATTTTTAAAGGGTCACGACATTCCTGTCCTTCAAAATGTCACCGTAGATACAAAGCCCTGATAGACGGCAGATGAAACCACAAGAGCTTCGTTGGACAATAAGCAAGTACGTCAGTACAGATCGGCTACCCAGACTCTTTAACAAGTGTTCAAAGAATTTCAAACCTTCTAAAAAGGTCAACACATTAGTTTTGTGCCACATGAAGGAAAGAAAAAGTCAATAAGACAGCAGAATTCTGAAATGTCAACGATTCTAACGTACGGTAAGTGCAGTCTAGCACAAAATCTCAAATAAGGAAGAGGAAAGGCCTTCGGCTTGGATTCGCTAAAGGCAAATTCCAGTTAGCCGTTGCTTATTCCAGTTAGCCGTTGCGTATCCAGTTAGCCGTTGCTTATTCCAGTTAGCCGTTGCTTATTCCAGTTAGCTGTTGCATATTCCATGCTTGGCCTTGGTTTATTCTTTTTTTTATTTGGGTTGTGTGTCATCTATTTAAACATCTCATTTAAAAAACGTATGACTAACATGTGATTTTAGACCTTAATAACTGAACCATTTAACTAAGGGTTGTGACTGATTTTCAGGCAATAACAGTCAGTTTGAGTGATTGAACACGACAAAAACTCACGGACAGTTTACTGTAGGCCGCAAAAAATATCCCAGGCCAAAGATGGGGACTCAAGATTGGATTGGCAGAAACTCTTCCACCTGGCCTGATCTTCCTATAAATCGCTTGAAAAGTCGATCCCGTGTATGGAGGGGGGGGGCTTGAGGTTTGTCCTCCATTCATCAAATAATCTGCTTGAAGGGGAAATATTCACTACAATTACAACTCCCACATTATCCTATTACCTACCATATGAATGGCTCTACAATAGCTTCCCAAGTATAATATGGCTTTGTTGGATCCAGACAGAACAATGTGTTTTTCAAGCTGTATTACCACACTGTCCTATTAACCGAAATAGCAATATGTCAATCAAAATAGTCATTAGAATATTAACTATGACATTGGTTCCTCCCCTCCTGTAGCTTCAAAACAAAACCACCAATTACATTGACCGGAACAACGGCACGTCATTCCCACTAATGGAACCTCATGGGGCACCAAGCTCAAACATAATCTGTTCCTTAACCAGTTAACCCCCCTCTCCTGGTAATAAAAGATCTAAAAAAAATGTAGATAATTAAACAAAGAAAGATAAATTGATTTCATATATATATAAAATATTATGTAAATTATTTTATTTTACAGCAACCCCAAGAACTGTTGCTCGATCCTGCAGTGGGCTCTTTCCCAAACAAATGCCCCTTATTACTCCAACTCTAGATACCTGGTCCCTCCTCTCTAGTAACACATCCGCCATGAATGAAGCCTTTTGTAACCGAAAAAAAATAAAAAGCTTCACTAGCAAATAGCCTTCCAAAATAGGACAAACCGTCTAGAAGTCAATAGGCAGCCCAGCAGTAAAGCATAGCCTTGAGCAATTCTACATTTAAAAGCAACCTACTTATGGCAAGTCACATTCATTTCAAATGAGATGAAACAGACAAAATATCCACATTAACAGAAACGGTGATTCCCCCCCAATATGAAATTGCGTTTATTATTATCTGGGACCTCCTGCGGTTTTTTCAACAGTGTCGATTTAGTGGACTATTGACAGACAACTTGTCCATGGAAATCTGATAACTTAATGGATTGTCTTTAAGAGGGAAACAGACCACATGGCAGTTGTCTCACCATCTGTCTAGAGAGAGGAATTCGAAAAACCAGAACCACGACATTTAATCCTAAAAACAGATTGAGGAAAGAGGTCTGAGCAGTTGGGGTAAATAAAATATTTAGATGCCATGAAGCCTCGAGGGGGTGAAGTAAGATTGCCTAACTTAAAGGAGAACTAAAGCTAAAATGTAAAGGAGGAGCTGAAATGATTCGGTAATTGGCAATCATTTGTCATTTTTTATTCTTCAGGTTTATGGCTTTTTCCAATTTCTGAAAGGCTCCTTACTACCAAGTAACAATTGGTTTTCTGGCTGATCAGTCTTGAGAGAGAGATCACGGACAGGTCAGCCTGTAATTATTTGACACCTCTAGCAGGAAGCTAGAGAAGCATGTCCAAAGGACCGTTGCCCATTCTGTTTAAAGGGTACCTTTAAAGGACAACTCCACCCTCATAAGAACATCTTTTAGATAGAATGGCCTCTTTAAAATATGTTGATATATCTTAGTTTGTCCTATGAATTCATTACTGTATGCCTGCTATGCTTCTGGATGCCTCTTGGAAACTGAGCAATTTAGAAACCTGTACTGAGCATGTACTGAGCCTGGGCATGCTCAGAAGAGGCAGACAGGGGATTAACATTCAGTCTTTGGCTGTAATGTCAACTGTCAAATCCATAACTGACAGTTGCTAACTGGAAGAACCAGGAAGCAGAAACAGGGGAAACAGGACATTGTGCAAGATTTTTAGATTAGACTTATGTATTTCACATTTCAAACTATTAACGTTTAGGGTTTTGGGGGGTGATTTACCTGCATGTAAGTTTTCATTTTGAGGCTGGACTTGCCCTTTAATCGAATTTAGATACAGCAAGATCCCACTACTCCAAAACTTTTTCAGATTTTAAATCTATCTGAGCTTTAGATTTTGAGAAATCATCATTTGAAAACACAGCATTTACAGGGAAAGACCTTCAGAAGCAAAAATTGTTGTGACCCATGCCTGGCCTCTTTGCCTGCCTGTCAGCACACTTTCTGCAAGAGAATCAGCAGAGAAAAGAATAAAGGGGGGGGGGGGAGATGTGTAAGCAGAGCAGTGCCTATGTTGAGGCTGTGCAAAACTTTTAAGTGATGCAGACACTACAAGAAGGCAGTGAGTAAGGGAGGGTAGGGACAATTAGGAGCGCTCACTAAACATTTATAATTTAATGACAAAGCAAGCACAGATAAATATGGGAGTACCACCATTTTACTTGTCTTTAAGTGTAGCTTTAGATAATGTGAAGTTGTTTCAGTGAGTATAGTGACCCTTTAAAGGCAGAAATAGTTTTTAAATGAAAAGGATAATTTCCCAACAACACTGTTGATTTCAGAGCAGAGATATACAGCTATCTGCTTAGTTAGCAATCATAGAATTCATACAGGGTAATTTTTTACATTAGCTAAGTTCTCCGTTGAAATAATCCTGTATATGGCTATTGATGTATTAGTTACCACAACATATGCAAAGGGACAAGACAAAATGCCAAAGACTCACAAAAACTAGAATATAATTAAAACACAATGCAAAATTCTGTATACTATTCCATTACGTATAATCCATCAACCCTCCCAGTGTTTCCTTCTGAGCCAGACATGTGATGCAGCGTGAGGGTGGTATATTTATATCCAGATGTGAATGGTGACATACAGTTTATAATAAGGCTACATTCACACTGTACCATGCAAAACAAACTGGAAAATAAATTGCATTGAAATTTTTTTGCATCTGCGTTTCTACACATTTTGTTGTGCTATTAAATGCAGTAAGTTACAGAACGTATTTTATCCCCAATAAACCATAAAACTCTTCCCTCTTCCTCAAAGGCTTTCCTGTGTGTGTTATGACACTAAACTCTGTGTTGGAATAACCCAACGCTACGTGTGAACAGTACTATTGCATCACTATATGAAATTGAACAACTGGAAATACATCAGTAGAAGACAGAATGTGATCTTTATGTCCAATAAATAACATAGAAAGCATCATGGTATTAAAAGGCTCAGGGGGGCTTTAATGCGGCGCTTGGAGAAATAGTCCTTGGCCAAGATTTTGTGAATCTACTAGATCTCTCTCTACTGGTTGACCTTGGGTGAGTGATTTCCTTTGGGAAGGTTCAATTAGGGACAAACCAGTCCGCAGTGATCTGTATAAATACATACATGTGAGTGTGTTTACAGACTCAGGCTATTCTGTATTAGGCTTTGTAGTATACGGAGTACAGTTTGCCATGTGACTGTCTACTGGAGGGAAAACAAAATAAACACAGCAGAAAACTATCAGCTCTGTGTTAATTCCGTGATTGCACTGTACAGAATGAGAGCAACACAGACCAACATGGGGCAACGTGATTACAATGGCCAACTGTTCAATACTGACAATATCTAGAAAGTAAAAACAAGTCCAGAATTACACTGGGAATCCAATATACAGTAGTTACATTATATAGTTACAGTAGGTGTATATGTAATTACAGTGGTTACAGTAGGTGTATATGTAATTACAGTGGTTACAGTATGTGTATATATACAGTAGGTGTATATGTAATTACAGTAGTTACAGTATGTGTATATATACAGTAGGTGTATATGTGATTACAGTAGTTACAGTATGTGTATATATACAGTAGGTGTATATGTGATTACAGTAGTTACAGTATGTGTATATGTGATTACAGTAGTTACAGTATGTGTATATATCTGTTGTATTCAATTAGATCAACTGGACTTGAAATGTAGTTCTTGAAGACGTTTCGCTAGTCATCCGACTGGCTTTCTCAATTCAGAATGACTTGTACAAGAATCTGTGGCAATTATGTACCCTGGAAAATCCCAATTAGCATATCACAGCCAGGTGTTAAGGGTGTGATTGGATAGTGGCTAAGAGGTGCGTGTATAGATATATACAGTAGTTACAGTATGTGTATATGTAATTACAGTAGTTACAGTATGTGTATATGTAATTACAGTAGTTACAGTATGTGTATATATACAGTAGTAACAGTATGTGTATATGTAATTACAGTATGTGTGTATAGATATATACAGTAGTTACAGTATGTGTATATATACAGTAGTTACAGTATGCGTGTATAGATATATCACAAGCAACAAAGTTCATGAGAGGGGCACTCTTTTTCGTGAATTCAACTCACTTTATTAGATCACATAAAGCACACAACGTTTCAGGGACCACAATGTCCCTTTCATCATTTGTTGCTTGTGCTATAGCAGGAGATCCATGGTAGAGGACCAGAGAAGGGAGCACCTTTGAAGAATTTTTGCTAAAACAGCCACTCAGGAGTGCCTAGGCCCCAAATCCAATTTGCAGTGTATAGATATATACAATAGTTACAGTATGTGTATATATACAGTAGTTACAGTATGCATGTATAGATATATACAGTAGTTACAGTATGTGTATATATATATATATATATATATATATATGTATAAAAGTAAAAAAATGTAATCATGTGTATATATACAGTAGTTACAGTATGTGTAACGCCGCTTCTCCATTCCCTTTATTATTTTAGTTATAACTTGCCTAATCTGCCTGCATAGTCAAGCCCCTCCATTCATTTAGTTTTCCTTCTCTGAACTGCTTCCAATTCCAAGATGTCCCTTTTGTATATGGGATTCCAAAAATGCACGGCATATTCCAAATGAGGCCTTACCAGTGCCTTGTAAAGAGGAAGAATAATATTTTTCTCTCTTGAATCTATTCCCCTCTTTATACAAGACAATATCTTGCTAGCTCTAGCCGTTGCTACCTGGCATTGTTTGCTACAAGTCTGTTATCTACCAGAACCCCCAAATCTTCTTCCATTAGAGATTCACTTAAAACAGAGTTATTTATGGTGTAGGTGGCACAAGGATTGTTATACTACATATACTTCTATAGATACTAGATATACTACTATAGTTACGTTTTTTTTTATTTATAATTATATATACTTCCATAGATATTAGATACACTACTATAGATAATAGATATACTACTATATATACTAGTTATACTAATATAGATACTAGATATGCTACTATAGATACTCTAGAGTATCTGTTGTGTCCCACATTTATGTGTTATGATGTTCATCAGCTAAGTTTCACTGTAGCTAGTTTGTCCCTCTCTCTTCCCTGTAGTTGGGATCCTCCCAGGTAGCCACCCCCTCTCATAGTCTGTATCTTTGCAAGCAATTATCTGTAAGCATGTGCTGCATCTATCTTTCTGTACCTGGTAAGGCTACTTTGTTTTGACCTATGGAATTTGTCACTGTAAGATCTACACTGCAAGATTAAATCGCTTGAAGATTTTCATCTGTGTCTTCCATTGAGTCGCCTATCTGTGGATTCTGCCCTTATGTAAGTTATTGCCATTCCACTGGGATTTGGGACAGTCTAGGGATCCGTAATTACATAGCCTCAGCAGCTGAATCAGAATAGTATCTACTAGAAGAGTCTTCTTACCCCCTTTTTAAAATCCTCGTTGGATAAAGGTTGGATAATTATAATTTAATTAATTGACACAAGGGTGGACAGGGCTCTATCTGCCAGCTTTCTTCCTCCAGTCCCACTCAGGGTTATTTTTGAGAAGCAGCTCCAGAAGGTCGGCTCCAGCATCCCATTTTTTTCTATACCCCATGCTAGATACCTCCATAGGTCCAAATATTCAGACCTGCACCTGAACCACACTACTGCCAGGCTATACACTAAACCTAAACCGCAACCTGCCCCCTTCCTCTCTATACAAACTTGAAGTGACATGGGACCTTTCCCACAGACAAACCACTAAACTGTCCCTCAGGCCACCCGAACCCAACCTGCAAACTGGGTACATGGCCCAATGCTTGACTGTACTCCATGTTGTGGCCTTACTAACCCTAAAAGCCAAACAGAAAAGTTTTTGAGAATTGTAATTTTGCCAAAATGTACATTAAAACCCCAGCAATGTATTAACAGGGAAATACAGATTGTAAAGGCCTTGTTAGCCCTAAGGGACCTTTCCCCTACTTATGTCTCATGGAAACCAGACCAGATGTCCGTGATGTCATCTAACTCCACTGAAAGTGACTACTGCATCCCCATATAATCCGGACTTGGCTTACACTAAATGGGCACCATTAAAGGTTTAAAGCATCTACTGTCCTCGCAAACACGGGCAGCTAATCATATTATATTTATACGTATATAGTGTGCCTTTATTCAAGTCTATTATTATATTATTGTCAGCGTAACATAAATGGCTGCCATTACTTTGATAGGATTTTATGAAAAATGTTAGCTAACCCTTTAAAGTATCGTTTGTTTATTTTCGATAAACCTCGAATGTATGGATCGTTTTCGCTAACCCTACAACGTATCGTTCGCTAACCCTCGAATGTAACCTTTGATTTTCGGTAACCCTCGAAAGTGTCGTTCGTTTTTGGTAACCCTCCAATGTATGGATCGTTTTCGCTAACCCAAGAAAGTATCATTCGTTTTGGATAATCCCAGAAAGTATCGTTCGTTTTCGCTAACCCAAGAAAGTATCGTTCGTTTTGGATAATCCCAGAAAGTATCGTTCGTTTTCGATAATCCTAGAAAGTATCGTTCGTTTTGGATAATCCTAGAAAGTATCGTTCGTTTTCGATAATCCTAGAAAGTATCGTTCGCTTCCGATAATCCTAGAAAGTATTGTTCGTTTCCGATAATCCTAGAAAGTATCGTTCGTTTTTGATAACCCTAAAAGTATGTTTCGTTTTCAATGATCCAGAAATATCG
This sequence comes from Hymenochirus boettgeri, assembly GCA_019447015.1. Classification (NCBI taxonomy): domain Eukaryota; kingdom Metazoa; phylum Chordata; class Amphibia; order Anura; family Pipidae; genus Hymenochirus; species Hymenochirus boettgeri. Next base: position 16,836,465 of record CM033473.1, on the reverse strand, counting down.
TTCGTTTCCGATAATCCTAGAAAGTATCGTTCGTTTTTGATAACCCTAGAAAGTATCGTTCGTTTTCAATGATCCTAGAAAGTATCGTTCGTTTTCGATAATCCTAGAAAGTATCGTTCGTTTTTGATAACCCTAGAAAGTATCGTTCGTTTTCGATAATCCTAGAAAGTATCGTTCGTTTCCGATAATCCTAGAAAGTATCGTTCGTTTTTGATAACCCTAGAAAGTATCGTTCGTTTTCAATGATCCTAGAAAGTATCGTTCGTTTCCGATAATCCTTGAAAGTATCGTTCGTTTTTGATAACCCTAGAAAGTATCGTTCGTTTTCAATGATCCTAGAAAGTATCGTTCGTTTTCGATAATCCTAGAAAGTATCGTTCGTTTTTGATAACCCTAGAAAGTATCGTTCGTTTTCGATAATCCTAGAAAGTATCGTTCGTTTCCGATAATCCTAGAAAGTATCGTTCGTTTTCGATAATCCCAGAAAGTATCGTTCGTTTTCGATAATCCCAGAAAGTATCGTTCGTTTTCGATAATCCCAGAAAGTATCGTTTGTTTTCGATAATCCTAGAAAGTAGTGATAGTGACATGTTCCCCGGACCATTTCCCAGGTGCCACAGCCATTTTCAGTAAGTTACCATTGTTAGTTTAGCTGTAAATCATCCAGACTTTTCGAAAACTTTATGAAGTTCGGCCATCTCTACTCAACAACCAGCAGGGTTAAATGTACATAGTCCCAAGGTAATGGACAAGTTAAACCTATAACCATCTATAAGACAAGCACCTCCATTATGGATGTTCGCTGTTATGTAAATGTCCTCAGCGCTTCCTTCATTACAAATGATACCACTTGCGAGCTAAAAGTGTATTAATAATGCGCCCTGCCCTCTCAGGCGTGTACTGTTAACTCAATCCTTGACAACTCTATATTCTAAGAGGATTCGCTGTATTATTTCACCACCTTCTAATAAATCTATTCAGCTCCAGTTTTGCATCTAATTACTGCATGCCAAATGGTGAAAGGAGATAAAATGTGTCAGCATTGCCTAGATGGGAAATACAGAAAGAATATTACACAGTACACTATATATATAGAATTATCTCCATTATATATAGAATTATCTCCATTTTCCCCTTAATTATCTCTAAGGGGAAAATATCCTACAGGTGTAAACAGGTTCCTATAAAACAACAATGAGAAATAACTTAATATTGACCAAGGGCCTTATTCTAAGCACACAAATAGATAAACTCAACTACTAAAATAATTCTATAAAGGTATAAAAAAAAAGTGTGGGGGGGGGGATTACCCAGAATTCTCCGATTCACAGGGCTTATTTGCATAATAAGCAGGAATTGGGAATTATATAGAGCCGGGTCCACTCAATTTACCTGCAACTTAAAATTTTTGTAGCTGTTTTTATTAACCCTCCACTAACTAGTTACTCAAGTATATTTCAGTATCAGTTCCTTATATTCCTTCACCCGATTATCACAGGGATAACAGCTGACCTACTTCTCTAGATAGAATGTAACAGGCCACATATAATAATGGCTCCGATGGAATGCTCTTGGGAGTTAAGTTATGAATAACATGGATTTGTTTGGCTCGGGCCTATTATTTTGGCTCACATTATTAAATTCACTCCCCATTTATTTAACACATAGCACTTAAATGACACTAGCACTTATTTTGTGTTTTTTTTTGTTTTGTTTGTTCACGTTTTGTGGCGGGATTGCCTGGGTCCTTTTTAGGACCTTCAGGCTGATCCCATTCGAACCCCCCCTGGAAGCTTCCTGGTGGCAGCTGGGAGCAGAAAGGGAGGGTAAGTATGGTGGTTCCTGACGCCTACCGGCCGAAGGGACCAATGTAGCCTCCCCCTAGCCCTACGGCTTAACAGCTATGGGCATAAGGGGGAAGCAGATGGATCCCGATCCACTTGCACATTTGCTGAACTTGGTGAAATATCACTGAAAACACGTTCCGCGAGCTTTCGATAAAATAAAAAAATGAATAACATGGATTTGTAATGTAACTGACCAGTATTTTAGAGAAGTAATGCAGAGAATACTGTATATACTCGAGTATAAACCGAGTTTTTCAGGCTGAAAAATCAGCCTGAAAACTCGGACTTGGTTTATACTCGAGTCAGTACCTTACCTGAGCATTCCGGCAGCCGCACGATCTTTCTGTGTACTGGCGCGCCGGCCTGACGTCACTGCCCGGTGCCAGTACACAGAAAGATCGCGCGGCTGCCGGAATGCTCAGGATACCGCACCGTACCTGCCAGGAAGCCCTTGGATGGAGGAGAGCCCACAGGGAGAAGAGACCACAGGGAGAAGAGACCACAGGTACAAACTGGGTGGGAGGGTGAGGAGGGGAATCAAGATGTTTGGGAACTACAACTCCCAGCATGCTTTATTAGCGGGAGTTGCAGTTTCCAAACATCTTGAATGCCAATGAGGGTGGCATTCAAGATGTTTGGAAACTACAACTCCCAGCTAATAAAGCATGCTGAGAGTTGTAGTTCAACATCTTCTTTTGATCTTCTAAAAATACTGGTCAGTTACATTACAAATCCATGTTATTCATTTTTTTATACTCGAGTCAACAACTTTTATTAGGATTTTTAGCTGAAATTGGGTACCTCGGTTTATACTCTGGTCGGTTTATACTCTAGTATATACGGTATATATGAGTTGGTGTAGTTCAGAGGCACCATACAGGGTAATTAGGGTTCTGTCTATATTTCCATGGAAGCCCTAAAGGAAATGCTATACCTAGTCATTTTCAGGGACGATAATTATTTATTTGCAACCCACAGAAAACTTTCTAGCTCCAAGGCACAATTCTCTCTGTACTTGTAACCATCTTATCAATAAAGAAACAATTATTGACAAAAAAAACAGTGATGCAATTTAGCAAGTCGGTGTATGTAAAGGACACCAATCAGTGACTTCCCCATACGATGTAAGCTTTTTCAGGTATCCCAACCCTCCCCCATCTCGCGGGATTCTCCCTCATTCTGGGGTGGTCTCCCGTGCTCCCGCAAGGCCACCCTGAAATCCCGTGACGGAGAGGACATCTTAAAAACATCTTATAAAGGGGCAACTGTGGTTTCTGAACAAGTTAGCGTTATATAAAAGCCTGCAGTCTTTCCGTTACAATGAAGTCTGAGCATGCTCACTTAAAATAAAAATTTAATGCTGGGAAAGACTGAAAGTACAGCACAGACTTGACAACGTTTACAGTCGATGGGGGGCTGTTAATGTAGGCAGAGTTTGGACACATGGCTACAAGCTGGTGAAAGCAGGAAGTTTTATTGTAATATAAGCAATATAACATCCTGCAAGTTTTACAAAGGTATGTGACCCAGGGTATATTTGAAAGGTATGAAGGAATGACTATTCTTTAATCATGACTTGTTTGGAGCTCCCAGTTACCTTTAACATAATGAATGGGAACAATTGCACCTCTGCCATACACACTAGTCCATTATAGTGGAGAGACATTGATGAAAACGGTGTTATACAGCCAGAGCTGGACAAATCAAAGGACCCAGGAAGCCAATCGCCCCAGGAATGTATTCCAGCTGACTTATTTTTTAAAGGGCGATAAAAAGAAAAGAAAGAAAGTTTGTGCCTGACCACCTAGGTCAGAAAATATTTGTGAAAACCTGACATAAACCCGGTTATATAAACATTCAGCTGGAGACTTAAGGTCTTTGGTTTTCCGATCGTCTTTTTCATCGGCTAAAACTTTCAAAAAATCCAATCGGAAGAGCCAATAGAACTGTTCCACCTGCGCGGTCGATCTTTCGTAGATATCAAATTAAAATCTGGAAAGATGGATTCTGGAAGATGGGGTTGTAGAAAATTTTCCAACTTGCCAAACTTCAGACTGCTGTGTACACACAAGCCGATATTTGGGCCAATAAAAGGTTATTTACGATTTTCCGAAATCTGACCAGACATGATGGAAAATTACAGTTGATTGTTCAGTCCTTGACAAAAAGACCGGACGTGGCTACCAGTTTGTGGGGACAAAATATCTGACCTTGTATACCTAGCCTAAGGCTGTGTACATGGGGTCCAATATTTCGTCATGATAAACCACCGCAAACAAAAATTTTGGTTGATTTATAGGTGGCAATTTTCACCTGTCAAAGTAACGACCAGTGTACACCCAGTCTATTGGGCTGTGGAGCAAATGATTTACCTGGAAATACATTCATTATTTGACCTTATAATCTACATTATCCCATTGGTACATTATTGGGTGACTGTTGCCTGAAAATGATCTGTGTTGTGATTGGATAAAACCCATTGACCCAACACTACCCCAGTGTCATTGCGGGTTGGTCACTATGCAAGAAGCATTTCTGGGTGCCGTTTGCAATTAAGGGATGGTTCCTTCATGCAGTAAACACATTAAAAACCTTTATTTTAAATGGAACGTAACTTTGTAATGTCCATTTACCATCTCTCCCAGTAAACGAAAGCTCCCACATTAACATGCAAGTTCACAAAATGACTCTGTCCTTTTCATTGTTTTAGTTGTGCTTCATAAAACAAAAGCAACATAAATCAATATGACAAGGTGGGGCGGACCTGAATCACCGTCCCTTTAAGAAGAATGCAGAGAAATTATCTGTTTTCTGCCACATACTGTAAGGTGGGATCTAGCTACACTAATATGCATAGAAAGCTGGGATTATGAAGGGTAATTAAATGAATAATTCTCTAGAGATAAGGGTGTAGACTTCACCCCCCTCATTTCCCTTAACAAACCCACTGGCAAGTGCAATTGATGTAGACAAATAATTATATTTTATAATATTGTACAACCTGCTACATGGGGATTGGGGACCAATCATAGCCCCCCATTAACGTGACAATCTATCAATACAGTAAACAGTCCAATCACCTTCTCATATTGGACCATTCTCAAACCTTGAATGTTATGTCCGTGATGGTAGATTTAAGACGGCAGCCACACAGTACATTTTATGGACAATACCACACAGTATCGTATTATACAACCATCAACGTGAAATACGGATGCAGTCGTAAAACCAACCACATTGTTAAAGGTTCGGTATCGCTATTTTGTGATATCATTTCTTTATAAATAAAGCTATAAGCACAGAGAGATACAAAGTAGCCAGTTGGAGGGTACACAACGTATCTAAGGGATATGTACACTGGGAAATGTGTTTTTTTTTAATTACCCATTACTGGAAACTATAATTCTTCCCAACTATCACTGTACCTTTTTTTTGTTAATCTGTCCCCTATTTCTTTAGATATCCAGTCTTAAATTTCTTACATTTCAGCTATCAATCAAGTGCATTGTTATGTAATAGTTTTGGTGTAGCTATGGTGACTGTTGTTCCGTGAACTGAATGTTGGGAAATTTCCTCTCCCAGTGCTGCCTTATAGGATTTGCTGAGCATGCTTACCGCCACAGAGAGTCAGATAGTCAGGAAGGGGGCTGGGGGACTGAACCTGAGCAAAACAAGTACTGGATTGAAGTCATGCAGCAACACAAACACATCAGAATAAGTGCTGCTTACATATATTCATTTATAGTTTGAAATAAGGCAAAGTAATTTTATCAGTGTACTATTACTTTAAGGATGGGTACACACAAGCAGATTTTTCAGCCCAACCAAAAAAAATAAGAAATCGGTGGCAATTTCATTGACTGATGTAAATAACCTGTTTGCCCAGATCGGACGTGTCAGAAAATTACTGCCGGTTGTGCGGCCTCACGATCGTGGACCGAACTGTTGCAAACTGTCAGCAGCTCGCTAGTGGTAAACGGTTGGTTGGGCCATAAAATTGTTCTGTGTGTACCTAGCCTAATATGTCTCGTCCTGGCAATCTCACAGTCTTCCATTACTGACCAGCTCATTACACTTTCTGCATGGACATGCAAGAACTAGTTACTCCTTCAACCTGTTTGCCTGCAAGCTAAGTAATCTACGAGCTCCTACTCCTTAGCCATATTAAATTCACACTTCTCAGGACAATACAGATACATTGCTGCGTAACCTACATATCTTAACTTAAAAATAAATTGATATTCTATGGTCATACGTAAGCTGCCATTTCAAGTTCTGCAATGACCTTTCTTTCTAGGGTAGACCTGGGCAATGTAAGGCCAGTGAACTGCCCCTGACTGGCCCCTCAATAGTAGACCTGTACCCAAAAAATCTTAATATTAATTGTCTCAGGCTGGATAATTGATTTTATTTGATTATGTTTTTTTCTTTTTTTTTTTTTAATGATGACCCGATCAATTGATTTAATGGAATGAATCTAAAGTATTACATACCTTCCATTAAAAATTGCAACTAATAATCAAAAATCATCCAATGAACCAGGTATATTAATTAAATCTATTTATAAAATCCAGCTTTGCATTTAAGTTGAACCTATTTGACCAGCCCTTTACACAAATCCAAGTTTCTCATGTGGCCCCTTGTAAAATTGAATTGCCCACCCTTGTTCTAGGGTGTACCACTTCCTTGAAATACCCTGAACTATAATATTTACCTCATTGACTGTTGGGTGGGTCAGACATGCTCAGATCTCTACGAAGCAACTGACTGACCCAGGGGACCGAGTCAAGGGGCAGGACAATTATGACACTATTAGGAGCTCCATCACACAGGAAGTCGGTGCTTCAAATACAGGATAATTGCTGGATTAGGGTTAGTGGAATGAGAAAATACTCTTTCTTTTCTTGAAAGCAAATGTATTTGTGCTGAACTTAACCTATAATCAGGGAATAGAGTTTAAAGATATACAAATTATAAATCATAAAAAATGTAGTTGGGTAAGTCAGAGCCAATGGGCTTTGCGGATACTTGACCATTTGTATGGGACTGATTGTACTTGAAGAAATACAATTCTATATTCCTAGTGTCTCAGCAGTTGGTTTGGCAAAATGTTTTACTTGGTAACATAAACCATATCCTCAATGTTCTAGGGACCTCTATGATGGTCCCTAGACTCTTTACAAGTAGTTTAGAGCATGCTCCATAGAGAAAATTTCATTACTCCACATATTAGCAGAGTTTTTAACCCTTTCAGTGCCAGCAGATTCTCATTTTATCTCCGTTTTACAAAAGCAAAAATGCACAATGGTGATTTTTAACCATTTCAGTGCCACCAGATTCTTATTTTGTGTGTGGGGGAGTTTTAACCCTATGAGAGCTGCTGATTGGAGCCTGGAGCTAAAGATTTGGGCTTGTTGTACTACTAAACTGGATTCAGAATATTATTACAGTTACACCAAGAATTATTTTTCTACTTGCATATTCTCTTTAGTGCATGAGATATTTTGACAACACTATTACTAAATAAATTTGAAGGACAATTATACCCTAAGTAACACCCCCCCCAATACCTGATAGTAGCCAGGGTGTTAAATTTAAATCCCTATGTCATCTCTCAAGGGTCTGTAATGAGCTGTCAACGTCTGCTCGTCTAGCACTCCCCACTCTGGGACTGTTTCCAGACTGGCTAATACTACTTGCAAAGTATATCTTACCATTGGCCTGGTAAGTCCTGGAAGCGGGAAAACACCAGTGGAAGGACTTTATGGAGAGTATAGAGAACCCAGGAATGAGGGGGGTTACTTTGAATATAATTGTATTAGAATTGAATATATTATAATTGAATTATAGATGAATATAATTCATCCTGACAGATCACTAATATACACAAGATATACCCTTTTTAAGTAGCCTGTTCTAACCTTTTAAAATATGGTAATGATCACAGATACTATTGTGAAGATTTCCTCTAAATGAGACAGATAATGTGCAGTATATATAATAATTATAGTAAATATAAATAGACTCTATCAGAGAGACTGAGCATTTGTCCACAGAATAGATGGTGGTGACTGCAGATGTAGCTCCAACCTTTCCAGTCAATTATCGCTGTCTATAGAAAGATCATATTTTCCTACTGAAAGGACCAAGCCAAATGTTAGGGTCTAAAAGTGAATCAAGCCATTCATAATGGACATTTCATCTGCTCCCTGGCAGGAGGCCACAAACAACTGCACATTTCTATATTTATTCAAAAAGCTAAAGAAATCGCCTGCCAAGGTTTGTACACTTAGTTCAGTGTTAGTTGATAAGTTTTCCACTGAAAATACAACACACCCTCAGATGCACACAATCTGAAAATTCTCTAAAATTCTGAAAAGTAGAAATGCACCTTGCACCTTATGGCTATTAAATACGTCAGGTTATGCAACTAAACAAATTATATCCAAGGGAATATACTATTAAACTGGTTAAATCTTAATTCAAATCAGATTATAATATCAATAAGAAAACCACGCAAAAGCCAAAGATTGCAGCAGGTTTATTTACAGGTACAGCAATTGATTTTCTGTAACAACTATGGGAGCAACTGTATCCCCAATAATCTGTAAAGATCAAAAACACAGTGTGGAGCATTTGATGCAGATGATGGACTTCAAGATATGTGATGCTATAACAGAATGTATAGTTTATTCCAGGAGTACTCAGCAAGATTTACAACAAGGTGTTTACTTTATCACAACATCTCATATGGTAAGCACAGAAGTCGGATAGCTGTTCAGGCGGATAGCATGCGTAAGAATATTAGCAGTGCATTTTTAAAACATATTAAACTGAATTGCAAATGGATCACATAAATGGGAATGCAAAATCTGTGTTGCTCTTTCTGAGGAACACTATGTTTAAGGCAAAAGCCATTACTTCCGCAGGTTTCAGAGGTAATGATCAGTTGTGAGTATAATGATTTACTAAGAACATTTTGTGAGCACAGGACCCTTTTAAAGTTTTTACAAATTAAAACCAGCTCAACTTTAAGAGGAAAAAAACACCAAGAACCCATAGATGCTTCTATTGTATATCTACAATATCTATTGTATATCTATTGATATCTACCGGTACATTCCTGAAGATTATTTAAAATTGTTTCTAATATGGAAAACTGAATTAAACAAGTGTGTTTTCTTTGTAATCAACTCCTTTCATTTCTAGATGTTCTACTACAAAACAGAGTTGGACCCTTGGGAAAAGTTCCATAAATCAAAATACAGAACCATTATGGGAGAGGCCCAGTACAAATATGGAAATTAACCTTAATTAGGCCGATAATTGCTCCTATTCTTGTAAATTGATTAAGATTTCTTGTTCTCTTATACATTTCAATAAATCACTGTGCCCTATCCTTATCCTGTACTGATGGGTGGATGTGTTTCTCCTAATACTTTAAAAGATGCTGAGTTATCACTTTGTTATTCCACATAAACACTTTCTCTACATTCCCCCAGACCAGACTCTGATACAGGTGGCCCAGTGCCAGGTCGCCAAGGCAACATCCTCTTTAGGTCTACAGACAAAGGTATTACGGGTCTTTTTTTTTTCTTGTTCTTTGAGCAGGCAATATCATTCTACAGGGTCATCAATAACTCAAAGACCCAGTTTGTCACCATCTTCTGGTTATACCATTATACAATGTATTTTATTACTATCTGTTGTACATGATGCAATAATACATCTATCTACATTTTGCTTAATAAATTGTGTAGTGACAGAAAATTGGTGGATAGTCAGAAATAGTTGTGGATAACCGAGGATGTGCATTAGTAGAGATGTAATGTGGGTTCGAATAGAACCCTGTTTCGAATCGAATCTGAGGGTTTCAAAGTCCCAACGAAACTTACGGAACCCGGATTTTTGGAATTTTCTATTTTTATCGAAAATCGAAAGTAGATAATTACTGAAAATCGAAAGTAGACAATTTTCGAAAATTGAAGCTCGAACTTTCCAAAAATTTCGAAAACAGAACAAAACTCAGTTTCGAACATCTCTAGTCATTAGATAATCGTGGATATTCAAGGATAGTAGTAAATGGCCACAGATAGTAGTGGTCATAGATGGTAGTGGATGGTCATAGATAGTAGTGCATGGTCATAGATTGTAGTGGATAGTCATGGACTTGGGATTGAGTCAGATAGGAAAAGGTAAATGCTGGATCTCCCTTTCTCCTTATGCATATTATTGAAGTAAAAGAATTTCCTTCCCTTATTTCATGCCCTTAAGGAACAGCCCTACCATCTATGAGGCCTTTACAGCATTCAAATCTCCAAATGCAGATCCAGAGAGACAGCTGTAGACTGTTCTCCACTTTATTAAGCCATCACTAGTACAACGTAGGCCTCTATTGTAAAGCACGATTCGCCTGATGTCACCAAGGTTATACGATTTTTAAAAAGGCTACCATGGAAACAAGAAAATTACCCAGAAGTCTCTCCTCCTCTTATGTCTTAATAAATGAATAGCTGTTCGCTGTCTATTTACCACTAAAGGAATAAACTGCGCATAACGCATAGAAAATGAACAGTAAAGAGTGGGGCATGCTGGGACTAAACAGCAGTAGGAGGATTTCCAAGGATCCTTTCTACAGAAGGCCACTCGCATAGAGGTATTTTCTCTATGTAGCTTTTTACTATCTATAAACAAACCCAACTACTAGTAACAAAGTCTACAAAGTTTATCCCACAGAACAGACAGACTATAGACAAAAACATTTCTGCTCCATAATGATCACACCTACTGCGGAGTCAAACAACCAATGGACCAGTCCATGAACCCAACCTTCAAATTACAACACCAGTTCATCCTACCATGACAGACCCCTCTGCTGTTTGTCAACTGCAACCCATCTACCAACACGAGGTTGAGCTAAATCCACACATTTTGGCCTCCCTGTGCAACTCCAACCACGGACAATAACAATATGATCTCCAATCATCCCGAGCATCATTCCTTCACCTCTACCTACTACAACTTTCACTGGAGAAACCATCGATCCCTAGAGGGCTTTCCAATAGGACACCTTCTGCAGGAATATTGCAAGGAAAGCCAACATTAGGTGTACTGTGCCTTTAAAAAGACCCATTGTCAACCCCTATTGCCCATAATAATAAGAATATCTATATTTATCCTACTCGGCACTGACTAGTCATGTGCTATTTATACCAGGAAGGAAACTACAGCTGTGATGCATGAGGAGCACAGACCGGTGTAACATTTCAAAACATTATCTGCTATAATGATAATTCTAGGAGACAAATGACATTCCCCCCAGACATTCAAAAGGACAATCCAACCAGAGTGAACCTAATTCAATGGCTGAGATCACCATCCGGGTAGTAAAAACAATGTCTGGCTTGTGGACATGGCAAAAAAGACAAAATACCCTGGGCCAGGCCAATTAGAGAGAATCTGAAAAGTCATCCCCTGGGCATGTGGGGAATGTCTGTCCAGTCAGTGTGGGGGATGTGGTGGTCACTGGCAGTTTGGCTAAATGATTTATGTTCCCCAGTTCCATCAGCAATTGAGAAGGTCTAGTCTACTGTCTATAGTGCATAAACAACACAAGAGAATAAACAGCATGGACCCAGGGAGATGGATTTCTGCCTTATCATCGGATATGTAACGACACCCATTCTGTTATTCCTATGGAAAACATGAATGCAGAGCATTGGTGTTTACTAAGTGAGCACAAAAGAATCAATAGAAACCCACCTGGAACAGCACTACCCCATTATACCAACACTATTCACCATTATACCATCACTATACCCCATTATACCAACACTATACCCCATTATACCAACACTATACCCCATTATACCAACACTATACCCCATTATACCAACACTATTCACCATTACACCAACACTATTCACTATTATACCAACACTATATATTATTATAAAACACTATACCCCTTATACTGCATTACAACACACTATACCTTATTATACCAACACTATTCACCATTGTACCAACACTTTATATTATTATAGCACACTATACCCCTTATACCAACATTATACACCATTCTACCAAAACTATTTTACTTTATCGCACTATACCTTATTATATCATACTATACCACATTATACCAACACTATACCACATTATAATCATACTATACCCCATCTGTCTACATGATACCCATTATATTAAACAATACCCCATTTAACCACACCATACCATATTATATCACAGTACTAAACCCCTTATACCACATTATACAACTTTATATCACACTATAACCCATTTTACCATAATATACCCTATTATATTACACTATACCACACTATTCCCCATTGTAGCACACAATACCACATTATTTCACACTATAACCCATTTTACACACTATACCTCATTATACCAACACTACTCACCATTGTACCAACATTGTTCACCATTATACCAACACTATATATTATTATAGCACACTATACCCCTTATACCGCATTACAACACACTATACCTCATTATACCAACACTACTCACCATTGTACCAACAATTGATTGCAGTCCAATTGTATATAACCTGGCTGGTTGTATTGATTGCAGTCCGATTGTATATAACCTGGCTGGTTGTATTGATTGCAGTCCAATTGTATATAACCGACGGTTGATAGCTTTGCCTGAGCCTTATCTAATCACAACTGAGCGCCATAGAGAAAAAAAAACACAGATGATCCAGAAAGGGGCGGGAAAACAGAGCAAAACAGTACGGAAAAGATGAACACAGGTGGTCGTGCAGCAACACACCATAAGAATACGTGGCTGCTTAATATAGGTCATATGATGTTTGAAATAAGACAAAATTAAAGTTTTAACAGTGTACTATAAAACCAATTAAGATGGGGACAAAACAAAAATTTTGCACAGCACCAACACAAAAAAAATAAGAATCGGGCAATTTTCATTGACTTAGTAATAACCTTTTGCCCAGATCGGACGTTCAGAAATTACGCCGTGTGCGGCCTCACATCGTGGACCGAACGTTCAAACTCCCAGCAGCTCGCTAGTGTAACGTTGGATTTGGGCCAAAATTGTCTGTGTGTACCTTAGCCTATATGTCCGTCCTTGCAATCTCACAGTCTTCCATTACTGACCAGCTCCTTACACTTTCTCATTTACACACGAACTATTAACTCCTTCAACCTGTTTGCCTGCAAGCTAAGTAATCTAAGTCTCCTACTCCTTAGCCATATTAAATTCACACTTCTCAGGACAATACAGATACATTCTCTTAACCTACATATCTTCTTAAAATAAATTGATATTCTATGGTCTACGTAAGCTGCCATTTCAAGTCTGTCTGCAATGACCTTTCTTTCTAGGGTAAAACCTGGGCAATGTAACCAGTTACTGACTGCCCTACTGCCCCGCCATAGTAGACCTGTACCCAAAAAATCTTATATTAATTGTCTCAGGCTGGATAATGATTTATTTGATTATGTTTTGTTTCTTTTTTTTTTTTTTTTTTTTTAATGATGACCCGATCATTATTTAATGGAATGACATCTAAAAGTAATACTACCTTCCATTAAAAATTGCAACTAAATCAAAAATCACCAATGAACCAGATATATTATTTATTTATTTGATTATGTTTTTTTTCTTTTTTTTTTTTTTAATGATGACCCGATCATTTGATTTAATGGAATGAATCTAAAGTATTACATACCTTCCATTAAAATTTGCAACTAATAATCAAAAATCATCCAATGAACAGATAATTAATTAAATCATATTTATAAAATCCAGCTTTGCATTTAAGTTGAACCTATTTGGACCGGCCCTTTACAAACAAATCCAAGTTTTCCATGTGGCCCCTTGAAATTGAATTGCCCACCTTTGTTCTAGGGTGTACCACTTCCTTGAAAAACCCTGAACTATAATATTTACCTCATTGACTGTTGGGTGGGTCATACATGCTCAGATCTCTCTACGAAGCAACTGACTGACCCAGGGGACCGCTCAAGGGGCAGGACAATTAGACACTATTAGGACTCCATCACACAGGAAGTCGGTGCTTCAAATACAGGATAATTGCTGGATTGGGGTTAGTGGATGAGAAAAATACTCTTTCTTTTTCTTGAAAGCAATGTATTTGTGCTGAACTTACTATAATCAGGGAATAGAGTTTTAAAGATATACAAATTATAAATCATAAAAATGTATTTGGGTAAGTCAAGCCAATGGGCTTTGCGGATACTTGACCTATTGTATGGGACTGATTGTACTTGAAGAAATCAATTCTATATTCCAGTGTCTCAGCAGTTGTTTGCAAAATGTTTTACTTGGTAAACATAAACCATATCCTCAATGTTTCTAGGGACCTCTCAATGGTCCCTAACTCTTTACAGTAGTTTAAGCATGCTCCATAGAGAAATTTCATTACTCCACATATTAGCAGAGTTTTTAATACCCTTTCAGTGCCAGCAGATTCTCATTTTATCTCCGTTACAAAGCAAAAATGCACAATGGTGATTTTTAACCATTTCGGGCCACCAGTTTCTATTTTGTGTGTGGGGGAGTTTTAACCCTATTGAAGCTGCTGATTGGAGCCTGGATCGCAAAGATTGGGCTTGTTGTACTACTAACTGGATTCAGAATAATTATTACAGTTACACCAAGAATTACTTGCATATTCTCTTTAGTGCATGAGATATTTTGACAACACTATTACTAAATAAATTTGAAGGACATTATACCCTAAGTAACACCCCCCCCATACCTGATAGTAGCCAGGTGTTAATTAAATCCCTATGTCCATCTCTCAAGGTCTGTAATGAGCTGTCAACGTCTGCTTCGTCTAGCCACTCCCACTTCTGGGACTGTTTCCAGACTGGCTAATACTACTTGCAAAGTATATCTTACCAATTGGCCATGGTAAGTCGCGTAAGCGGAAAACACCATGTGAAGGACTTTATGGAGATCTAGAGAACCCAGGAATGAGGGGGGTTACTTTGAATATATTGTATTAGAATTGAATATTTATAATTGGAATTATAGATGATATAATTCATCCTGACAGATCACTAAATACACAGATATAACCCTTTTTAAGTAGCCTGTTGCTAACTTTAAATTGGTAATGATCACAGATACTATTGTGAAGATTTCCTCTAAATGAGACAGATAATGTGCAGTATATATAATAATTTAGTAAATAAATAGACTCTATCAGAGAGACTGAGCATTTGTCCACAGAATAGATGGTGTGACTGCAGTGTAGCTCCAACCTTTCCATTCATTATCGCTGTCTTAGAAAGATCAATTTTCTACTGAAAGACCACAGCCAAATGTTAGGGTCTAAAAGTGAATCAAGCCATTCATAATTGAACATTTCATCTGCTCCCTGCAGTAGGCACACAACAAACTGCACATTTCTATATTTTTCAAAAAGCTAAAGAAATCGCCTGCCAAGGTTTGTACACTTAGTTCAGTGTTTAGTTGAAAGTTTTCCCACTGAAATATAAACACACCCTCAGATGCACACAATCTGAAAATTCCTAAAATTCTGAAAAGTAGAAATGCACCTTTGCACCTTATGGCTATAAATACGTCAGGTTTTGCAACTAAACAAATTATAATCCAAGGGAATATACATTAAACTGGTTAATCTTAATAATTCCAAATCGATTATATATCAATAAGAAAACCAACGCAAAGCCAAAGATTGCAGCAGGTTTATTTACAGTACAGCAATTGATTTTCTGTAACAACTATGGAGCAACTGTATCCCAATAATCTGTAAGATCAAAAACACAGTGTGGAGCATTTGATGCAGATGATGGACTTCAAGATATGTGATGCTATAACAGAAAAAAAATTCTTACACAGAATGTATAGTTTATTCCAGGAGTACTCAGCAAGATTTACAACAAGTGTTTACTTTATCACAACACTCTCATATGGTAAGCACAGAATTCGGATAGCTTTTCAGGCGGATAGCATGCGTAGAATATTAGCGTGCATTTTTAAACATATTAAACGGAATTGCAAATGGATCACATAAATGGGAATGCAAAAATCTGTGTTGCTCTTTCTGAGGAACACTATGTTTAAGGCAAAGCCATTACTATCCGCAGTGTTTCAGAGGTAATGATCAGTTTGGAGTATAATGATTTACTAAGAAATTTTGTGAGCACAGGACCCTTTTAAGTTTTTACAAATTAAAACCAGCTCAACTTAAGAGGAAAAAAACCCAGACCCATAGATGCTTCTATTGTATATCTACAATACTATTTGTATTCTATTGTTATCTACCGTACATTCCTGAAGATTTATTTAAATTGTTTCTAAATGGAAAACTGAATTAAACAAGTGTGTTTCTTTTGTAATCAACTCCTTTCATTTCTAGATGCTACTACAAAACAGAGTTGGACCCTTGGGAAAAGTTCCATAAATCAAAATACAGAACCATTATGGGAGAGGCCCAGTACAAATATGGAAATTACCTTAATAGGCCGATAATTGCTCCTATTCTTGTAAATTGATTAAGATTTCTTGTTCTCTTATCATTTCAAAATAATCACTGGTGCCCTATCCTTATCCATGTACTGATGGGTGGTGTTTTCTCCTATACTTTAAAAGATGCTGAGTTATCACTTTGTTATTCCACATAAACACTTTCTCTACATTCCCCCAGACCAGACTCTGATACAGGTGCCCAGTGCCAGGTCGCCAAGGCAACATCCTCTTTAGGTCTACAGACAAAAGGTCTTACGGGTCTTTTTTTTTCTTGTTCTTTGTGCAGGCAATATCATTCTACAGGGTCTCAATAACTCAAAGACCCAGTTTGGTCACCATCTTCTGGTTATACCATTATACAATGTATTTATTACTATCTGTTGTCATGATGCAATAATACATCTATCTACATTCTGCTTAATAATTGTGTAGTGACAGAAAATTGGTGGATAGTCAGAATAGTTGTGGATAACCGGGATTGCATTAGTGAGATGTAATGTGGGTTCGAATAGAACCCTGTTTCGAATCGAATCTGAGGGTTTCAAAGTCCCAACGAAACTTAGGAACCCGATTTTGGAATTTTTCGATTTTTATCGAAAATCGAAAGTAGTAATTACCGAAAATCGAAAGTAGACATTTTCGAAAATTGAAGCTCGAACTTTCCAAAAATTTCGAAACAGAACAAAACTCAGTTTTCGAACATCTCAGTCATTAGATAATCGTGGATATTCTGGATAGTAGTAAATGGCCCAGATAGTAGTGGTCCATAGATGGTAGTGGATGGTCTAGATATAGTGCATGGTCTAGATGTATGGATAGTCATGGACTTGGGATTGAGTCAGATAGAAAGGTAAATGCTGGATCCCCTTTCTCCTTAGCATATTTGAAGTAAAATAATTTCCTTCCCTTATTTCATGCCCTTAAGGAACATCCCTACCATCTAGGAGGCCTTTACAGCATTCAAATCTCAAATGCAGATCCAGAGGACAGCTGTAGACTGTTCTCCACTTTATTAAGCCATCACTACACTCAACGTAGGCCTCTATTGTAAAGCACATTCCCTGATGTCACCAAGGTTATACTTTTTTAAAAAGGCTACCATGGAAACAAGAAATTACCCAGAAGTCCTCTCCTCCTCTTATGTCTTAATAATGAATAGCTGTTCGCTGTCTATTTACCACTAAAGGAATAAACTGCGCTATAACGCATAGAAAAATGAACAGTAAAGAGTGGGGCATGCTGGGACTAAACAGCCAGTAGAAGGATTTCCAAGGATCCTTTCTACAGAAGGCCACTCGCATAGAGGTATTTTTCTCTATTAGCTTTTTACTATCTATAAACAAATCCAACTTCTAGTAACAAGTCTACAAATTTATCCCACAGAAAGACAGACTATAGACAAAAAACATTTCTGCTCCATAATGACACACCTACTGCGGAGTCAAACAACCAATGGACCAGTCTATGAACCTACTTCAAATTAACCACCAGTTCATCCTACCATACAGACCCCTCTGCTGTTGTCACTGCAACCCATCTACCACACGAGGTTAGCTAAATCCACACATTTTGGCCTCCCTGTGCAACTCCCACCACGGCAATAACAATATGATCTCCAATCATCCGAGCATCATTCCTTCACCTCTACCAACTACAACTTTCAACTGGAGAACCTCGATCACTAAGAGGCTTTCCAATAGGACACCTTCTGCAGGAAATTGCAGGAAAGCAACATTAGGTGTACTTGCCTTTAAAAAGACCCATTGTCAACCCTATTGCCCGTAATAATAAGAATATCTATATTTATCCTACTCGGCACTGGCTAGTCATGTGCTATTTATACCAGGAAGGAAACTACAGCTGTGATGTCATGAGGAGCACAGACCGGTGGTAACATTTCAAAACATTATCTTGCTATAATGATAATTCTAGGAGACAAATGACATTCCCCCCAGCCTTCATAAGGACAACCAACCCGATGAACCTAATTCAATGGCTGAGATCCACATCCGGGTAGTAAAAACATGTCCACAAACATGTCTGTTTTGTGGACATGGCAAATAAACAATAAAACCCTGGGCCAGCCAATTAGAGAGAATCTGAAGTCATCCCCTGGCATGTGGGGAATGTCTGTCCAGTCAGTGTGGGGGATGTGGTGGTCCTGGCAGTTTTGGCTAAATGATTTATGTTCCCCAGTTCCATCAGCATTGAGAAGCAAGTCTACTGTCTATAGTGCATAAACAACACAAGAGAAATAAACGGCATGACCCAGGGAAGATGGATTTCTCTCGCCTTATCATCGATATGTAACCGACACCCTTCTCTGTTATTCCTAGGGAAACAGAATGCAGAGCATTGTGTTCTAATGTGAGCAAAAAGCATCAATAGAAACCCACTGAACAGCACTACCCCATTATACCAACGCTATTCACCATTTACCAACACACAACATACAAAACACCCCATTATACCAACACTACCCTACACACCCCATTATACCAACACTACACCCATATACCAACACTACACCAGTTATCCAACCTATACCCCATATAACCAACACTATTCACCATTATAACCAACACTATATAATTATTAAAAACACTAAACCACTTATACCGCATTACACACCACTATACCCTTATTATACCAACACTATCACCATTGTTCCACACACTATTCACCAGTTGTACCAACATTATATATTATTAATAAACACTATACACACACCTTAACCCATTACAACACACTATACCTCTTATACCAACACTACTCACCATTAACCAACACTATTCACCATTATACCAACACTATATATTATTATAAAACACTATAACCCTTATAAACCGCTTCCAACTCACTATACTTCATTATACCAACACTACTCCCCATTTATACCAACACTACTCACCATTATACCACCTTTATAACCAACACTATATATATTATATATAAACACTATACCCCTTATACCGCATTACAACACACTATACCTTATTATACCAACACTACTCACCATTGTACCAACACTATATATTATTATAGCACACTATACCCCTTATACCGTATTATACCAACCACTTTTTCACAATTATACCAACACTATATATTATTATAAAACACTATACCCCTTATACCGCATTACAACACACTATACCTTATTATACCAACACTACTCACCATTGTACCAACACTATATATTTTATAGCACACTATACCCCTTATACCGTATTATACCAACCCTTTTCCACCATTTACCAACACTATATATTATAAAACCACTATAACCACCATACCCCTTATACCGCATTACAACACACTATACCTTGTTATCCACAACACTAAATTCACCATTGTACCACTGTATATTAATTATAGCACACATATACCTCTTATACCAACACTATTAAACCATATACAACACTATATATTATAATAAAAACACATAACCCCTTATCCCGCATTACAACACCCTATACCTTACTATACCCACACTATTCACATTTGTACCAACACTATATATTATTAAGCACACTATACCCCTATACCGCATTATACACACACTGTTCACCATTATGGCAACACTATACCCCATTACACCTTAAAACCACACTATACATTATATAGCACACTATACCCTTTATACCACATTACAACACACATATACCCCTTATACCAACACTATTCCTATTATACCAACACTATACATTATTATCACACTATACCCCTTATACCGCATTACAACACACTATACCTCATTATACCACACACTATCACCATTGTACCAACATTTTCAACCATTATACCACACTATTATTATTATAGCACACTATACCCCTAACCCGATTACAACACACTATACCTCATTATACCAACACTACTCACCATTGTACCAACACTATTATAGCACACTATACCCCTTATACCGCATTATAGCACACTATATCCCCATTATACCAACACTATTCACCATTACAACCACATTATTCACCATTATACCAACACTATACATTATTAAGCACACTATACCCCTTATCCACATTATAAGCACACTATACCCTGTTATACCACAGAACGCATTATAATTACACATATTACCATACCACACTACACCTTTTTATACCAACAGTATGCACCATTACAACACCACATTATAAGCACACCACCAAACTATACCTTATTATACCATCACTGTGCACCATTATACCACACTAAACCCCATTATACCAACATATACACCATTCTACACCAAAACTATTTTACTTTATCGCACTATAACCTTATTATATCATACTATACCACATTATACCAACACTATACCAATTATATATCATACTATACCCCACGTCTACATGATACCCATTATATTAAACAATACCCCGTTTAACCACACCATACCATATTATATCACAGTACTAAACCCCTTATACCACATTTACAAAACTTTATCACACTATAACCCATTTTACCATATACCCTATTTATCACACTAACAACACTATTCACCATTGTGCACACAATACCCACTTATTTCACACTATAACCCATTTACCACAATATACCCTATTATATCACACTATACCATAATATCACACTATAACCCATTTTACACACACTTACTACACTATACCTGTTATAGCACACTTATACTACATTATACTTACATTATTATCACACAATCCTGCACTGAGAACAGCATTAATCACAATACTACACCATTCCACACTATAGCACATCCAACCTCTATCTACAAATCTTTAATACAGTTTATTTCACATGTAACCAACTAATTGTTCCAAGCTAAACATAATATTATGTTTGTGAGCTACAAATGGTAGTACAGCGAGTTCCTATTCATTGACATAGCCGTAGTCCATTCTGTATGGTAAATCAGAGTCCGTTATGTCCACCTACTTGTAACCTACCAGATTATCAAGGCAATATGAGCAATCAAATCAATACTCGCTCTGTATTCAATCCCTTTCTTTCTTCCAGTTGATAAGGGCAACACAAGGTTTTCCATAACTCTCCCCAATATATTACACAGGTATAGAGCACACACTCAAATGGAGAAAACGTACATTTTTAGGCAATCTATTGGTCAATGCTCATCGTGTCATACAATACAGAGCGTTGTACCACGGTATCATTTGGTGGAAAACCGGATTTACCAAGACTTCATTTACTTCTCCATAAACAAACCTCTAAGTATCTGTCTTTTCAATATTAGGTAACTAAATCCCACAGGAACCCCCTCCAGCACTATCCCCCTCCATTATAAATCAAACAAACCAGGCCCATGGTCTCGGCATGCTGGCTAACTTCCCCTCCAGGCACTGAAAGCCATCGTTGGGGTATTCACTGTATGTGCAGATCCATAACTAATCATTCTTCCCATCCTAATGGTGACATTAAAGGATTCCTTTCAGCTTCTAGAATCTCTAACAGCAGAACAAGCCAATTTATTCGGACACCGTGCTCATTATGCGCAATGCCATGTGTATTCCACCATTGATACACAACACAAGCAGCCTAGTGCTACACCAATTTAAAGAGCATTGCACACCAACAATGGCCCCATGCAGACACATAGACTCTAGCACTAGTAGTTTATAAGTATTGTGCAACACGTGACATCCCAGAGGCAGATTGTGACATCACAGCCTGGAAAGGCACCACACACTTCCTATCATTCACCGCAGCCTATCTTCTGCTGCACATGGAATGATGGCTTCTTAGATAGAGACTCCCATAATGCTTTTATTTCCTTTCAATAACAGAGTTTCTCCAACACTGGAGATGGCCATCTCTGTTCACTATAAACCAACCCAAGATCAATAATAATTCACAGAAATGCATTATGGAGATTAAATAGGTTTAGTCGCCTAGATAACGGGATCATTCAGATTCAAGGGCAGATTCCATTCACAGCACAAAAGGTGTCAATGTCAATCATGGGTTGAAAGTCCCAGTCGCAAGGTCTAGTAGTCAGCCCTGGTTACTGTAGGACAATGCAGTTCTGTTAATGGAGCAGTAGAGCAGAAGACTTTCCATTATTTGCACTTTAAATTTTAGCACTAGGATAAACCAAGGCGGACCCCCCAACTTGGCATGACAACAGGACTCTGTGGTTATTTATATGAATCCCTGTTGTGTAGGCAATGGGTTGGGAGACACTGGTCTGCAAGAAGCATGTATTCCCATGTGCTTGTGTGGGTTTTCTTCTGCAACCCTAAAGACATTGGATGATCAATGATCAATTGATGATTGGATGATCAATTGTTGCCAATTCATGTTGATACGTCAGCTCCCCCAATCATCGGGCTTATGCATTATATGGAAACGGCCAATGAGCCATCACTATTAACCATGAAATCAGTCATGACAGTTACCACCAACCACTATCAGCCTCCCAAATCATTCCCACTACGGGGGGGGGGGGGGTGTGTGATGGGGCTAATCTATAATAATCTCCCATGTAAACCGCACCGATATCGCATGGGTGTACCCCCAGCTTTAGACTGTAAGCTCTTGGACAGCGCTGCTAGTCCATCTGCAGTAAAATTCCCACACCCACTTGACAGCTGAAGGCTACCAGGGGAATGCTGGTGTTGTAGTTTGTAGGGGGAAAAAAAGCAACAAATCTGGCAAGTAATCGGTCACGCCCACAACCAGATCACGATAATCTGTGAGATGGATAATCTGGGTGTATGGGCATTGAGACCAACCGCTCGCCCTGTGCCAACATGGCATCAACCTCTAGACCCCCCCCTATCATCACTGCTTATTAAGTCCAACCCAATTAGCAATGACGGACAGTTTCCTCCTGCAGCAACGTATTGGGGGGATATAAATAAATAGACATATGCATATAACACACACACATACATACACAATTTTACTGTCACTTACATCTGAAACATGACCTCATTGAGGAACACCCCACATCCACCAAAGAGACATATTCATCCCCCAGGGTCCCAGACCCCCTGAACGATCCCAAAGGTCTTGATCTGCAAGAGAGACAGGAAAGGGTTAAACCATCAGACCAACGCAGGGAATCTATTGGAATCTTTACATAGAAATAAACTACTTACCCAATCACCAGGGGACTGGACATAAATTCTCTAATACTGGAAGCAAAGATTTCCTTCTCCATGTTCCAGCAATGCGATAGGTAATCGAAATGAAAATATCCCTTTAGAGGAATAGGGAGATAAACAGTTAATCCTTTGGCAATCGCTGTCCATGAGGATCCATTTGGAAAGGAGAAAAAAAATTCCCAACAGGAGACTTGTAGGAAATCTTTAGGATCCCAATGCAAAATCCCTTCCTAAAACTGATACATTGTAACCAGGAATGATCCCAGACTCCCTCCCTCCCTGTCTCTGCAGAGGTGCTGGATCAGGGCTGCAGGGAGCAGCAGTAGCACAAGGGAGAGGCATCATCTGGAGACTGGGGGAGGAAAGGAAAGGACAGGAGGGTGGAGAGAGGGGCTTTGTGCAGGGGGAGACACACTGGAACCACCAGCACTGTAGCTCCACCCAGAGCACAAACTGGATATTATTTCCCCTTTATTTATTGATACTATCTATGAACATCACACTGCTACAATGTAACCCTTCGGCCTCCATACAAATGTGAATGGAATCACAAGGGCAGTGTGTGACCTTCAACTACAATTCCCAGAATGTCCTAAAAACCAAGTTTATACAACATGGAGGTCACACACAAATGCATCAGTGTCATGTCCCCAAGGGGTTAAAGCAGATCCAATAATATGACTATAATACACAGTGCCCCCTGCTGCTGTGGCTATGGGTAGAAACTCCAGATGCCAGTAAATCTATAAACTCCCTCCCCCCATGGCGGGTGAATTCCACTTTCTCCTTACCTGCCTGGAACACCCTTACTTAACTGCCTATTGAATGTACAAAGTGTGTCAGCAAGATAGAATCATTACTCCTGTAAACTTACCTTTTAGCCACATGGGCAACTACTAGTGGACTATAGCAGGTGTAAACCAGGGTTAATTTTCCCCCTATGGTACAGGATTGACTACAAACTGCAGGGCAGACAGCTCAAGCTGTCAAAGTGAGATAATGATCCAGGTCCTTGTAACCATCACAGACTAGCTCAAGGAAGAGGTGTAGTTCAGCCACAACCCTGAGATGTACAGCAGAGAATAAACATAAAATAACAGGGTAGACATAAATATAACCTGGCTACTTGATTGCAATCTGATTTTGTGTAATCTAGCTGCATTGATTGCAATTAGATTGTAAGCTCTTCTGGACAGGGCCTGATTTAATCTAAACATGTAATTGTAAGCGCTATAAGGTGTTGTCGCTATATAATATCCACAATTATAATAATAATAATCTGATTGTAGGTAACCAGGGTGCAATGATTTTAATCGGATTGTGCGTAACCTACTGTATTGATTGCAATCTATTGTATGTAACCTGGCTGCAATGATTTTAATCTGATTGCGTGTAATCTGGCTGCATTATTGCAATCTGATTGCATGTAACCGGGCAGCATTGATTGCAATCTGATTGTATGTCCTGGCTGCATGATTGCAATCTGATAGCATGTAACCTGGCTGCATTGATTGCAATCTGATTGCGTGTAACCTGGCTGCAATGATTGCAATTTGATAGCGTGTAACCTGGCTGCATTGATTGCAATCTGATGCTTGTAACCTAGCTGCATTGATTGCAATCTGATTGCGTTGTAACCTGGCTGTATTGATTGCAATCTGATTGCGTGTAGCCTGGCTACATTGATTGCAATCTGATTGCGTGTAACCTGGCAGCATTGATTGCAATCTGATTGTGTGTAACCTGGCTGCATTGATTGCAATCTGATTGCTTGTAACCTAGCTGCATTGATTGCAATCTGATTGCGTGTATCCTGGCTGTATTGATTGCAATCTGATTGTGTTAGCCTGGCTGCATTGATTGCATCTGATTGCGTGAACCTGGCAGCATGATTGCAATCTGTTTGTGTGTAACCTGGCTGCATTTATTGCAATCTGATTGTGTGTAATCTGTCTGCATTGATTGCAATCTGTTATGGTGTATGGCTGTATTGATTGCATTCTGATTGTGTGTAACCTGGCTGCATTGTTTGCAATATGATTGTGTGTAACCTGGCTGCATTGATTGCAATCTGATTGTGTGCAACCTGGCTGCATTGATTGCAGTCTGTTATGGTGTATGGCTGTATCGATTGCAATCTGATTGTGTGTATCCTGGCTGCATTGATTGCAATCTGATTGTGTGTAACCTGGCTGCATTGATTGCAATCTGTTATGGTGTATGGCTGTATTGATTGCAATCTGATTGTGTGTAACCTGGCTGCATTGATTGCAATCTGATTGTGTGTAACCTGGCTGGCTGCATTGATTGCAATCTGATTGTGTGTAACTTGGCTGCATTGATTGCAATCTGTTATGGTGTATGGCTGTATTGATTGCAATCTGATTGTGTGTAACCTGGCTGCATTAATTGCAATCTGTTTGGGTTAACCTGGCTGTTTGTATTGATTGCAATCTGATTGTATATAACCTGGCTGGTTGTATTGATTGCAGTCTGATTGTGTATAACCTGGCTGGTTGTATTTTGCAATCTGTTTTGTATATAACCTGGCTGGTTTGTATTGATTGCAGTCTTATTGTGTATACCTGGCTGGTTGTATTGATTGCAGTCTGATTGTGTATAACCTGGCTGGTTGTATTGATTGCAGTCTGATTGTGTATAACCTGGCTGGTTGTATTGATTGCAGTCTGATTGTGTATAACCTGGCTGGTTGTATTGATTGCAGTCTGATTGTGTATAACCTGGCTGGTTGTATTGACTGCAATCCGTTTGTATATAACCTGGCTGGTTGTATTGGTTGCAGTCCGATTGAATATAACCTGGCTGGTTGTATTGATTGCAGTCCAATTGTATATAACCTGGCTGGTTGTATTGATTGCAGTCCGATTGTATATAACCTGGCTGGTTGTATTGATTGCAGTCCAATTGTATATAACCTGGCTGGTTGTATTGATTGCAGTCCGATTGTATATAACCTGGCTGGTTGTATTGATTGCAGTCCAATTGTATATAACCTGGCTGGTTGTATTGATTGTAGTCCGATTGTATATAACCTGGCTGGTTGTATTGATTGCAATCCGATTGTATATAACCTGGCTGGTTGTATTGATTGCAATCCGATTGTATATCTGTATATAACCTGGCTGGTTGTATTGATTGCAATCTGATTGTATATAACCTGGCTGGTTGTATTGATTGCAATCTGATTGTATATATCCTGGCTGGTTGTATTGATTGCAATCTGATTGCATATAACCTGGCTGGTTGTATTGATTGCAATATGATTGTATATAACCTGGCTGGTTGTATTGATTGCAATCTGATTGTACCAGAAGAGGTCGGCTCCAGCAATACCATTTTTTTTCTATTACCCATGCATAGATACCTACATCGGTCCAAATATTCAGACCTGAACATGAAACCACACTTACTGGCTCAGGCTATACACTACCTAAACCGCAAACCTGCCACCCCCTCCTCTTATACAACTTGAAAGTGACATGGGACCTTTCCACAGACAAACACTTAAACTGTCCCTCAGCCACCCGAACCCAACCTGAAACTGGGTCATGGTCCCCATGCTTGACTCGTACTCCATGTTTGTGGCCTTACTAACCCTCCTAAAAGCCAAACAGACCAAAGGTTTTGAGAATTGTAATTTTGCCAAAATGTACATTAAAACCCCAGCAATGTATTAACAGGGAAATAGATTTGTAAAGCCTTGTTAGCCCCTAAGGGACCTTTCCCCTATTATGTCTCATGGAAACCAGACCAGATTGTCGTGATGTCATCGAACTCCAATAAAGTGACTACTGCATTCCCCATTATTAATCCGGACTTGGCTTACACTAAATGGGCACATTTTAAAGTTTAAAGCATTATCTATGTCCTCGGCAAACACGGGCAGCTGGCTAATCATCTTAATTATGACGTAATAGTGTGCCTTTATTCAGTCTATAGTATATTATGTCAGCGTGTAACATAGATGGCTGCCATTTTACTTGATAGGGATTTTATGAAAAATGTTAGCTAACCCTTTATTTTAAAGTATTCGTCCCAACTTGTTTTTTGTTTTATTTTCGATAAAATATTAAAACCTCGGAAGGTATGGATGGTCGGAACCCTACAAGTATCGTTCGCTAACCCTCGAATGAACCTTTGATTTCGGAAACCCTCGAAAGTGTCGTTCGTTTTGGTAAACCCTCAATGTATGGATCGTTTTCGCTAACCCAAGCAAGATCGTTTTCGGTTTTGATAATCCCAGAACGTATCGTTTCGTTTTCGCTTAACCCAAGAAAGTATGTTGCGTTTGGATAATCCCAGAAAGTATCCGTTCGTTGTTAGATAATCCATAGAAGTATCGTTCGTTTTTGATAATCCTAGAAATGATCGTTCGTTTTCGATAATCCTAGTAAGTATCGTTCGCTTCGATAATCCTGAAAGTATTGTTCGTATTCGATAATCCTAAGGAAGTATCGTCGTTTTTGATAACCTAGAAAGTATCGTTTCGTTTTCACTGATCCTAGAAAGTATCGTTCCGTTTTCCAATGACCTGAAAGTAATCGTTCCGTTTCGATAATTCCTAGAAAGTATCGTTCGTTTTGGATAACCCTAGAAAGTATCGTTCGTTTCCGTATAATCCCTAGCGAGAAAGTATCGTTCGTTTTTGATAATCCTAGAAAGTATCGTTCGTTTTCAATGACTAGAAAGTATCGTTCGTTTTCAATGATCCTAGAAAGTTATCGTTCGTTTCGATAATCCTAGAAAGTATCGTTCGTTTCCGATAATCCTAGAAGTATCGTTCGTTTTCGATAATCCCCGAAAGTATAGTTCGATTTTCGATAATCCTGAAGTACGTTCGTTTCGCTAACCCTAGATAAGAATAATTGTTCGTTTTCGATAATCCAGAAAGTATCGTTTGTTTTTTGATATCCTAGAAAGTAGGATTAGATGGGACATGTTCCCGGACATTTCCCAGGTGCCACAGCCATTTTCAGTACCATTGTTTTAGTTTAGCTTAAATCATCCAGACTTTTCGAAAACTTGATGAAGTTCGGCCATCTCTACTCAACAACCAGCAGGGTTAAATGACATAGTCCCAAGGTAAATGGACAAGTTAAACCTATAACCATCTATAAGACCAAGCACCTCCATTAGGATGTTCGCTGTTTTATGTAAATGTCCCCGCCGCTCCTTCATTACAAATGATACCACTGCGAGCTAAAAGTTGTATTAATAATGCGCCCTGCCCTCTCAGGCGTGTATGTTAACTCAATCCTTGACAACTCTAATTTAAGAGGATTCCGTGTATCATTATTTTCACCACCTTCTAATAAATTATTCAGCTCCAGTTTTTGCATCTAATTACTGCATGCCAAATGGTGAAAGGAGATAAAATGTGGTCGCATTGCCTAATGGGAAATACAGAACAGAAAAGAATTTACACAGTACACCTATATATATAGAATTATCTCCATTATATATAGATTATTCTCCATTTTCCCTTAATTATCTCTAGGGGAAAATATCTACAGGTGTAAACAGGTTCCTATAAAACAACATGAGAAATAACTTATATTGACCAAGGGCCTTATTCTAAGCACACAAATAGATAAACTCAACTACTAAAATAATTCTATAAAGGTATAAAAAAAAAAAAAGTGTGGGGGGGATTACCCAGAATCGCCGATTCACAGGGCTTATTTGCATAATAAGCAGAATTGGGAATTTATAGAGCCGGGTCCACTCAATTTACTGCAACTAAAATTTTTGTAGCTGTTTTTATTAACCCTCCACGAACTAGTTACTCAAGTATATTTCAGTATCAGTTCCTTATATCCTTCACCCGATTTCACAGGGATAACAGCTGACCTCTTTACTAGATAGAATGTACAGGCCACATATAATAATGGCTCCGATGGAATGCTCTTGGGAGTTAAGTTAGAATAACATGGATTTGTTTGGCTGGGCCCCTAATTGGCTCACATTATTAAATTCACTCCCCATTTTATTAACACATAGCACTAAATGACACTAGCACTTATTTTGTTGTTTTTTTTGTTTTGTTTGTTCACGTTTGTGGCGGGATTGCCTGGGTCCTTTTTTAGGACCTTCATGCTGATCCCATTTGAACCCCCCCTGGAAGCTTCTGGTGGCAGCGGGAGCAGAAAGGGAGGTAAGTATGTGGTTCCTGACGCCTACCGCCGAAGGGACCAATGTAGCTCCCCCTAGCCCTACGGCTTAACAGACTATGGGCATAAGGGGAAGCAGATGGATCCCGATCCACTGCACATTTGCTGAACTGTGAAATATCACTGAAACACGTTCCGCGAGCTTTCGATAAATAAAAAAATGAATAACATGGATTTGTAATGTAACTGACCAGTATTTTAGAGAAGTAATGCAGAGAATACTGTATATACTGAGTATAAACCGAGTTTTCAGGCTGAAAAATCAGCCTGAAAACTCGGACTTGGTTTACTCGAGTCAGTACTTACCTGATGAGCGGCAGCCGCACGATCTTTCTGTGTACTGGCGCGCCGGCCTGACGTCACTGCCCGGTGCCAGTACTCAGAAAGATTCGCGCGGCTGCCGGAATGCTCAGGATCCGCACCGTACCTGCCAGGAAGCCTTGATGGAGGAGAGCCCACAGGGAGAAGAGACCACAGGGAGAAGAGACCACAGGTACAAACTGGGTGGGAGGGTTGAGGGGGGCATTCAGATGTTTGGGAAGAACTACAACTCCAGCATGCTTTATTAGCTGGGAGTTGCAGTTTCCAAACATCTTGATGCCAGTGAGGGTGGCATTCAAGATGTTTGGAACTACAACTCCCAGCTAATAAAGCATGCTGGGAGTTGTAGTTTCAAACATCATCTCTTTTACTTCTCTAAAATACTGTCAGTTACATTACAAATCCATGTTATTCATTTTTTTTATACTCGAGTCAACAACTTTTATTAGGATTTTTAGCTGAAATTGGGTACCTCGGTTTATACTCTGGTCGTTTATCACTCTAGTATATACGGTATATATGAGTTGGTGTAGTTCAGAGGCACCATACAGGGTAATTGGGTTCTGTCTATATTTCCATTGGAAGCCCTAATGAAATGCTATACCTAGTTCATTTTCAGGGACGATAATTATTTATTTTGCAACCCACAGAAAACTTTCTAGCTCCCAGGCACAATTCTCTCTGTACTTGTACCATCTTATCAATAAGAAACACTATTGACAAAAAAACAGTGATGCAATTAGCAAGTCGGTGTATGTAAAGGAACACCAATCAGGACTTCCCCATACGATGTATGAAGCTTTTTCAGGTATACCCAACCCTCCCCCATCTGCGGGATTCTCCCTCATTCTGGGGTGGTCTCCCGTGTGCTCCCGCATGGCCACCCTGAATCCCGTGACGGAGAGGACATCTTAAAAACATCTTATCAAGGGGCAACTGTGGTTTCTGAAAAGTTAGCGTTATATAAAAGCCTGCAGTCTTTCCGTTACAATGAAGTCTGAGCATGCTCACTTAAAATAAAAATTTAATGCTGGGAAAGACTGAAGTACAGCACAGACGTGACAACGTTTACAGTCGATGGGGGCTGTAATGTAGGCAGAGTTTTGGACACATGGCACAAGCTGGTGAAAGCAGGAAGTTTTATTGTATATAAGCAATATAACATCCTGCAGTTTTACAAAGGTATGTGATCCGGGTATATTTGAAAGGTATGAAGGAATGAACTATTCTTTATCATGACTGTTGAGCTCCCAGTTACCTTTAACATAATGGAATGGGAACAATTGCACTCTGCCATACACACTAGTCCATATATGGAGAGACATTGATGAAAACGGTGTTATACGCCAGAGCTGGACAAATCAAAGGACCCAGGAAGCCAATCGCCCCAGGAATGTATTCCAGCTGACTTATTTTTTAAAGGGCGATAAAAAGAAAGAAAGAAAGTTTGTGCCTGACCACACTAGGTCAGAAAATATTTGTGAAAACCTGACATAAACCCGGTTTTTATAAACATTCAGCTGGAGACTTAAGGTCTGGTGGTTTTCCGATCGTCTTTTTCATCGCTAAAACTTCAAAAAAACCCATCGGAGAGAGCCAATAGAACTGTTCCCCTGCGCGGTCGATCTTCGTAGATATCAAATTAAAATCTGGAAAGATGGATTCTGGAAGATGGGGTTGTAGTAGAAAATTTTT
The DNA here is from genome assembly GCA_019447015.1 of Hymenochirus boettgeri. Lineage (NCBI taxonomy): Eukaryota > Metazoa > Chordata > Amphibia > Anura > Pipidae > Hymenochirus > Hymenochirus boettgeri. Next base: position 16,804,788 of record CM033473.1, on the reverse strand, counting down.
CCAACTTGCAAACTTCAGACTGCTGTGTACACACAAGCCGAATTTTGGGCCAATAAAAGGTTATTTTACGATTTTCCGAAATCTGACCAGACATGATGGAAAATGTACAGTTGATTGTTCAGTCCTTGACAAAAAGACCGGACGTGTGGCTACCAGTTTGTGGGGACAAAATATTGTCACCTTGTATACCTAGCCAAGGCTGTGTACATGGGGTCCAATTTTCGTCATGATAAACACCGCAACCAAAAATTTTGGTTGATTTATAGGTGGCAATTTTCACCTGTCAAAGTAACGACCAGTGTACACCCAGTCTATTGGGCTGTGGAGCAAATGATTTACCTGGAAATACATTCATTATTGACTTATAATCTACATATCCATTGGTAATTATTGGGTGACTGTGTGCCTGAAAATGATCTGTGTTTGATTGGATAAAACCCATCGACCCAACACTACCCCAGTGCATTCGGGTGTGTCACATGCAAGAAGCATTTCTGGGTGCCGTTGCAATAGGGATGGTTCCTTCATGCAGTAAACACATTAAAACCTTTATTTAAATGGAACGTAACTTTGTAATGTCATTTACCATCTCTCCCAGTAAACGAAAGCTCCCACATTAAATTGCAAGTTCACAAAATGACTCCGTCCCTTTTCATTGTTTTAAGTGTGCTTCATAAAACAAAAGCAACAAATCAATAGACAAGGTGGGGCGGACCTGAATCACACCGTCCCTTTAAGAAGAATGCAGAGAAATTATCTGTTTTCTGCCACATACTGTAAGGGGGATCTAGCTACACTAAATGCATAGAAAGCTGGGATTATGAAGGGTAAATTAAATGAATAACTCTCTAGAGATAAGGGTGTAGACTTCACCCCCCTCATTTCCCTTAACAAACCCACTGGCAATGCAATTGAGTAGACAAATAATTATATTTTATAATATTGTACAACCTGCTACATGGGGGGATTGGGGACCAATCATAGCCCCATTAACGTGACAATCTATCAATACAGTAAACAGTCCAATCACCTTCTCATATTGGACATTCTCAACCTTGAATGTATATGTCCGTGATGGTAGATTATGACGGCAGCCACACACAGTACATTTTATGGACAATACCACACAGTATCGTATTATACAACCATCAACGTGAAATACGGATGCCAGTCGTAAAACCAACCACATTGTAAAGGTTCGGTGGTATCGCTATTTTGTGATATCATTTCTTATAAATAAAGCTAAAGCACAGAGAGATACAAAGTAGCCAGTTGGAGGGTACACAACGTATCTAAGGTATGTACATGGGAATGTGTTTTTTTTTAATTACCCTTACTGGAAAACTTAATTCTTCCCAAACTATCACGTACCTTTTTTTTGTTATCTGTCCCCATTTCTTTAGATATCAGTCTTAATTTCTACATTTCAGCTATCAATCAAGTGCATGTTTATGTAATAGTTTGTGTGTAGCTATGTGGACTGTTGTTCCGTGAACTGAATGTTGGGAATTTTCCTCTCCCAGTGCTGCCTTATAGGATTTGCTGAGCATGCTTACCGCCACAGAGGTCACGATAGTCAGGAAGTGGGCTGGGGGACTGAACCTGAGCAAAACAAGTACTGGATTGAAGTCATGCAGCAACACAAACACATAGAATAAGTGCTGCTTACATATATTCATTTATAGTTTGAAATAAGGCAAAGTAATTTTATCAGTGTACTAATTTTAGGATGGGTACACACAAGCAGATTTTTCAGCCCAACCAAAAAAAATAAGAAATCGGTGGCAATTTCATTGATGATGTAAATAACCTGTTTGCCCAGATCGGACGTGTCAGAAAATTACTGCCGGTGTGCGGCCTCACGATCGTGGACCGAACTGTTGCAAACTGTCAGCAGCTCGCTAGTGGTAAACGGTTGGTTGGGCCATAAAATTGTTCTGTGTGTACCTAGCCTATATGTCTCGTCCTGGCAATCTCACAGTCTTCCATTACTGACCAGCTTTAACTTTGCATGGACATCAAGAACTAGTTACTCCTTCACCTGTTTGCCTGCAAGAAGTAATCCGAGCTCCTACTCCTTAGCATATTAAATTCACACTTTCAGGCAATACAATACATTGCTGCGTAACCTACATATCTAACTTAAAAATAAATTGATATTCTATGGTCTACGTAGCTGCCTTTCAAGTTCTGGCATGACCTTTCTTTCTAGGGTAGACCTGGGCAATGTAAGGCCAGTGAACTGCCCTGACTGGCCCCCCATAGTAGACACTGTACCCAAAAAATCTTATATTAATTGTCTCAGGCGGATAATGTGATTTATTTGATTATGTTTTTTTCTTTTTTTTTTTTTTTTAATGATGACCCGATCAATTGATTTAATGAATGAATCTAAAGTATTAATAACCTTCCATTAAAAATTGCAACTAATAATCAAAAACATCCAATGAACCAGATATATTATTTGATTTATTTGATTATGTTTTTTTCTTTTTTTTTTTTTTTAATGATGACCCGATCAATTGATTTAATGGAATGAATCTAAAGTATTACATACTTCCATTAAAAATTGCAACTAATAATCAAAAATCATCCAATGAACCAGATATATTAATTAAATCTATTATAAAATCCAGCTTTGCATTTAAGTTGAACCTATTTGACCGGCCCTTTACACAAATCCAAGTTTCATGTGCCCCTTGTAAAATTGAATTGCCCACCTTTGTTCTAGGGGTTACCACTTCCTGAAATACCCTGACTATAATATTTACCTCATTGACTGTTGGGTGGGTCAGACATGCTCAGATCTCTACGAAGCAACTGACGACCCAGGGGACCGAGTCAAGGGGCAGGACAATATGACACCTTAGGAGCTCCCATCACACAGGAAGTCGGTGCTTCAAATACAGGATAATTGCTGGATTGGGGTTAGGTTAGTGAATAGAGAAAATACTCTTTCTTTTCTTGAAAGCAAATGTATTTGTGCTGAACTTAACCTATAATCAGGGAATAGAGTTTTAAAGATATACAAATTATAAATCATAAAAAATGTAGTTGGGTAAGTCAGAGCCAATGGGCTTTGCGGATACTTGACCATTTGTATGGGACTGATTGTACTTGAAGAATACAATTCTATATTCCTAGTGTCTCAGCAGTTGGTTTGGCAAAATGTTTTACTTGGTAACATAAACCATATCCTCAATGTTTAGGGACCTTATGATGGTCCCTAGACTCTTTACAAGTAGTTTAGAGCATGCTCCATAGAGAAATTTCATTACTCCACATATTAGCAGAGTTTTTAACCCTTTCAGTGCCAGCAGATTCTCATTTTATCTCCGTTTTAAAAAGCAAAAATGCACAATGGTGATTTTTAACCATTTCAGGCACCAGTTCTTATTTGTGTGTGTGGGGGAGTTTTAACCCTATGAGAGCTGCTGATTGGAGCCTGGAGCTAAAGATTTGGGCTTGTTGTACTACTAAACTGGATTCAGAATATTATTACAGTTACACCAAGAATTACTTGCATATTCTCTTTAGTGCATGAGATATTTTGACAACACTATTACTAAATAAATTTGAAGGACATTATACCCTAAGTAACACCCCCCCCATACCTGATAGTAGCCAGGGTGTTAATTAAATCCCTATGTCATCTCTCGGGTCTGTAAGAGCTGTCAACGTCTGCGCGTCTAGCCACTCCCCACTCTGGGACTGTTTCCAGACTGGCTAATACTACTTGCAAAGTATATCTTACCATTGGCCTGGTAAGTCCTGGAAGCGGGAAAACACCAGTGGAAGGACTTTATGGAGAGTATAGAGAACCCAGGAGAGGGGGGTTACTTTGAATATAATTGTATTAGAATTGAATATTTTATTGAATTATAGATGAATATAATTCATCCTGACAGATCACTAATATACACAAGATATACCCTTTTTAAGTACCTGTTCTAACTTTAAAATATGGTAATGATCACAGATACTATTGTGAAGATTTCCTCTAAATGAGACAGATAATGTGCAGTATATATAATAATTATAGTAAATAAAATAGACTCTATCAGAGAGACTGAGGCATTTGTCCACAGAATAGATGGTGGTGACTGCAGATGTAGCTCAACCTTTCCAGTCATTATCGCTGTCTATAGAAAGATCATTTTCTACTGAAAGGACCAAGCCAAATGTTAGGGTCTAAAAGTGAATCAAGCCATTCATAATGGACATTTATCTGCTCCCTGGCAGGAGGCCACAAACAACTGCACATTTCTATATTTATTCAAAAAGCTAAAGAAATGCCTGCCAAGGTTTGTACACTTAGTTCAGTGTTAGTTGAAAGTTTTCCACTGAAAATACAACACACCCTCAGATGCACACAATCTGAAAATTTCTAAAATTCTGATGAAAGTAGAAATGCACCTTGCACCTTATGGCTATTAAATACGTCAGGGTTATGCAAAATAAACAAATTATATACCAAGGGAATATACTATTAAACTGGTTAATCTTAATATTCAAATCAGATTATAATATCAATAAGAAAACACGCAAAAGCCAAAGATTGCAGCAGGTTTATTTACAGGTACAGCAATTGATTTTCTGTAACAACTATGGAGCAACGTTATCCCCAATAATCTGTAAAGATCAAAAAACAGTGTGGAGCATTTGATGCAGATGATGGACTTCAAGATATGTGATGCATAAACAGAAAAAAAATTCTTAAACAGAATGTATAGTTTATTCCAGGAGTACTCAGCAAGATTTACACAAGGGTTTACTTTTATCACAAACATCTCATATGGTAAGACAGAAGTCGGATAGTTTCAGCGCGGATAGCATGCGTAGAATATTAGCAGTGCATTTTTAAACATAAACTGAATTGCAAATGGATCACATAAAGGGAATGCAAAATCTGTGTTGCTCTTTCTGAGGAACACATGTTTAAGGCAAAAGCCATTACTTCCGCAGTTTCAGAGGTAATGATCAGTTGTGAGTATAATGATTTACTAAGAACATTTTTGTGAGCACAGGACCCTTTTAAAGTTTTTACAAATTAAAACCAGCTCAACTTTAAGAGGAAAAAAACACCAGAACCCATAGATGCTTCTATTGTATATCTACAATATCTATTGTATATCTATTGATATCTACGGTACATTCCTGAAGATTATTTAAATTGTTTCTAATATGGAAAACTGAATTAAACAAGGTGTGTTTCTTTGTAATCAACTCCTTTCATTTAGATGTTCTACTACAAAACAGAGTTGGACCCTTGGGAAAAGTTCCATAAATCAAAATACAGAACCATTATGGGAGAGGCCCAGTACAAATATGGAAATAACCTTAATTAGGCCGATAATTGCTCCTATTCTTGTAAATTGATTAAGATTTCTTGTTCTCTTATACATTTCAATAAATCACTGTGCCCTATCTTATACTGTACTGATGGGTGGGTATGTGTTCTCCTAATACTTTAAAAGATGCTGAGTTATCACTTTGTTATTCCACATAAACACTTTCTCTACATTCCCCCAGACCAGACTCTGATACAGGTGGCCCAGTGCCAGGTCGCCAAGGCAACATCCTCTTTAGGTCTACAGACAAAGGTATTACGGGTCTTTTTTTTTCTTGTTCTTTGTGCAGGCATATCATTCTACAGGGTCTCATAACTCAAAGACCCAGTTTGTCACCATCTTCTGGTTATACCATTATACAATGTATTTATTACTATCTGTTGTACATGATGCAATAATACATCTATCTACATTCTGCTTAATAAATTGTGTAGTGACAGAAAATTGGTGGTAGTCAGAATAGTTGTGGATAACCGAGGATGTGCATTAGTAGAGATGTAATGTGGGTTCGAATAGAACCCTGTTTCGAATCGAATCTGAGGGTTTCAAAGTCCCAACGAAACTTACGGAACCGGATTTTTGGAATTTTTCGATTTTTATCGAAAATCGAAAGTAGTAATTACCAAAATCGAAAGTAGACAATTTTCGAAAATTGAAGCTCGAACTTTCCAAAAATTTCGAAAACAGAACAAAACTCAGTTTCGAACATCTTAGTCATTAGATAATCGTGGATATTCTGGATAGTAGTAAATGGCCCAGATAGTAGTGGTCATAGATGGTAGTGGATGGTCATAGATAGTAGTGCATGGTCATAGATTGTAGGATAGTCATGGACTTGGGATGAGTCAGATTGAAAAGGTAAATGCTGGATCTCCCTTTCTCCTTAGATATTATTGAAGTAAAATAAATTCCTTCCCTTATTTCATGCCCTTAAGAACACCCTACCATCTAGAGGCCTTTACAGCATTCAAATCTCCAAATGCAGATCCGAGAGACAGCTGTAGACTGTTCTCCACTTTATTAAGCCATCACTACTACAACGTAGGCCTCTATTGTAAAGCACGATTCGCCTGATGTCACCAAGGTTATCGATTTTTAAAAAGGCTACCATGGAAACAAGAAATTACCCAGAAGTCTCTCCTCCTTATGTCTTAATAAATGAAAGCTGTTCGCTGTCTATTTACCACTAAAGGAATAAACTGCGCATAACGCATAGAAAATGAACAGTAAAGAGTGGGGCATGCTGGGACTAAACAGCCAGTAGGAGGATTTCCAAGGATCCTTTCTACAGAAGGCCACTCGCATAGAGGATTTTCTCTATGTAGCTTTTTACTATCTATAAACAAATCCAACTTCTAGTAACAAAGTCTACAAAGTTTATCCCACAGAACAGACAGACTATAGACAAAAACATTTTGCCTTCCTAATGATCACACCTACTGCGGAGTCAAAAAACCATGGACCAGTCTATGAACACTACTTCAAAACAACACCAGTTCATCCTACCATGACAGACCCCTCTGCGTTTGTCACTGCAACCCATCTACCACACGAGGTTGAGCTAAATCCACACATTTTGGCCTCCCTGTGCAACTCCACCACGGACAATAACAATATGATCTCCAATCATCCGAGCATCATTCCTTCACCTCTACCAACTACAACTTTCAACTGGAGAAACATCGATCCTAGAGGGCTTTCCAATAGGACACCTTCTGCAGGAATATTGCAGGAAAGCCAACATTAGGTGTACTGTGCCTTTAAAAAGACCCATTGTCAACCCTATTGCCCGTAATAATAAGAATATCTATTTATCCTACTCGGCACTGGCTAGTCATGTGCTATTTATACCAGGAAGGAAACTACAGCTGTGATGCTGAGGAGCACAGACCGGTGTAACATTTCAAAACATTATCTGCTATAATGATAATTCTAGGAGACAAATGACATTCCCCAACATTCATAAGGACAATCCAACCCGAGTGAACCTAATTCAATGGCTGAGATCCCATCCGGGTAGTAAAAACATGTCCACAAACATGTCTGGTTTGTGGACATGGCAAATAAGACAAATACCCTGGGCCAGCCAATTAGAGAGAATCTGAAAGTCATCCCGGCATTGGGGGAATGTCTGTCCAGTCAGTTGGGGGATGTGGTGGTCACTGGCAGTTTGGCTAAATGATTTATGTTCCCCAGTTCCATCAGCAATTGAGAAGGTCAAGTCTACTGTCTATAGTGCATAAACAACACAAGAGAATAAACGGCATGACCCAGGGAGATGGATTTCTGCCTTATCATCGGATTATGTAACGACACCCATTCTCTGTTATTCCTATGGAAAACAGAATGCAGAGCATTGGTGTATACTAAGTGAGCAAAAAGCATCAATAGAAACCCCTGGAACAGCACTACCCCATTATACCAACGCTATTCACCATTATACCAACACGACACCCCCATTATACCAACACTACACCCCATTATACCAACACTACCCCCATTATACCAACACTACACCCATTATACCAACACTATACCCCATATACCAACACTATTCACCATTATACCAACACTATATATTATTAAAACACTATAACCCTTATCACCGCATTACAACACACTATACCTTATTATAACAACACTCATCACCATTGTTCCACACTATCACCATTGTACCAACATTATATATTATTATAAAACACTATACACCTATACCGCATACAACCACGATACCTATAACCAACACACTCACCAAGACATACCAACACACCTTAGTACCAACACTATATATTAATAAAACACATAACCCTTATACCGCAACAACCTCACTATACTTCAAACCAACACACCACCATATACCAACACTACCACCTTATACCAACACTATTCACCATTATAACCAACAACTATATATATATTATAAAACACTTAACCCCTTATACCGCATTACAACACACTATACCTTATTATACCAACACTACTCACCATTGACCAACACTATATATTATTATAGCACACTATACCCCTTATACCGTATATACCAACACTTTTCACCATTATCCAACACTAATATATTATAAAACACTATACCCCTATACCGCATTACACACACACTATACTTATTATACCAACACTACTCACCATTGTACCAACACATATATATTATAGCACACTCCCCTTATACCGTATTATACCAACCTTTTCACCATTTACCAAACACTATAATATGATAAAACACTATATACCCCTTATACCGCATTACAACACACTATACCTTGTTATACCAACACTATTCACCATTGTAAACACTGTATATTATTATAGCACACATATACCTCTTATACCAACACTATTAAACCATATACAACACTATATATTATAATAAAACCAATATACCCCTTATACCGCATTACAACACACTATACCTTACTATACCACACTATTCACCATTGTACCAACACTATATATTATTATAGCACACTATACCCCTTATACCGCATTATACAACACTGTTCACCATTATGGCAACACTATACCCCATTACACCTTAAAACACACCTATACAATTATTATAGCACACTATACCTTTATACCACATTACAAACACAAACCCCATTATACCAACACTATTCACTATTATACCAACACTATACATTATATAAAACACTATACCCCTTATACCGCATTACAACACACTATACCTCATTATACCAACACTACTCACCATTGTACCAACATTGTTCACACATTATACAAAACACTATATATTATTATAGCAACTATACCCTTATTACCGATTACAACACACTATACCTCATTATACCAACACTACTCACCATTGTACCAACACTATATATAGCACACTATACCCCTTATACCGCATTATAGCAAACTATACCCCATTATACCAACACTATTCACCATTACACCCAACATTATCACACATTATACCAACACATTACATATAAGCACACTATACCCTTTTACCACATTATAGCACACTATACCCTGTTATACCACAGACGGCATTATATTAACTATTTACCATACCACACTACACCTTTTTATACCAACAGTATGCACCATTACAACACCACATTATAGCACACCACCAAACTATACCTTATTATACCATCACTGTGCACCATTATACCACAACTAAACCCCATTATACCAAATACTATACACCATTCTACCAAAACTATTTTACTTATCGCACTATACCTTATTATATCATACTATACCACATTATACCAACACTATACCAATTATAATCATCTATACCCCATATCTGTCTACATGATACCATTATATTACAACAATACCCGTAACCACACCATACCATATTATATCACAGTACTAAACCCCTATACCACATTATACAAACTTATATCACACTAAACCCATTTTACCATAATATACCCATTATTCACACTATACAACACTATTCACCATTAGCACACAATACCACATTATTTCACACTATAACCCAGTTACCACAATATACCTGTATGAATCACACATACAAAAAACAATATAACCCATTTTACAACACTATCTACACTATAACCTGTTATAGCACACATTATACTACATTACTTACATTATTATCACACAATCCTGCCCTAGAACAGCATTATATCACAATACTACACCATTCCACACTATAGCACATCCAACCTCTATCCTACAAATCTTTAATCAGTTTATTTCACATGTAACCAACTAATTGTTCCAAGCTAAACATAATATTATGTTTGTGAGCTACAAATGGTAGTACAGCGAGTTCTATTCATGACATAGCCGTAGTCCATTCTGTATGGTAAATCAGGAGTCCGTTTGTCCACACTACGTGAACCTACCAGATTATCAAGGCAATATGAGACAATCAAATCAATGAGCTCGCTCTGTATTCAATCCCTTTCTTTCTTCCAGTGATAAGGGCAACACAAGGTTTTCATAACTTCCCCAATATATTACACAGGTATAGAGCACACACTCAAATGAGAAAAACTGTACATTTTTAGGCAATTCTATTGGTCAATGCTCATCGTGTCATACAATACAGAGCGTTGTACCACGGTATCATTTGGTGGAAAACCGGATTTACCAAGAATTCATTTACTTCTCCATAAACAAACCTCTAAGTATCTGTCTTTCAATATTAGGTAACTAAATCCCACAGAGACCCCTCCAAACTATCCCCTCCATTATAAATCAACAAACCAGGCCCATGGTCTGCAGCTGGCAACTTCCCCTCCAGGCACTGAAAGCCATCGCTGGGGGTAGTCACATGTATGTGCAGATCCATAACTAATCATTCTTCCCATCCTAATGGTGACATTAAAGGATTCCTTTCAGCTTCTAGAATCTCTAACAGCAGAACAAGCCAATTTATTCGGACACCGTGTCATTATGGCGCAATGCCATGTGTTTCCACCATTGATACACAAACACAAGCAGCCTTAGTGCTACACCAATTTAAAGAGCATTGCACACCAACAATGGCCCCATGCAGACACATGAGACTCTAGCACTAGGTAGTTTTATAAGTAATTGTGCAACACGTGACATCCCAGAGTGAGATTGTGACATCACAGCCTGGAAAGGCACCACACACTTCCTTATCATTTCACCGCAGCCTATCTTCTGTGCACATGGAATGATGGCTTCTTAGATAGAGACTCCCATACTGTTTATTTCCTTTCAATAACAGAGTTTCTCCAACACTGAGATGGCCATCTCTGTTCACTATAAACCAACCCAAGATCAATAATAATTCCAGAAATGCATTATGGGAGATTAAATAGGTGTTAGTCGCCTAGATAACGGGATCATTCAGATTCAAGGGCAGATTCCATTCACAGCACAAAAGGTTGTCAATGTCAATCATGGGTTGAAAGTCCCAGTCGCCAAGGTCTAGTAAGTCAGCCCTGGTTACTGTAGGACAATGCAGTTCTGTTAATAAGTGAGCAGAGAGCAGAGACTTTCATTATTTGCACTTTAAAGCTTTAGCACTAGGATAAACCAGAGCGGACCCCCCAACTTGGCAGACACAAGGACTCTGTGGTTATTTATATGAATCCCATGTTGTGTAGGGCAATGGGTTGGGAGACACCTGGTCTGCAAGAAGCATGTATTCTCCATGTGCTTGTGTGGGTTTTTCTGCAACCCTAAAGACATTGGATGATCAATGATCAATTGATGATTGGATGATCAATGTTGCCAATTCATGTTGGATACGTCAAGACTCCCCAATCATCGGGCTTATGCATTATATGGAAACGGCCAATGAGCCATCACTATTAACCATGAAATCAGTCATGACAGTTACCACCAACCACTATCAGCCTCCCAAATCATTCCCACTACGGGGGGGGGGGGGGTGGTGATGGGGCTAATCTATAATAATCTCCCATGTAACACGCACCGATGATGCATGGGGTCCCCCAGCTTTAGACTGTAAGCTCTTTGGACAGCGCTGCTAGTCCATTCTGCAGTAAATTCCCACACCCACTGACAAGCTGAAGGCTACCAGGAGGAATGCTGGGTGTTGTAGTTTGTAGGGGGAAAAAAAGCAACAAAAGGCAAGTAATCGGTCACGCCACAACCAGATCACGATAATATCTGTGAGATGGATAATCTGGGTGTATGGGGCATTGAGACCAACCGCTCGCCCGTGCCAACATGGCATCAACCTCTAGAACCCCCCCTATCATCACTGCTTATTAAGTCCAACCCAATTAGCAATGACGGACAGTTTCTCTCTGCAGCAACGTATTGGAGGGGGGATATAAATAAAAGACATATGCATATAACACACACACATACATACACATTTACATGTCATTACATCTGAAACATGACCTCCTTGAGGAACACCCCATCCACCAAAGAGACATATTCATCACCAGGGTCCCAGACCCCCTGAACAGGATCCCAAAGGTCTTGATCTGCAAGAGAGACAGGAAAAGGGTTAACCATCAGACCAACGCAGGGAATCTATTGGAATTTACATAGAAATAAATCTGACTTACCAGATCACCAGGGGACTGGACATAAATTCTCTAATACTGGAGCAAGATTTCCTTCTCCATGTTCCAGCAATGCGATAGGTAATCGAAATGAAAATATCCCTTAGAGGAAATAGGGAGATAAACAGTTAATCCTTTGGCAATCGCTGTCCATGAGGATCCATTTGGAAAGGAGGAAAAAAAAAAATTCCCAGACAGAGAGACACTTGTAGGAAATTTTAGGATCCCAATGCAAAATCCCTTCCTAAAACTGGATACATTGTAACCAGGAATGTCCCAGACTCCCTCCCTCCTGTCTCTGCAGAGGTGCTGGATCAGGGGCTGCAGGGAGCAGCAGTAGCACAAGGAGAGGCATCATCTGGAGACTGGGGGAGGAAAGGAAAGGACAGGAGGGGTGGAGAGGGGCTTGTGTGCAGGGGGAACACACTGGAACCACCAGCACTGTAGCTCCACCCAGAGGCACAAACTGGATATTATTTCCCCTTTATTTATTGATACTATCTATGAACATCACACTGCTACAATGTAACCCTTCTGGCCTCCATACAAATGTGAATGGAATCACAGGGCAAGTGTGTGACCTTCAACTACAATTCCCAGAATGTCCTAAAAACCAAAGTTATAATACAACATGGAGTCACACACAAATGCATCGTGTCATGTGCCCCAAGGGGTTAAAGCAGATCCAATAATATGACTATAATACACAGTGCCCCTGCGGCTGTGGCTATGGGTGAGAAACTCCAGATGCCAGTAATAATCTAAAACTCCCCCTCCCCCATGGCTGGGTGAATTCCACTTCTCCCACCTGCCTGGAACACCCTTACTTAATGGCCTATTGAATGTACAAAGTGTGTCAGCAAGATAGAATCATTACTACTGTAAACTTACCTTTTAGCCACATGGAACTACTAGTGGACTATAGCAGTGTAAACCAGGGTTAATTTTCCCCCTATGGTACAGGATTGACTACAAACTGCAGGGCAGACAGTCTCAAGCTGTCAAAGTGAGATAATGATCCAGGTCCTTGTAATCCAATCACAGACTAGCTCAAGGAGAGAGGTGTAGTTCAGCCCAACCCTGAGAGTACAGGCAGAGAATAAACATAAAATAACAGGGTAGACATATAATATACTGGCTACCTGATTGCAATCTGATTGTGTGTAATCTAGCTGCATTGATTGCAATTAGATTGTAAGCTCTTCTGGACAGGGCCTGATGTTAATCTAAACATGTAATTGTAAGGCTATGGAAGATGTTGTCGCTATATAAATCCACAATTATAATAATAATAATCTGATTGTATGTAACCAGGGTGCAATGATTTTAATCTGATTGTGCGTAACCTAGCTGTATTGATTGCAATCTCATTGTATGTAACCTGGCTGCAATGATTTTAATCTGATTGCGTGTAATCTGGCTGCATTAATGCAACTGATTGCATGTAACCTGGAGCATTGATTGCAATCTGATTGTAGTAACATGGCTGCATGATTGCAATCTGATAGCATGTAACCTGGCTGCATTGATTGCAATCTGATTGCGTGTAACCTGGCTGCAATGATTGCAATTTGATAGCGTGTAACCTGGCTGCATTGATTGCAATCTGATTGCTTGTAACCTAGCTGCATTGATTGCAATCTGATTGCGTGTACCTGGCTGTTTGATTGCAATCTGATTGCTGTGTAGCCTGGCTACATTGATTGCAATCTGATTGCGTGTAACCTGGCAGCATTGATTGCAATCTGATTGTGTGTAACCTGGCTGCATTGATTGCAATCTGATTGCTTGTAACCTAGCTGCATTGATTGAATCTGATTGCGTGTATCCTGGCTGTATTGATTGCAATCTGATTGTGTGTAGCCTGGCTGCATTGATTGCATCTGATTGCGTGTAACTGGCAGCATTGATTGCAATGTTTGTGTGTAACCTGGCTGCATTTATTGCAATCTGATTGTGTGTAATCTGTCTGCATTGATTGCAATCTGTTTATGGTGTATGGCTGTATTGATTGCATTCTGATTGTGTGTAACCTGGCTGCATTGTTTGCAATATGATTGTGTGTAAACCTGGTGCATTGATTGCAATCTATGTGTGAACCTGGCTGCATTGATTGCAGTCTGTTATGGTGTATGGGTATCGATTGCAATCTGATTGTGGGGTATCCTGGCTGCATTGATTGCAATCTTGATTGTGTGTAACCTGGCTGCATTGATTGCAATCTGTTATGTGTTGGCTGTATTGATTGCAATCTGATTGTGTGTAACCTGGCTGCATTGATTGCAATCTGATTGTGTGAACCTGGCTGGCTGCATGATTGCAATGATTGTGTGTAACTTGGCTGCATTGATTGCAATCTGTTAGGTGTATGGCTGTATTGATTGCAGATGATTGTGTGTAACCTGGCTGCATTAATTGCAATCTGTTGGGTTGTAACCTGGCTGGTTGTATTGATTGCAATCTGATTGTATATAACCTGGCTGGTTTTATTGATTGCAGTCTGATTGTGTATAACCTGGCTGGTTGTATTGATTGCAATCTGATTGATATAACTGGTGGTGTATTGATTGCAGATCTTATTGTGTATAAACCTGGCTGGTTGTATTGATTGCAGTCTGATTGTGTATAACCTGGCTGGTTGTATTGATTGCAGTCTGATTGTGTATAACCTGGCTGGTTGTATGATTGCCGTCGATTGTGTATAACCGGCTGTGTGTATTGATTGCAGTCTGATGTGTATAACCTGGCTGGTTGTATTGACTGCAATCGTTTGTATATAACCTGGCTGGTTGTATGGTTCAGTCCGATTGAATATACCTGTGGTTGTATTGATTGCAGTCAATTGTATATAACCTGGCTGGTTGTATTGATTGCAGTCCGATTGTATATAACCTGGCTGGTTGTATTGATTGCAGTCCGATTGTATATAACCTGGCTGGTTGTATTGATTGCAGTCCGATTGTATATAACTGGCTGGTGTATTGATTGCAGTCCATTGTATATAACCTGGCTGGTTGTATTGATTGTAGTCCGATTGTATATAACCTGGCTGGTTGTATTGTTGCAATCCGATTGTTATAACCTGGCTGGTTGTATGATTGCAATCCGATTGTAACCTGGCTGGTTGTATTGATTGCAATCTGATTGTATATAACCTGGCTGGTTGTATGATTGCAGTTTATTGTGTATAACCTGGTGGTGTATTGATTGCAGTTGATTGTGTATAACCTGGCTGGTTGTATGATTGCAGTTGATTGTGTATAACCTGGGTGGTTGTATTGATTGCAGTCTGATTGTGTTAACCTGGCTGGTTGTATTGATTGCAGTATGATTGTGATAACCTGGCTGGTTGTATTGAATGCAATCCGTTTGTATATAAACCTGGCTGGTTGTATTGGTTGCAAGTCCGATTGATATAACCTGGCTGGTGTATTGATTGCAGTCATTGTATATAACTGGCTGGTTGTATTGATTGCATCCGATTGGTATATAACCTGGCTGGTTGTTACACACTATACCTCATTATACCAACACTACTCACCATTGTACCAACACTATATATAGCACACTATACCCCTTATACCGCATTATAGCACACTATACCCCATTATACCAACACTATTCACCATTACACCAACATTATTCACCATTATACCAACACTATACATTATTATAGCACACTATACCCCTTATACCACATTATAGCACACTATACCCTGTTATACCACAGACGGCATTATATTAACACTATTTACCATACCACACTACACCTTTTTATACCAACAGTATGCACCATTACAACACCACATTATAGCACACCACCAAACTATACCTTATTATACCATCACTGTGCACCATTATACCACACTAAACCCCATTATACCAACACTATACACCATTCTACCAAAACTATTTTACTTTATCGCACTATACCTTATTATATCATACTATACCACATTATACCAACACTATACCACATTATAATCATACTATACCCCATCTGTCTACATGATACCCATTATATTAAACAATACCCCGTTTAACCACACCATACCATATTATATCACAGTACTAAACCCCTTATACCACATTATACAACTTTATATCACACTATAACCCATTTTACCATAATATACCCTATTATATCACACTATACAACACTATTCACCATGGGAGCACACAATACCACATTATTTCACACTATAACCCATTTTACCACAATATACCCTATTATATCACACTATACCATAATATTTCACACTATAACCCATTTTACCACACTATACTACACTATAGCCTGTTATAGCACACTATATCACATTATACTACATTATTATCACACAATCCTGCACTAGAACAGCATTATATCACAATACTACACCATTCCACACTATAGCACATCCAACCTCTATCATACAAATCTTTTAATACAGTTTATTTCACATGTAACCAACTAATTGTTCCAAGCTAAACATAATATTATTGTTTGTGAGCTACAAATGGTAGTACAGCGAGTTCCTATTCATTGACATAGCCGTAGTCCATTCTGTATGGTAAATCAGGAGTCCGTTATGTCCACCTACTTGTAACCTACCAGATTATCAAGGCAATATGAGCCAATCAAATCAATGAGCTCGCTCTGTATTCAATCCCTTTCTTTCTTCCAGTTGATAAGGGCAACACAAGGTTTTCCATAACTCTCCCCAATATATTACACAGGTATAGAGCACACACTCAAATGGAGAAAACTGTACATTTTTAGGCAATTCTATTGGTCAATGCTCATCGTGTCATACAATACAGAGCGTTGTACCACGGTATCATTTGGTGGAAAACCGGATTTACCAAGACTTCATTTACTTCTCCATAAACAAACCTCTAAGTATCTGTCTTTTCAATATTAGGTAACTAAATCCCACGGAGACCACCTCCAGCACTATCCCCCTCCATTATAAATCAAACAAACCAGGCCCATGGTCTGCATGCTGGCTAACTTCCCCTCCAGGCACTGAAAGCCATCGCTGGGGTAGTCACATGTATGTGCAGATCCATAACTAATCATTCTTCCCATCCTAATGGTGACATTAAAGGATTCCTTTCAGCTTCTAGAATCTCTAACAGCAGAACAAGCCAATTTATTCGGACACCGTGCTCATTATGGCGCAATGCCATGTGTATTCCACCATTGATACACAAACACAAGCAGCCTTAGTGCTACACCAATTTAAAAAGCATTGCACACCAACAATGGCCCCATGCAGACACATGAGACTCTAGCACTAGGTAGTTTTATAAGTAATTGTGCAACACGTGACATCCCAGAGTGCAGATTGTGACATCACAGCCTGGAAAGGCACCACACACTTCCTTATCATTTCACCGCAGCCTATCTTCTGCTGCACATGGAATGATGGCTTCTTAGATAGAGACTCCCATAATGCTTTTATTTCCTTTCAATAACAGAGTTTCTCCAACACTGGAGATGGCCATCTCTGTTCACTATAAACCAACCCAAGATCAATAATAATTCACAGAAATGCATTATGGGAGATTAAATAGGTGTTAGTCGCCTAGATAACGGGATCATTCAGATTCAAGGGCAGATTCCATTCACAGCACAAAAGGTGTCAATGTCAATCATGGGTTGAAAGTCCCAGTCGCAAGGTCTAGTAAGTCAGCCCTGGTTACTGTAGGACAATTCAGTTCTGTTAATGGAGCAGTAGAGCAGAAGACTTTCCATTATTTGCACTTTAAAGCTTTTAGCACTAGGATAAACCAAGAGCGGACCCCCCAACTTGGCATGACACAAGGACTCTGTGGTTATTTATATGAATCCCATGTTGTGTAGGGCAATGGGTTGGGAGACACCTGGTCTGCAAGAAGCATGTATTCTCCATGTGCTTGTGTGGGTTTCTTTCTGCAACCCTAAAGACATTGGATGATCAATGATCAATTGATGATTGGATGATCAATTGTTGCCAATTCATGTTGGATACGTCAAGACTCCCCAATCATCGGGCTTATGCATTATATGGAAACGGCCAATGAGCCATCACTATTAACCATGAAATCAGTCATGACAGTTACCACCAACCACTATCAGCCTCCCAAATCATTCCCACTACGGGGGGGGGGGGGGGTGTTGATGGGGCTAATCTATAATAATCTCCCATGTAACACGCACCGATGATCGCATGGGTGTACCCCCAGCTTTAGACTGTAAGCTCTTTGGACAGCGCTGCTAGTCCATTCTGCAGTAAAATTCCCACACCCACTTGACAGCTGAAGGCTACCAGGGGAATGCTGGGTGTTGTAGTTTGTAGGGGGAAAAAAAGCAACAAATCTGGCAAGTAATCGGTCACGCCACAACCAGATCACGATAAATATGTGAGATGGATAATCTGGGTGTATGGGGCATTGAGACCAACCGCTCGCCCTGTGCCAAACATGGCATCAACCTCTAGACCCCCCCCTATCATCACTGCTTATTAAGTCCAACCCAATTAGCAATGACGGACAGTTTCCTCTCTGCAGCAACGTATTGGAGGGGGGATATAAATAAATAGACATATGCATATAACACACACACATACATACACAATTTTACATGTCACTTACATCTGAAACATGACCTCATTGAGGAACACCCCATCCACCAAAGAGACATATTCATCCACCAGGGTCCCAGACCCCCTGAACAGGATCCCAAAGGTCTTGATCTGCAAGAGAGACAGGAAAAGGGTTAAACCATCAGACCAACGCAGGGAAATCTATTGGAATCTTTACATAGAAAATAAATCTGACTTACCCAGATCACCAGGGGACTGGACATAAAATTCTCTAATACTGGAGCAAAGATTTCCTTCTCCATGTTCCAGCAATGCGATAGGTAATCGAAATGAAAATATCCCTTTAGAGGAAATAGGGAGATAAACAGTTAATCCTTTGGCAATCGCTGTCCATGAGGATCCATTTGGAAAGGAGGAAAAAAAAAATTCCCAGACAGGAGACACTTGTAGGAAATCTTTAGGATCCCAATGCAAAATCCCTTCCTAAAACTGGATACATTGTAACCAGGAATGATCCCAGACTCCCTCCCTCCCTGTCTCTGCAGAGGTGCTGGATCAGGGGCTGCAGGGAGCAGCAGTAGCACAAGGGAGAGGCATCATCTGGAGACTGGGGGAGGAAAGGAAAGGACAGGAGGGGTGGAGAGAGGGGCTTGTGTGCAGGGGGAGACACACTGGAACCACCAGCACTGTAGCTCCACCCAGAGGCACAAACTGGATATTATTTCCCCTTTTATTTATTGATACTATCTATGAACATCACACTGCTACAATGTAACCCTTCTGGCCTCCATACAAATGTGAATGGAATCACAAGGGCAAGTGTGTGACCTTCAACTACAATTCCCAGAATGTCCTAAAAACCAAAGTTATAATACAACATGGAGGTCACACACAAATGCATCAGTGTCATGTGCCCCAAGGGGTTAAAGCAGATCCAATAATATGACTATAATACACAGTGCCCCCTGCTGGCTGTGGCTATGGGTAGAAACTCCAGATGCCAGTAATAATCTATAAACTCCCCCTCCCCCATGGCTGGGTGAATTCCACTTTCTCCTTACCTGCCTGGAACACCCTTACTTAACTGGCCTATTGAATGTAACAAAGTGTGTCAGCAAGATAGAATCATTACTACTGTAAACTTACCTTTTAGCCACATGGGCAACTACTAGTGGACTATAGCAGTGTAAACCAGGGTTAATTTTTCCCCCTATGGTACAGGATTGACTACAAACTGCAGGGCAGACAGCTCAAGCTGTCAAAGTGAGATAATGATCCAGGTCCTTGTAATCCAATCACAGACTAGCTCAAGGAAAGAGGTGTAGTTCAGCACAACCCTGAGATGTACAGGCAGAGAATAAACATAAAATAACAGGGTAGACATATAATATACCTGGCTACATTGATTGCAATCTGATTGTGTGTAATCTAGCTGCATTGA
The DNA here is from genome assembly GCA_019447015.1 of Hymenochirus boettgeri. Taxonomy (NCBI): domain Eukaryota; kingdom Metazoa; phylum Chordata; class Amphibia; order Anura; family Pipidae; genus Hymenochirus; species Hymenochirus boettgeri. The sequence continues at coordinate 16,784,393 of CM033473.1, read as the reverse complement.
TTGCAATTAGATTGTAAGCTCTTCTGGACAGGGCCTGATGTTAATCTAAACATGTAATTGTGAAGCGCTATGGAAGATGTTGTCGCTATATAAATCCACAATTATAATAATAATAATCTGATTGTATGTAACCAGGGTGCAATGATTTTAATCTGATTGTGCGTAACCTAGCTGTATTGATTGCAATCTGATTGTATGTAACCTGGCTGCAATGATTTTAATCTGATTGCGTGTAATCTGGCTGCATTAATTGCAATCTGATTGCATGTAACCTGGCAGCATTGATTGCAATCTGATTGTATGTAACCTGGCTGCATTGATTGCAATCTGATAGCATGTAACCTGGCTGCATTGATTGCAATCTGATTGCGTGTAACCTGGCTGCAATGATTGCAATTTGATAGCGTGTAACCTGGCTGCATTGATTGCAATCTGATTGCTTGTAACCTAGC